>VYXB01003601.1:115687-150782 GCA_013397135.1 Pachyramphus minor
TGGCGAGGGGCTTCTGCCGCCACTCGGGCAGCGGCTGCTGCCAGCGCCGCGTGTTTTTGACTGAGATCCTGTCACGACAGCGTGAGAGGAAGGAGCGTAGGCTGGGATCAGTTCAGGCCAAATCTTGAGAAGATAATTATATGCCTAAATTGAAGTGTTTTGTTGGGGGGATTTAATTATTGTTTTTCCTTTCAGGGTCAGGTAATCCGATGAAACGCGCTCCAGGTCCGCGGGGAGGCCAGCGCTGGAGCGTCCATGCTCTGATGGAGAGGGGACAGGAACCCAGCCCAAGACCTCGTGAACCATCACAGAGTAGCTCAGCAAAGTGGAATCAGTCCACCGTTTCCGACTAGGTGAAAAAGAAAGTTACTGTTGGAGTAAATAAAAACAAGCTTTTCTTAAATGGCATCCACTGGGACAGTGCTCTTGCTGGCTTTCAGGCATACGTACTACCCAAGTTGCTGGAGCACATGTTTAAAACAAGGAAGGAAAGGAAGGAAGGATAAGTTCCTGTCTTCGCACTTTAACAGCATCCACAGTGTCTCCAGACACAACTTAGCCATTTCTACAAGAGATCTGTTTTAGATTTACCATCAAAAGTTCTTCCACTTCTTTGGAGCGCATCAGCTGACGCAAACTGACACAGGTTTGCAAGCGAAAAGTTCTCGGAAGAAAAAGCCACAGAACCATCAGAAGTCCCACTTAAAAATATTTTGAAAATCATAGATGAAACCCATATATTTGAAACTTCCTTACAAAACTGAAAAAGTTTCAGCTCATAGGATTTATTCTATCCTTCTATGGATTGCAGGCAGTTCAGTAACAAAACTATGTAGAAATTTGGTTACCTGTGAAAGTCAGACTTCATGGTACAGGAGATTGTAATTTGATCAAAGCCAAGTCCAGTGAAAGCTTTCTTTTGAAATGTTTAAAATATATTCTTGTTTAAAAGTATGGTGTATTATTTTTAACATAATATGCACTTTTATTCTGAGTGTTAATTTGAATCAAGACCACTAATTAATAAACCAGGAATAAACTGATGGATCTAACCTTTAGTAATCGAACTGCTCCAGACGGTACGTGTGAACTGATGCTTCAATTAATAAGGACAGAACATAGCAAGNCATTCTGAGGAAAGAGTGTTGATTTGATTCAAGACCACTAATTAATAAACCAGGAATAAACTGATGGATCTAACCTTTAGTAATTGAACTGCTCCAGACGGTACGTGTGAACTGATGCTTCAATTAATAAGGACAGAACATAGCAAGTAGTAATGAGCTTATACAGGGGTGCAGTAAACCCATTGTAATTCTCTGACCTTTTAATTTTTTTATATCTGAAACCCTGCAGAGCATATGTTTGTGGAAGTAAATGGTTTATTCATAACGACACATTTTGAAAAGAGTAGTAAATGAGGTACAGGAATCGTGCTTGGAAATATTTATTTATTTTGCCACAGTTACTTCAGTATCTGGATATATATTGCCTATGTTAAGATTCAACACAGAAAAACTGATGCTTCTAAGAAAATGAAAATAAAACATTTCTTTCTGGAGCACTTTTATGTATACACCTGCACATACATGCACATCTATGAAAAATATAAATATACTCTAGCTATCATAAAAGACAGAAGTGGAAACAACCATTAAATCTCAGTTTAGCACCACACTCCAAGGTAAATATTCTGCTGTTTTTCACTGTCTCTCACCTTCATTTATATTCCAGCTATGTATTTGGAGCTCTTCATTGAACACACAAGCAAAATACTTGTTTTTCATTTTGCAAGACAGTTCCACAGCCAAAGACTTCCAAGATCACACAGTGTTTCCTGGTACTGATTTTGAAACACACATTGCCCCTGGCCATATAGCTAGCCATTAATCATTGCCAGTGGCTGTCAAATTACAAAAGTTTATGCCATACAGTGAAAGGAAAAAATCTATAAAGGTGCATTTAGGACACTTTTGTCTTACTGAGTTCTTCTTACATAAAACCATGAGAATACCTTAAGTATCCTCAGATGTTTAAGTGATGGAGAGTGATGGAAAGATACACCCTTCACTCAGTACATCTCTGATTTGTACTCAGAGATTTGTCTGAATAATCACTAAAAGTCTTCCTTATCTCCATCTCGTTACAAACTCATTACAGCTCTCTGTGGTATGAGGACCTCACAGCAGGGAGCTGTTCCTTTGTCATTTATGAATGAGACTGCTGCAAATCATGAAGCAAAAGGCAAAAATAATATGGATGTGCCTGACCATTTTCTCCCTGGTTTAAGCCCCTGTGAACACAGCAGGAACACCAGTCTGTCTATTAGCTCCCCATCTACTTCCATGGTCTTGGTCCTAACCTTCACATAAACTAATGGATCTGATCCTGGCTGCAGGAGAAATTACAGTCCAGCACCCAGCTGTGCTCCTTTGAAATAATGTATATCACAGAGACCAGGATGGAGGGTGTGGGAGCTGAGGATGCAGCATTATCTGCTGAAGGGATCTGGAATAAGCAAACCAGACAAGTAGGGAGTATAGGGTGTAGATTTTATGTATAAAAAAATATTTTTTTCCTTTAGGAAAAACTGTTTCTTTCAAAAATTGTTATTTTAACACTTTTTTTCCCGAAATAAACAAAATTACATCCACATGTTGAGAGGCACATGGATTTCTTTTTATTACTGGAAATAAAAGGCTCAGATGTTCTGCAGCAGTCTGTTAGGCAATGCAGTAATCCTTGCTCTCCGGTGTTCAGCAGCTCATTTTAACAGCCACAGTCTCAGATTTAGCACCTCATCTTTCACTCTTCTGTCTTCAAAACCTCACAAATGCTCCTGCTTCCTCCATACAAGGAGATATTCCCAAGCCATTTCCAGAAGGGACTGCTGTTCTTACTCCGTGGCACACACCTGCAACCTGGGAATGCAACAGCAAAAATTAGTCAGAAAGCTGGACCGTGAGATAAATTGGAGACAAAGTAGAAAGTAAGTAAGAAATAGAAAGTAAATTATGTACAGATTGATTAAAAAGTGGTTTGCAGTCTCTCCTCTCATCTTCAACCAGGGGCTATTCCTTTTAAATGTAATTGTTGATGGGTCACATAAGGTACTTCAAGCTTAATAACACTTCCTAGCACAAGCTTTTACATGAACTGGTTTTGTGGGCTGTATCCCACAGTACCCACAAGCAGATCATGATAGTGCGTTTGTAAAACCTGTGGAGAAAGATGTTTTACAAAAGACTGTAAGGGGGCTTGCTTTCCTTGCACAGATTAAGTTTTGGAATGCTACAGCTATCACTGTTTGGATTTGGTACTTGTGAACAGTAAAGAATTTGTCTTTACCATGCCTATTTCTTGGAAAATATGATTCTAATACAGTCTGCTCCCAATTTCACACAGAGTCATCACAAGAGGATAGATGGTGGTGCTGCTTTTGTACAAGCAGTACTGAGATGCTGATTCTCAAAGCTATCACTATTCAGCTGTGATCATAGGTCAAAGCACAAACATGATTTGGGATTTCTTCACTTAAGATGGCTTTTTACTTTGTGGGGACCTCAATGAAGGGACCAGAAAAATTCAGTCACTAGATAAGTAATTACAACAGAGTTTATCTGGTGAGGAACAGACGGCACTCAAAACCAAACAACATCCGATCGTGAAAATAGATTGTGAAAACAGATTTCATAAATTCACGAGTTCAGGATCTCCTTACGTTAGCAGGTCCTGGACCACTTGATTTTATGGGAAATGACCTTTTGTGCTAGATAATGAAAGAATTTGAAGGCACTAAAAGAAATTTCCAGTGGACTAATTTATAGAACGGCATCAGAGATGAGAAGGGACTGCTAATGAGTCCTTTCAACTCCCAAATAATTACCTCAACTGTATAAACCTAAAGGACGAGTCTTTAAAAGGCCAGTAGTCCCTGAAGTGAGAGGCTAAAATCACCACCAATACACCCTCAGCCAAGGTGGTTCATAGTTTCAGAATTGAAATATATTGTTGGTACAATGTATAGTTTTAAGTGTAACATTTTACTGAGTAAAAGCCTGCTACAGTAAAAGCCCTTACATTAATTATAGGAGAGAACTGTCATTCATAGATTAAGTATTTTTAATAATACATCTGACTCTCTCTTTTGTGAATCTTAAGTAATACTGAATTATTAACAATGCTTACATACAAATTGCCATCATTGGGCTTTACTGCTAATATCCCACAGAGATTAATAGAAGCATTGGACAGTCTTATGCATTATTATTTCAGATTATCTGCAGATTCCAGATGAAATTACTCTATTACTGCATGGTCAGTTCACTTTCAAAAGGTTACCTTCACAATAATAAAGGCAAGTGACATTTTGTTAATGAAGTCTTATTTTCAGATATCAGGAATGTGATAGTTCACAAATCCACTGACAATAATCTCATTTTACTGGCAGCTGTTCCCACCTTCTCTTGTAGGAACTGAACAAATAAATTTTAACTACATTATCACAGGATCATAGGAAAGTTTATGTCAAAAGGGACCTCAGGAGGTCTCTAGTCTAACCTCCTGCTCAAAGCAGTTCCAAATCAAGGTCAGACTTGTTGCCCAGGGCTTCATCTGATCAAGTCTTGAAAACCTCCGAGGACAGAGATGCCCCAGCCTGTCTGGGCAACCTATTCCACTGCCTGTCTCAGGTCACCTTCAGCTGAATAAGTCCCAGCCTATATAATTTCTAGGGCTTATTCCTTCCTTAGTACGCAACTTTACATTCATCTCTGTTGAAGTTTTTAAAGTTCCTGTCAGTCTATAATCTCCATGTTTAATTATTGAAATCTACTTATAAAAGTATGGATTAATATGCAAAACAGAAATGTTCCTAAACAGCAAAATAAGACTCTTCAGAGCATGACAGTTTGTAGTGCTTTGCTCCTACTATTCACTTGCCAGGCAATATCAGAATTTCACAGTATCACACCCATGTCTGCCATGGCCACTGGCAAAACTGGGGCTTGAGACTTGCAGCTCAGATTGCTCAGCTGAGCTGAGTGATCTCAGTAACTGTTCTGTCCCATGCTTTGATTACCACAGAGGCACGACACACATTTTGACTCTTCACGTTACTGATAACTTGCTAACAAATAGAAGAGTTTTTGTCATCAGGTTATCTGTGACTTTTTGCATTATCTGCAGGCTTAGTAGACCAATTCTGTGAGTACAGATGTCACTCTTAATTCCTAAGCTGTGGTTTTCTGCTCTATTGCTCCAGCTTCCTCTGCCCCTCTACTGCCCATTTCTTTCTCATTAGTCTGTCCTTCCCTTATCTTGCTAGTTTATACTCTCAGCCTGGTCCATCTACTGCCTCCCACTTCCTTAACTTCTCCCAGTTCAAGTTTTATCTTCTAGGAGTTCATCAAGACTGCTTCCTCACCAGTGCTGAAATGTCTGACAGGATACTAAGCACTCCAGAAAGACAGGATCTCTGCTCTTAGTTCCAGGACGGAGTAGCAAAAAGTGAGTTGAAAAAGAAATTGCAGGGGAGGTCCTGCTTTAAAGTGAAAGGGAATGAGGAAAGGATTTGCTTTATTTCAACAGTTCTCTAATAACTATGTGTGAAATTTTCAGGAGGATTAGAATTAGCCAAAGACCCTAATTATTCATGGCAGCAGCAGAATTCATGTTCATCTTTCAGAAGTTACCTCCTTCCAGAAGTGAAGTCCTTCCAATAAATACATGAAAGGCAGGACCCTTCCATAAACCAGTAATAAGATTTTCAGCACTGGCAAAATAACACATCTACTTTTTTTTTCCAAAGAACATTTTTGTGAACTGTTCAAGACCCTTAGTCTGGAGAGACCTTATGGCTCAAAAATGAGAGTCCATGTAGGGAATAGAAAGTAAGGCCTTAACATATATCTGAACCAGTCTTAATTGCCTTTGACATTACCTAATATCCTTCAAATCAATACATGGAAACTATACACAAGGAATGCTTGCTAACATTACTTAATCCTGCCAAGAAGGAATTTAATTTGTGTCTGTGCTGGGGAGGGAGTGGGTTACAACTTTATCACTTCTGAATAACTGAATTTCATCAAAGGAATGAAAGAGGAATATCGAATTTTCTGAATAAGTAACCTATGAGAAATCCTTCATCAGTCACTGAAGATCCTGCAGAGCTAGTTATGCTAATAAGAAAAATCGCATAAAATATGCATTTGTCCAAACACTGAAATAACATTCTGAGCCAAATTCCTCTGATTTTAAAGCTGTTTCATTTTTTCCTACCCCAGAGCCTGTTATACTCTGCTAATCTACAAGCCCTGCTGGTGCTCCCCACACCTTATGGCTCCATCATGCTGAACAGAGATGCCAGAACAAAGACAAATATGTGATGCCCTTCAACAGTTCTTCTCAGAGGATGATTAAATTCTCTCATATGAAACTAAATGCTCTTCCTCTTTGTGTACTGAGACTGATACTGAATGCTCATCCCTGCTGTCCCGAAAACAACAATCTGGTGCAGTAAAACTAGACCTGGTGTCTTTGCTATAATTTAGGAAAAAATCAGTATTTCACCAAAATGACATATGTGTTCTAACTGAATTAAGGGTATTAGTCATTTTTAACTTGCACACACAAATGAATAGTAACAATATGGCCTGCATAAATAACAGTGTTGACTAATGAATACAGAAACATAATTTTATGGCTGTATTTATTCCGTAAAGTTGGGTTTGAGGCAGTTTTATGAGCAGTGGGCACACCTGTGATGTGAAAGGAAGGAGAGGTCATGCAGACATACAGCAGTATGTGCTGCAGCAACAGTAGGAATGGACTGGTTGCTGTCAGGTCAGGACCCTTATTACACTGCCTCCTTGTCCTCAAAATTGATAAATTAGTATCAGGTTTGGCTTACCTCTGTTTAAAGGGAAAAAATAAATCAGTTGCCCAAAAAACATGACTTGTATTATTAGCACATCAATAACAGAACTCTTTATCAAACACTGACTTTAAGTAAAGAGTGTCCAAACTGATACCCTAAGCTTTTGTAACTTTGAAACATATTCCTCATATTAAAGCAGAGAAAATAAACCCCCTATAAATAGGGATATTTTTAACTGTAGGAGTAAAACTAATGATTATAGCACTCTGTATCACTTAGAATTCCTAGTCACTTCAGCTCAAGTCCCTTATAAAAACTATTTTAGCATTTGACAACAAAGTACTGAAGAATTCATATTGTAAATTGGAAAAATACCAGAAGAAAAGGTTGGAGGTGGCAATGGAGGAGTAGGAACTCATAAAAATGCTGTTCTGGAAGATCATTCCTATTCTAAATATAAATCTTTAATACATTAGCCATCCTGGCTTTAATGTCATATAAAATATTTCCAGTCTGAAGCAGAACCAGCAAGACAAGGTCATTCTCTGCAATTTAGCCATCTCTTACAAAGAACAGAAGGTTTGCAATTCTGGTTGGAGGTTCCAGTGCGTTTTGTACCACAAGTATCTTAATTTGTGTTCTGCACATGAGGAAGAATGTCTTTACTGTGTGAGTGACCACACACTGGAACAGGTTGCCCAGAGAGGTTGTGGAGTCTCTTTCCCTCGAGATACTCAAAAGCCATCTGGACACAATCCTGAGTAACCTGTTCTAGGATGACCCTGCTTGAGCAGGGAGGTTGGACCAGATGACCCACTCTGGTCCCTTCCAACCTGGCCTATTCTGGGATTCTCTGATTCTTTTTCTTTTTGTTATCTTGAAATGTCTAACTAAACTTGCCTAAGTCATAAGGGTCAGATAAGTTTCTGTCTAGATCTTTAGTTTACTCAGGATGCTATCTGCAATACTCAGGGTAACTCTAGGAGAAACAATGTTTCTAATGTCATAAGTAAAAAGTCTGCCCTTGTTGCACTTATTTTTATTCTATGTCATGCAGAGTTGCCTTTTTCCCAGTCCTGAGTGGTTTGTACCTACATTAAACACTTAGTCCAAGGAATGTTTTCTTTTGTTAAACCAGCTGTCACTTTTATATGACAGAAGTGGCTAAACAGTAACAGGTGATAGCTCTAGTCATTTATGCTGTCCAAATAGAGATATCTTATGTTCTTTCATAAAGCCTTTACTTGTCACTGAGCACTCTGTTCACTGGAAGATCAATGAAATACTAGTCTCAGAGATTACTGGAGAGATGGAAGAGCTAAATGTGATCTTAACTAGTCATTACCTGGGAAGAGAACAATGACTCACATCAACTTCAGAAAGTTAAACAGCCTTTTAGAAACTATCATGACTCACAAGTACTGCACACACACACACACACAGACAAAATCTTATTCTCTGTTCAAGGCATTTAGTTCTTCTCTAGAGAAACTAAGCTCTCTCCTCCCTGAACCTGCACCAGCCTTATATTAATGTATTTACCTTGACATCAGCCAGCTAACTGATTCAAAGTCGTAGCTGCTATATATGCATTTCTTGCTTACTGGGTTGCATAAATTGTTGACCTATAAACTGCTGTGAAAAAACACATGATAGAAATGAAGTGTTTTTCTTTTTTTTCTAACAGATTTTGTTTGCTTTGGATTGCAAGTAAAGCAACTCTCGAAATTAAACTAACTCCAGGCAGGTTTTCTTTGTAGACATGGTTTTCTAAAATAACATTTTTTTTCATCAAGTATTCAGGTGAGGGGTTATTTTGGCTTTTGAAGCATTCACTGGAGTGATAATAATTCCGTATCCATTGAAACAATTAACACAAGCAAAGCTGAAGGTAGGCAAGCTAGGGAACTCAGTCTGGAAACGGAAGCAATGATGATATTTTAGCAGTTCTGGTACTTCCAATTCGTGTAAATGATCTATCAGTTACTGTTGTAACTTACATATACATGTACACTACCTTTTGAGGGGTACTTTGAACATTAAAATAACTGAAATCAGAAAGCACTTTTGCTAATTTAAACTGCAAAAGGGTTTTCCACTGCAATGATAGCAGTATGACCAGAAAACACACATGCATTCAATGGAGATCATACTGCAGGTAGAGGTAATGAACTGGACAACCTTCTGAGTATTCTTGACATATTTGTTGTGGCCCAGATGGAGAAGCTAATTCATTATAATTATGGTGTAAATTTCCAAGCACTGCAGCTTAGCTCCCCTAGTTCCCACTAAGGCCACTTTGCCTTGCTAGGAGAAAGCAATCTTGCTTTGAAAGTACAGTAAGCTGTTTTTTCTTTAAACTGAAGTGTCTTCAGCAAGGATAGTGTGAATTAGTGACATGTAAATTCCGACACAAATTTATATCACAACTGTAATAACAGTCACTAAGAAAATTAATTAAGGTGACCTATATCCACAAACAGCGTGACTGAGTTCATTTTCACCTTGAAGAGGAGGGACTAGTGCATCCCAAGAAAGGAGGTAAAATTACTGCAAATGATCTTAAGAAGCTGAGGAAACAGTTTGATCTGCCTACCAGGTAACTACTCACCTGAGCAACTAAGACAGCTGAACATGGCAAGGTGTGCCCACACTGCAGTGAGCCAGACACAGCAGCTGAGAGAAGTTGTCCTCTGATGGTTGTTTACCAGACTGTCTGAAATAAGCAAATTCAATTCTTATCAGAAAAGTGCCTGCCTTGCAAAACTCAGAAGAATGAGATTCCCCTGCTAATCATCTTGGTGCAAGCGAAGAGGAACAAAAACTTAATTACCCTTCTGCTCCAACAAATGGTACCTCCACACTAAAATTCAGAAACTGCATTGGGGAGCATCTATGCCTTTACCCATTCCAAAATTATCCTACGTGGATTATTTCATCCTGCAGGTCTGCCAGGCCCAAATTTGACCCAAACACATTACACTGTTTGCAATTCTTTGATTGTATTTATCAATATTCTTTGTTATTGGGTTTAGGACTTCATTTTAAGTAAATAAAAACATGCTTTTAACTACAAAACTGCATGAAATCTCCCATTTTCCCCCACTATGCAGCCAGGGTCTTCTTTAAAATGATAACTTTGAGTTTAGAAACTCCAGTTGTAGGAATATTAATGTAACGGTGCTGAAAGGCAAAGATATATTCAGCCTGTTTGAATTCCTAGGTGAGGTGTGAAACCAAAGTGGGGGGGAGTCTCCAGATAAACTAAGAGCAATTGTCTGACAGCATTCTGGTCCAAGGCTGCACAGCTATATTCATATAAACTTATTTTATGCACAGTCTCTTTTATTAACTTAATTAGTGTCTTCTGTCTCTGAACACCACAGGTGAATTTCAAACCCTGCAATTTTGGGCCTCAAATCTGAGGCATCTGACTTTACTGTCATGTTATATTGTGAAAGTAGATCACCACATGACTTCATATCTGAATATCTGTCAAATTCACAGGTGCTTACAGCAGACATTCATCCTTCTGTCTATACAACTTCTTAAATGAGATTCTGCTTCAATACGCAAGTTTTATGGTATTGATATGTATTGTGAAAATGTGCTTTCTCACAGTAATAACTAATATTTTACTATCTTTGACACCAAGAAAAAGGTTTCTTAAATACTACAGAACATTGTGAGACAGTCTGAGATATGCATGAAATTTCCCTACAGGAAAGCCAGTTTATTTAAGGAGACTGGCATATATTTCCAGTCTGCTTTATATTTTAAAAGTTGCTGTAATCTCAGACTGACTAGATACTTGAGAAATCCTGAAAGATAGAAGACTGGTAAAGATAAAAACCATCTTAAGTAAAGGGAATGGCCTTGGAAAGATCAACATTGTTGCATGTTTATTTATTTATTCCATTATTTTTCTGTTAATTTAAATTTTAGAAGTAACAAGAAGAGAGCAAGAAAGAAAAAGCAAGGACCAATGATTAATCTAGGTAAAATTATATGAAATTAAACAAAATTCCTTTTATAACAAAGTAACAGTCTTGGGAAAAGGAATGAGCAATAAAGTCATATATCCTAACTCTGTGATCTGTTTCACAGTGCTGTCTGATTTTTCCCACTTGAAATATTGTATTTAATTATTCCTATCTAAATGAAGTAGCTCTTGCTTTTCTTTGTTGAGTTGCATATACTTTTCATACTGATTTCTTAATTTGTCATGATGATTCTCAATTTACATCCTACCCTTTGACAGGTAGCTAAGGGATCCTCTGCAGCTGATGGCTGAATGCTATTTAATAATCCTCTCTACTGTGTTATCCAAAATATTAAAGGGAGTTTTGACTAGTGCTAGACCTAAGGTAGAATCTTACGTGCAAAATCCTTTCATTTAGACCGTGAATCATGAATAGCAAAAAATAATAGCAAAATCACCTGCATTTTACCAGCATGATGCAGCAGTACTCAGAAAAATAGTTACATGGTTTATCACAAATGGAACAAATGGAATAATATCAATCTGGAATGAAACCAGAAAATACTGTTCTGGGAAAGATAAGACAGAATGCAGCACTGAAGATGTGAAGTAGTGACATTTTGGAACATTACACTTGTGAAAACTGCGTTCACATGTTTGAAATAATTCATGAGATATTAGAGATATCAGCCTTGGAGATAAGGCAGAAAGAACTGAGCTCATTCCACCTATAGAAAACTATGAAGACACACATGAGAACAGTCTTCAGATGTGTCAGTGGTAGTGAGTGTGGAAATATAGTATAATATTCTTTACCCACTACAGATAGGGTAAAATGCAATGGTCTTAAAATATAAAAAGTGATTTAAATAGGAATTAGAAAGATTTGTCTATTGATAAAGACATGAAATTGAGAATATGATGCTAAACTTGCATGTTCCCAACATGACATTAACAGTTATGTAAAAATGTCAAGCAAACCATGCTTCCATAACCTACCTTTGAAAATGTAATGCACACTGCATGGTCTAAGACTGGATGTTTAGCTAGATTTTGGTTATAAATTACAAAACAGAGACTCATTACCTTACCTAACGCACTGTAAGTCACAGAACAAATAGAAAGGTTTAGGTTGGAAGAGTCCTTTAAAGATTACCTAGTCCAACCCCCTTGCCATGGGCAGGGACATCTTCCAATCCATCAGGTTGCTCAAAGCCCCATCCAACCTGACCCTGAACACTTCCAGGGATGTCCAAGCTGACAAGGTTTAAGAGCCAGGGAGACAGAAGAAATGCAGATGATTTCCTGCAGATGATTAAGGAACCATCCAGATTTGTTCTTTAGAGTCCTACACAGTTTTTGACATGTGACCGTAAAATATGGTTTTAAAACCATTATTTTAACCTGCTATTGTGAGTAGGAAAAATGAAGCCAAAAGTTCAAGAGTGTAAACTTTCTATGAGAAATCAATGGTAGTGTAGAGTCTATTTACACCAGATATTTATGCAATCCCCATTATGGCAGTATCAGGACTCTTTCCAATATTTAATGTACTTCACAGTAATTCTGTAAGGTCAGTGAATCTGTGAAACTGCACAAAAAGACAAGATTTGTGAGCCCCTAGAGAAAATGCTCAGTAAAGCAATCATGAAGAGTAATCAAGTAATGAGATATCTCCTTGGGGGAAAGCACACTAGATTTCTACCTCCTGCTTTCAACATTTCAGATCTGACAATATCACTGAATCCAGATATACTGGACAGACTATACATGAACAGATCAGCTGGGGATGTGCCACCAGTTCAGCACAGACCAGGACAGGTGCTGTTAGATGCTCACCCAGCTGTTAACATGCACATTAATGTGCAGCTGCTCTCATCGACTATTGGTCACCCAACAACAAGATGTTCTTTTCCTGCTGTCTGAAACAATGGCAATTGCCTTCCAGAACATGCTGTTCTGGAAGGCTTAGCAGGTATGTTGTTGACCTATTTTATCCAACAAGTAATTGCATTTAAAGTACATAAATAAGCCTAGAAGCACTACCTAGGCATGCATCTAACAAGCTGAACTTAAAATTCAAACAACTAAGTTACTTTATGAATCTGACACTAAAATGACTTACCAAAAGTCATGAGCAGAATGAGCAGTCATGTCTCAGACCCAGCTTCTCTTCTTAGTTGCATGACTCTCTATGGTCTGATTTTTCAAAGAAGGATTTTTAAATTTAGAAGAATAGAAATCCAAGATCAGGCATGCAGGGCAGGAAAAAAATTATGTGGTAACCATGTCAGCAAGGTTTGAAACACATTTTTTCATCTTCCTGGTTCTTGGCTGTAACAGAAATACACTACTAGTAGCTCCCCATTAATAGATTTCTTGAAGTGTCTATCAAACTGCAATGTTACTTTTCTTTGTGTGTTATCAAATGATGATCAAATCCTGAAGCACTTCTAAAATACAAATAATGCATACATATTATATATACAAATAATGGGTTTTATTTTTCTGAGTGTACCCACAGATGTTTCATGAGTGTGAACCACTCACATTAAGAAGGCTTTTGAATCAGATCCATCCTCACAGATTACATTTAACCAATATTCAAAGAACCACAAGATAATATATTTTGTGTTTCATTTTTATTTGGCAGAGGATTTTTTCTTAACAATTTAAAAGAAATGAGTTCCAGCTTCTTCAAAAGAACAGAGGCAGAGTTAAGCTACGTCACTTATTCTAGATTTGAAAACATTTTGCCTGGCCATTGAGAAGTTCAGTTCATTAGAAAGTCTAACACTTCTGATTTCAACACCAATATTAGGATATTTTGGAGCTGAAAAGCCTTCAGTTCTGTAAATACAAATGGCTTCCTGAATTAAGTATTAGAGAGAGCATCCTCCTGGTCATGAGCTCTAGAGCCCACAACACTAAGTAGGGAAGGGAATGGGATGACAACTGGCAGGACAAAGGTCTGCTACTGGCCCAGATGTGTACATTTGTGGGAATTCAACCTCCATTTTCACCACTGTAGTTCCTGAGAATCAAGCAGGTATCTTAGAAAACATCAGTGCTGGAACAAAATTCCAGATGTTGAACTGAGAGTATGCATAATAACTTCGGTTTTATGAGCATGGACCTGGATGCTGTAATTTTAACAGAATTATGCAGATTTGGTGCCCCCTGCTGTCTTTTACTACCAGAGTGACCCACAAAAAATATGAGTAAGTGCTTAAATACACTGAACAGCACAAAACACCCCCAAAGGGCAAATAAAGGATGGTGCTTAAAAAGGTACATTTAAACTAGAATGTGAGTCCACAGACTACTTTGGTGAAGCATCCAGGAGTTAAGAAAAGCAGAGCTTTATGTTGGTAATAGTCACAAATGGGAAAAACATTGAGTGCACCATCTCCAATAGGAACCACAGAGACTTTGGCACTCCTCCATTGCTTGAAAGCAGGACCACAGAAAAGAAAGATCCAATCTCTTGTCGGGATAAAACCGCATGAATTCTTTGTGGTCTCTTTTCTCTTGCTCAACACTGGGTCTGCTACATTCCTGCCTCTCTACCCCAAAAGGAGAGTTTAAACAGACTCTACTTTCATATGATGACAGCATCCAGAGGTCTCAAAAAATATTAGTACCGGTGCTACCCTCAGGTACACACTGGGTGCATCTACATAAGTTTTTGTTATCACCTAAATCAGAAGACGTGCTCCAGGAGCATACCCAATGTGTGGCCAGCAGGAGCAGGGAAGTGATNTACAACTACCTGAAAGGAGGTTGTAGCCAGGTGGGGGTTGGTCTCTTCTCCCAGGCAACCAACAGTAAGACAAGAGGGCATGGTCTCAAGCTCTGCCAGGGGAAGTTTAGGTTAGGTATCAGGAAGAAATTCTTTACAGAGAAGGCATTGTAATGGGCTGCCCAGGGAAGTAGTGGATTCTCTGCCCCTGGAGGTATTTAAGAAGAGACTGGATGTGGCACTTGGTGCCATGATCTAGTAATCACAGTGGTAATGGACCAAGGATTGGACTTGATGATCTCAGAGGTCTTTTCCAACCCGACTGATTCTATGATTCCATGTTTCCATACAGCAGGCTCCTGAAGGGGACAAGCCCAGAGCCAACCCAAAGCACAACCCCTCCAGTGCACACAGCACAGCTGTTGGGGTGACAGCACAACCTGCTTCTCTCTACTGAACAAACCTTCATGTGTGCTAAAGGAAAGGTACCCACATAAAACAGGACTCACCTGCTGAATCTCACTGCCACTGAGGGCGGTTCTCTAACCTCTCCATCCCTCTAGCTGCTGTCCATCCACTTTGTTAGCCCCAGCAACCTTCAGGCGGAACAGTGAGCTTGCTTAACTTCCAGACTCAATTAAAAACTAATATCCACTCTTTTTTTTTTTTCTTTTTCCCAGGGCTGGTTTTCAGTTGGATCAGTGTATTGTATGGTCATNCATACAGCAGGCTCCTGAAGGGGACAAGCCCAGAGCCAACCCAAAGCACAACCCCTCCAGTGCACACAGCACAGCTGTTGGGGTGACAGCACAACCTGCTTCTCTCTACTGAACAAACCTTCATGTGTGCTAAAGGAAAGGTACCCACATAAAACAGGACTCACCTGCTGAATCTCACTGCCACTGAGGGCGGTTCTCTAACCTCTCCATCCCTCTAGCTGCTGTCCATCCACTTTGTTAGCCCCAGCAACCTTCAGGCGGAACAGTGAGCTTGCTTAACTTCCAGACTCAATTAAAAACTAATATCCACTCTTTTTTTTTTTTCTTTTTCCCAGGGCTGGTTTTCAGTTGGATCAGTGTATTGTATGGTCATGTGGGTGCCTGGTCTGATGTAAGAAGGGGGAGGAATGCCCCTTTGGCAGCAGTACAGTCTCAGATTGGCTTAAGCTAATCATGAAACTTCTGTCCTAAATCAAATAAGGGTGTGAGGTGTCAGTTGGTGCAATGGCTTGTCCAAACTAACAGACCACATTTCTAGCACAGCTGGGTTGAAATTCTGCTATAATCAATGGCTGATATATTATATCCTTGATTTATTTTGATTTCGCTCTTGGTCTCTTATCCCTTCCTTGTACTCCTTCTGGAATACTACACAAGGTAAGTGATGATGAAGCAAAGCTACAGTGCCCCATCTGAGCCTCTGCAAAGCAGCAGAAAGGACTTTTTGAGGAAGAATGTCTGTTTAAGTGATTTTCGAATGCAAATCAACAGTAGATTAACAACTGATAACTTTGCTTACACTCAAAGACATTTCTTTAAATGCGCCTTTGTTCAGTAGTCAGAAGTAACCAATCAGTCACTTACTTCCTCCCTTGGCGATCTGTGATTGAAGATGAAAAAAAAAAAAAAAACACAAAAAAACCCTCAAAAATTCCACAGAGAAGAGACAATCCTGTCTTGCTGCGAAAAGGGGTGTTCAGTGCCTGTATTCCTGAAAACATGGGTGCTAAAACAGCACTGTGCTGTGCTTCAAGCAGATGTGCAGCAGAGGATGCTTCATCATTTCATATTCTCCTCATGTTGGAAGGCTTTTAGGACTGACATTGAATCTATGAGTCACTGACACTTCTGGAAAGGCTTTCTGGTGAACAAGATGAAATTTCTGTCATTTGTAGTGTCTGAGAACTTCAAGAGAAAAGAATTTATTCAGTTTCTCTGACACTTATTTATACATCCAAGTTCTAAATGGCCATTTTCAACTTTTGAACTTCTGTGACTTAGTGAGATGGTATGATCTGTATTACATCTTCTGTAGCAGTATTTAAACAAATATCCTTAATAAAATCTTGCTCTCTCCCACCATCTAGAAATCCTATTTTGTATTTCACACATTTTATTTTTATACCTCAGCATTCAAAACACCAGAAGGCAGGAGTCTGGCCTGGTAATTATTAAATTAGTTGTACCCTAATGCAAAATCAACTTGCTTACAACATCCCTTATACTTGTTATTTTACTCAGTGAACTGGCTGCAGGGGCTGTCTAAAAATTCACTTCTATCTCCTCTAAATGTTGTGTAAGTCAGCAGTCTGTCCTCTATTCACCTCTTTTCAGGGTGAAACACAGCCACACATAGCCATGTCAGGGGTTGTGCAAGAAGAAGATTATGAGGGTGGATCCACTTGTTTTGATCTCCTGACAGAGCACTCTGGCTCACAGAGTGGCTCACACTGCTAGCAGGCTCCTGCAGCCACTTTCTTGCTCTTTTTCCACCTCTAAGCTCTCTTCTTTCCCCTTTTCTTGTTTTTCTCCCTGAAATCAATAAATTAATGTGCATATCTAGCAGACACCACTTGCAGCCAGCCAGACCTTGATGCTCTTGAGAACAAGGATCTAATTTTTAACTATTGAAATAAACTGATGTGGTGGAAGAGCTGGTTTGTCACAGAAGGGAGTGTGCAGAAGGATGAGCATGGAGGTTTAAGTCAGAAGGTCTTATTATCGCTAGACCTCAGGGCACTGGCTAATCAGTAGGGGTGTAGCTTTATTAAGAAAACTGTATTTTATGATATTTATGTCTGTGTCTGAAACATTTGGTTTCGGTGAGACACCAGAGACACTTCATGAGCCACTGGAGTGCTACATCATAGCAATTAATAACAATTACTAGGAGATTCTCTTCCACGGCGTGCCAGGCCCCAGTGTGTTGGAAGGGATAAAATACATCACTACTCATGTCTTTCATGCATGCTCTTCCCAACATATAAACTAAGCTAAATGTCACAATACATGTCAGACTTCTTTCTCCTCTCAGCATACTCTTTTTCCTGTGATTCAAGTGTTGGAACACATTTAATCTAGTACGTATCTGGATGTTCTTCCACCTAAAAATGTAGATTTGCACATTGTGAATTGTAGCTTTCTCCTCAGAGGATAAGCAAACACTCTCAGAATAAAGAATACTGAACTTGGAAGCAAAAAACTCCAAACTTAGTTCACAATGTAAACAAAAGACCTTGCACTTACTCCACTTGTTAGACATCCTGTCTAGAATAGGATGGCAAATTGCCCAAGTCTTTGTTTATTCTGGCTAGCAAAATATGCTATAAACAAAGCAGAAGACAAACTGGTTTCTAACATGATTTGTCCAGTCTTTGAGGAATAAAATCCAACTTTTTAAGGCTAAAAACCAAACCAAACAAACAAGCTAGTGGAAGGATTGAAATGAGCTACATGTAATATAAAAACCAAATCAAAACAAGAGCAGGCATCAGTGACCTAGAGCCAGAATCCAAGTCATTCAAACACAGAATAAACAGTGGAGAGACACTAAGCTAAATCAAATTTCTGTAGCAAATACCCACATTTCAGGGTTAATTTAAAGAGCAAAAGATCTGTTCACGATCTCCTTCTGGAGACTAGACTAGAATCGTGCCAAGTGCATACACATGTTTGTATATCAGTAAGCACCAGTATATATCCTTATGTTAGAACAACATTGTATCACACACGCTTGTTCTTATCATAAGCTGGAAGACAAAAACACTCTTCATCCTGCAGTTAACAACACCAGGTGACAATCTGCTAGCAACACAGTAAACAGTGCACTTCATCAAGCATTATTTAGTTTTCTTTGGGCAGACTTTTCTATCTGTTTCTATCTTTTTGTGTCTTTGTAAAGATCGAGGCAGCATGGTGTGAAACCAGGACTTGTAAATGTTACAGAATTGTGAATAATGACCTACACTCTGTATCTTACCTGATGAACAAATTTAGCTCCAACATGTGCAGTTTTTGACTTCAGCATTTATGAATTTAATGACAAATATTTCATGTGATACTCTTAAATGTGAAACTATAACAAAAGTGTGAAAAAATTAATATTGATGTTCTTACAACGTGCTGTAACCCAGCCTTTCAGCTTGTGTGTATGTACATCTGTCAGTCTGCCTGTCTTGGTTCTCTTCTCACCCTGATACAAGTGGACTTGCCAACATGTTTCATTGCTCCCTTTCTGGCCACAGTTTCTCTGCACGAAAACCGGATGGGGTAGAGATGAATTCATGGTGGGAATACAGATGTTATCCCAATTTTGGATGTAGACAGGGTGCACGCACTCAGGGAGCTGAAGAGCACTCCTGAGGCACACAGTATAGCTGCAGCTAATGCAGTCAAAAAGAGGGCCTTAGGCACTAACTGACTTTGCAGCTCTGTCTAATGTCCAGGTTTCTAATGGGATGCCTTCTGACATTGCTCCTTTTGCTCTTCTTACCAGAGTAGTTCCCTGTGACATTCCCAAACAGTAGACAGATTATTGTTGCTTGGTCCACTGCAATTAGATATTCTGAATGCTGATGGTATTCCTTTATTTAAAACATGCCACCAAGAGTAAATATTTTATGGTCAGTGATCTCTAAAGAATACAATTTAATTTCTCATTTACCAGGTATATGTATTCAGGGCTCTGTAATAAAACACAGCTCATAAAGTAATATTATGCTTTGGAATATAACTATGATGCATTATACTAAGCATATAATTTAATCATTCTTGACTATGGCATAAATGGTAGGAGGTGAATGCCATCTAGATCAATATTAATTACACCTTGCACCTTAATGAACATACTGAAGTACTTATCAGCCATGCACAAAAGCAATTTGTTCTAAGCCACACAATGAGTCAGTGGCAAACAAAGGAGAGGAAACAAGGTTCTTTTATCTCCCAGACTTCTTCTAAGCCAGCTTCTCGCCAACAAGAATTAAAAGCCATTTCATACTTCATAGCAATACAGCTACTTTTTGTCAGTGTTTCACCAGAATTGCAGTCTCACAAGCTATGAAAAAGCTTTGTACAAGTAAATACAAAGAGATATATATATGTGTGTGTGGGTTTTAAATAAGGCAAAACATAAACTAAATGGATGAAAGCCTTACCACTCCTAAAATAGCGTATTTTTACTATCTGTACACATTACCAAGGAAAAGAATACCACTTTTAAAAGCCCACATTTATTGTGTAAACCTCAGCATTTTGTGTAGCCTTTAGGTTCACTGCAGTTGTCTGTACTACATTTATATAGTTCTTTAAATAACCACTGGGTGTCACAGTTACCAACAGAAAACACTTGGGGGACTTCTCCAGGTTCATTTCAAAACAGACACATATAATCAGAGATAATTCCAATTCCTATACCCATAATATTAACAGTCACTCCCATTCCAAGACCAGGTTTCCTTAATAAAAATAAAATTCAGTCAGCATTAATACAAACTGTTCTTTCAGAAACTAGCAAAATGGAGATTTGTCTTTCAAATTTAGCCTACAGGTAAGATTCTGTCATACTGCACATTTGTGAAGTATGTTCACTGCTAGAGTGGAATGAGGCAATTTTAGATTCCAGGGACTTGAGGAATAATTTCCATAGGCTTTCCCTTTCAAAAATTAAGTGACAGGAGAAACAATTATTTTTTCTCCCCTTTGTAAAATACCAAGTCACTCAGTCTAAACATTTTGGTAGTATAAATAGCACTATAGCCTTATGCTTCAGGTCCCAGCTCTCAGAATCACACAACTAGCAGAAGAACATGAGTTTTCAGAGTTTTTAATTTAAAAGTAAGTTTGTGGTCTTCATCACAGAAAAGAAAATGTGACTCCAGTATAATCAGTGACTATTCAGGTTTGCAGACAACTGCTTTAAATCATGTGAACTGCTTCATGTCTTTGTTCTGATGTCAGCTCCATAGGGACAAACCAGTGTTCGCCCCACAGATGACCCCATGAGATGAGGAGTGTATCAGGTTGGCTGGTTTCACCCACCCACATGTATGACTTATACCTGGAATACTGGAGAACTGCTCCATGCATCCAAAGCATAGGCAGCACCAAGTAAATTACCTGCAATTATACAGACTACCATATACATAATCTAAATTATATAACCATAAAGCTCCAGTTTTTAGATGAGAAACACTCTGAACAAATACCATTGAGGCTGGCATTTGGGAGAGGACACAGTAGATAGTCAAAGGGTGCCATGAAAGCATGTGGTGCTCCTAAGAGCAGGATCTTGGGATGCTTGGGAAGCCTCTGTAGTATGCATGCTAATGGATACTGGTCTGGAGCAGATGCTAAGAGTTGCCAGGGACTCATGT
The DNA here is from genome assembly GCA_013397135.1 of Pachyramphus minor. Classification (NCBI taxonomy): domain Eukaryota; kingdom Metazoa; phylum Chordata; class Aves; order Passeriformes; family Tyrannidae; genus Pachyramphus; species Pachyramphus minor. The sequence continues at coordinate 136,665 of VYXB01003601.1, forward strand.
TTGGGATAATTCTGGACAACAGATTTGTGGACCTTTGCCAGGACCTGTAATATGTGAAGAAGGAAGGAGGAAGATATTTCCTGGATATTTCCTATACCTGGAGTTTGACATTTGAGGGCTGAATTAAGGATGGTGGGTCAGTTATCAGCTGCCACATTTCTCAATCCCTACTTTTTCTTACTCACCCCTAACTTCTGAAATGGAGAGAACTAAAAATGGAAGAGAACCAACTTAATCCCTGAAAATCAGGCTTGACAGAAGCACCTACAATTCCTGGCCACAGTTCAGGTGACGGGTGAGAGATACAGGCTGAGACATGGGCAGGTAAGACAGAAATGCCAAACAGGCACTGTCATAAGAGATGTGTAACACATGGCAGGCACCAGCCTCTCTCTCATGCACTATGTTTAGGGCCTCAGATTGCCTTAAGCAAATCACCCTGCCCTGCCCAGCATTTTCCAACTCCTCCATTTCAGCCACTTGCTGCCTGATCGGCTAAAATGACTGCCTCAGCCAGAAACATAATTTTTTCTCATTTTTTCCTTTAACCTATTTTCATCCAAGTCCAGATGTACACAAAAAGGCACACACAGGAGAATGCAAGCATTATCTAATACATAAAAGATGGATGCAGAGAGGAAGAGAATTAAGCTGTTCTTCATGCCCAGCATGGTATGATAAGAAGTAATGGGTGTAAACTGCAGGTGGGAGTTTTAGATTAGACATTAGAAATGGCTTTTTTTACAGTAGGCATAATAAGGACTTGAATAGATTGCTTGAGGAGGCTGCAAAGGATTTCAAAAACAGGTTAGACAAACATTTATCTGGAATCACATTGGTATACATGTTTGCAGACTGGAGCAAGGAATGGATTGCTCAAAGTCCCTTCCAGTCCTGTTTCCCTGCAATTTTACGATTCAAGGACACCCAATGGCCTATTTTTTGCTAGGGGTTGGTCTTAAACAAACCTCACAGTCTCAAAAAAATGCCAGCAAAATAATAGGAAGAGTTGTTTTTAAATAAACATTATTCTAATTCCCTCCTTTCTTACTCAAAAAACTCTCCCACTCTGCAACACATTCAACTACAAAGCTGAATACAGTTGGAAAAATACTGAAACCATTAGCAGCACTGATAACACTGTGGCAATAATACAGCAAGTGTTCTGAAATCTTTATTTCTTTTGACCAAGTTCTTGCCCCTTATACCTTTCTCTCCTTCTCCCCACTCCAACACAATACCCAATTTTCTAAATTACTTGAGCTTTTATGCACACTTTCATTAACATAGCAGGTGCAGTTATTTAGACCGTTAAAGTCCCAGCAGTAGTGTAAGTTGGGAGTGACCCCACTGCAAATTAACAGTTCAGACACAAGAGGTGAATGGTGCTTTAAAATGCAGCTGGAAATCTTCCACTGTACCCAAACAGGACTTGGTCCAAGGTCCTTGTCTGAAAGCTGCTCCCTTAACACAAGTCACTTGAGTTGGAGGAGAAAAGCGTTACAGATTAATTCTGGTTTGTGGAGAAAAGAGGCTCTTTTCTTCCAGCTGAAGTTAAAAGCTGCCAACAAACATCAGCAAACCTATTTGGAAATTTTGGACTGACTCCTCATGTGATCTGACCATGGATTTTTTCCTCCACTCTCTATTGTATTATTTCTATGAAGTCAGTTACCAAAAGCTTCTCTGAGTCAAATTTCCCTTCCCACTACTGTGCCACTATTTGTCTTCCCCTTCCCATCGCTTCTCAATAACTTCCTTTCCAAGAGTTTGAAAGACTGATGCCAATGTTAAGAAAAAGCATACAGTGGAATCCCCCCTGTTCAAACTGTTCTGTTTATATTATCTTTCCATTTTGTCTCCTCTCTCTAAACTGCAAGCTTACTGGGGCATGGGCAGACACTCGTTTTATGCTCAAACTAAATACCTACAAAAGTAGGGTTCACTTTGCCTGGGCCTATTGGGATTACTGGCACGTGGATGTTAAAGATATAGTGTGTATGTACTGTAAATAATGCAATGTAATGTAAGGTCGGATTGCAGCTACTACCATGCACATTCCTAAGGAAACAGAAAAAATAACCTCTAGGAATTCTTCCTGAAATATTACAAAAAATTTATGAAAACCAGGAGATGCAAAAAAAAGGACAGTATGATACATCCTGTTGAGAATGCTCCCGTGCTGCTCACAGCCCCACGTGTCAAACCAGGCCAACAATTACTGGATACAGTAGTGGCCACGGAGCGGGGGCCCTCAGCGTGTGTTTGGTAATTGCATCACCTGTGCTACATATTGTGAATAACTTTGGTTTAACTACCTGACTTATTACTCACGTAAACCTATAGTTAAATGTAGGATATGGCTGCACAGCTCAGTGCAGCACTCCTACCAACCAGCTCCAAAACAAGATGCTGTATAGGTGTGTCACTAGGGCACTCCACCCCAGCTAATGAGCACAGCAACCAGCTGGGAAGGTGGGCTAAGGCGGGAGACTTGTGTCTTCTGTAGACCCAGCCCACAGTCCAGTGCCCCCGGGGGAACTGGCATGAGGGATAGGCCAAATGTTCGAACCATTTTGCTTCAAAGAATTTAAGAAACAGCCTTTTGATGCCTATGTAGCACATATGAATATAAAGATAAGATCTGCTTCTCTTTTAACTGAGGGACCTCTCTAAATCAGATTCCAGTCCTTCTTGTTCACAGCCACCCAAATTCCTTTTCTTTTGCAGAGCTAAAAGGATGGCAATGTGATCAGAAGTTACAAGAAGTCAGGTGTTAGATTGTTGTTGATTAATTACATCATTCAATACATCCTAATTTGTTTCAGTGGACCCTACTCTGACCCCACACCAGCAAGACTGCACTGAAGCCTTTACACAGGTGTAAGTCAGCCTTAAACAAAGGCAAATCTCATTTAAGTAAACAAACAACAGGCCCAATCTGTCATGTACCCGAACATACTAAAATAGAAATCTATACCAAATATTATTCAGGTTAATCACCATGAGCCATACCCAGTGAACCTCATTCTGATATTCCTTATTCTTCCTCACATAAAACTTCTGCAGTGCAAAGAAAGCAGGATTAAGCCAAACAATTCCATGAACTCATTAGCTTCCCACCACAAACACAAATCAGACACGCGTAAGAATAAAGAGCCAGTTTGGCAAGATACCATGATGCCAAGTCAGGTCAGTCAGGTTATAATAATTTTTAATTAACACTCTTCCAAGTTTCTGTGTTATTTATTTGCATGCCAGTGTAACTCAGAACAATAAGATCCTCTTTCCTCCCTATGAAAACCTTTTAAAAAAATGAAAGAAAAAATTGCAGCCTGATCCATACAAAGAGAAATCCAATGTAATGACAAACAAAAATGACAGTTGAACTTGAAACCCCTTAATGAAAACATCTTTAGAAATGAGAAGACTGATATATGTCCACTGATCAAGAAAACAAAAGCGTAAATCAGCTTTTGTTGAATATCACAGGTTGAATATCACAGAAGACATGATTTCTACATCTATTTTTGATTATGTTTATCCAAGCAGCAAAAATTCCCCATCTCTGAGGCTTTATATTGCCTTGCCTCTGAAAATGCTTCCTTTTGAAACATGGCTAGTGCTGTTCTTTAAGGATTACAAAGGCACAATGTAAAATTCAGCAGGTTGAGCATTCTAGAGGGTTTCGTTAAAAAAAAAATCAATATTTTAATTATGTTCAAAAAATGCCTGACAGTGCAATAACTATGCAATATTATTCATAAAGACTTGTTTCAAAAGTGAGGTCATGAAAGCAGTTGTTGACAATCTGAATCTGCCTCAATTTACTGTATTCAGATTATCTGTAGCTGAAAAAAATCAGATCAACTATCCATAGGGCTTGTTATATACATTAAATTATCTACCATTTAAATTAATGTTTATAGGTATACATGTTATATAGGTAAAATGATAAAAAACTATTAAAGGTGTTGAACAGCATAGCTAAAATTGTTATTTCTATGGAAGACTTCAGAACATATGTAAAGTAGCACAGTCTTATTTTTCACATAATATTTGCCATATATTAACCCTACTAATATTTTGCTAATAATATTGATAAAAATACTAATATTTAATAAATTGTAAGAGTAAGATATATAGTAATATATTAGTTCTGTGTAGAAGACAGATTAAGGATGTTTTAGCATCAAATATCTCCTAAGATTTCAGTGAAGTCATAATGTGTTAACACCAGACATTTTAAGGTACCTGCATGGTCAAGCTTTTATAATAACAAAGTAGATACTCCTAAGTCTCTTCTCAGTGTTGAAATAGTGCTATCAAAATACTGCTGAAGAAGGCATGCAAGTATCTGTTATGGGGTAAGTGACCTTATAAAATATAAAAGTTAATATGAAAAATGAATGGGTTTAGTGAACAAAAGGCATAATTTAGAGTTTTGTTGAAAAGAGAAAAAGAGATTGTGGAAATAATGAGAAACTGCTGGCAGTTTTTTATATTCAGAATGCTTACTGCATTTAATCAGTAAAGGCTATTAAGCTTTCATCTTGCTTTTTGTTCCTGTGCATGTATCATAACATTTCTATAATAATTTTAATAGTCTGCATATTTCTAGAGCAACAAAACTAATTGAGCAGCAGTGACTACCCTTTACTATTTAATGAACTGCATATATTAGACTCTAGCTAGGCCCAAGAGTCACAAGACACATACCCTGAAGAATCAAGAGGATGGTGAGCCCTGGGAGCAGCTTCAGCATAAGAGGTCTAGACCCTCAGAGATCCATGAAGGACATCTTAGGGTCCTTCCTGGCAATGTCCTTAGAGACCTGCTGCTCCTCAGGTGATCTGTCAATATTGCTCTCAGCATCCTTTCCTGGCTAGTTTCCTCCTACAGGTGAGTATTAGGAACCATCATGACCTTGAAGCAGATGATGAAAGATCACCAAGAAGGGATGTCAAAGTATAGCTCCAACTTGGCTTCGGAGCTGCAAGCAACTCATGAGCCATGGGTTGGCCTCCCAGTAACACAGGAGTAGGTGTCCCACTGCTGTGGGACACCTGTAGCTGTGGGAACTCACTGTAGCTGTCAGTGCCACAGTGGCATCTTTCACCAATACGTCAGCTTGCATTTTCAAATCTACAATTACAGTGGTAGAATTTAGGGCAGAATTTTAACTCAATTCACCTCTGAGTTAGTGATGTACTGTAATGTAGGTGGGCTAAGCTCCCCCAGTGTCACTGCAAGACACCAGAAGTGATACATCCCATTCTATAATAAGTATCTGGGACTTTGTGGCACCTTCCACCTCTCCAGAGGAAGCCTAGAAAAATAGCTTGGGCCAAATGCTTAACCTAGAGATGTATGAAGTCAGGTTAGATCATGAACTATGTTTTTTAAAAACAAAGTTCTGTCAAGGTTTTCCTGCTAATACCCTTGTTACAAAAATAACAGCAAAGCAGATTTATCAAGCTACCTACTTTGCATTTGTGTCAATGCTCCTGGCAAAATGAAATTAGTTCTGTTCAGCTGTGTCTTTGGCAATGCACATCTTTGGCAGGGGGCTCCTAACAACACATGGGGATTCTTTTAGCTTCAGGGACAGGAGTCTTTGTTTTTTAGACAGAAAGCTCGAGCTCATTTCAGGAAGCATTGTGAGGTTTTGAAGTGGCCACGGTGTGCAATGTAATTAGTTACTTTGAGGTGACAGATTTGTTATAATTCGTAAAACTGGTTCCAACTGTGAAAATGCAGTAAATAGTACTACCCACAGAAGTATGTCTACATGTGCACTGAAATATTTAAAAGAACCAAGCCTTTGATCCTAATTTTACAAAACTCCCCTTTCCTGCTTCCACCTGGAACCACTTCCCACCATGCCTCCCAGCTCTGACAGTATCCAGCAGGACACGCTCCTCTCTCAGATGTGGCATTCTCAAGAAGTGCTATTAAATAGAAATTGCTTACAAAGAAGGCATTAGTATTTATAGAAAGCTAGGAACTACCTCAAAAATTTTACAGATGTAATTGTGTCTATTTTATCATCTTGCCCTGATAGATAAAAATAGGAATGACAATATCTAGGGTGTCCTTCCCATTAGTCAAACTATGGTGATGAGTAATGCAGCCAAATGAATGTGAGTAAAGCCTACCTACCACATCATGCTTCAGAAACTCTCTTGGCACGCTTTTTAAGAGAGAAGCCACAAAAGCATAAAGGTTTAATCTGCATGTAATTGAAATTACTATATTATTTGTGAGGCAAAGATTCAAATAACGTGTATTAGTTGCTCCAAACGTCTCAGTAAAAACTATCTCTGCCTATATTCCACAGATTGTACCCTCTTAGGAAAAAAAAAACAAAACCAAAACCAACCCCCCCAAGTATTATATAGAATTTGATGAATGTTACGCTTTCAATTTGAGAAATCAGGTTGGTTTAGTACCAAAGGCCCAAATATATTAATCAAAGCCAAAAAAACCCAAAAAAACCCAAAAAGCAAAACCACCCTCTAAGGTACCAGGAGCCTTTGGCAAGGGATCTGAAGAAACTCTTCTGGAAATCATAACATATAAAGGTCATTGGATCACATAGGTTTAACATCTCACTGTCTGCTGCTAGCCTCAGAAGAAACTTGTGTCTTGCATGAATGTCCTTCTGAAAGCTTGAGTGATCAGCCTTCGATACAGTGCACTGCTGTTGTGCCATGACTGTGTTTCCCACTCCTGCATCTCAGGCCAGTCTAATTCTGGAACAAAACTCTTTTTCCAGGATGCAGAAAAATTATTTTTGGGCTGGATTATTGGTGGTGTCTTAGATTTTTTATTACAGTAGCTATTTGAAACTTTATGAGGTCTTAAGCCTGAGAGCAAGTGCCAGAGCTGATGTACCAAGAAACAGTGACAAATTAGATGAAGGGGTGAAGACCTTTTACTATATAAATGTACAGAGCCACACAAAGGAATCTTTTCTCTAATTTTGTGGCCCTTTATTTCTGATGTCAATACTATGCACCAACAAAGATGGAGAAGTTGGTACATAAAGTTGTATTTTAAGCAAAGGTACAGTTGCAACAAAAACTAGTGATTTCCCTTAAAATAAGGAGCATTTAAAGAGTAGTGCAGTGACATTCTTGTGACACTAACCTTTAATCCCTTGCCCAAAGCAAATAAAGAGGTTCACTTGCTTTTTTAAACATGGACATGGAAAACCATATAGTCCTGATTAAGAAGGGGAAAAAATTACTAAGTAATCCCAGGGCTCCAAGGAGCTATTCACAAGCTTAATGTTAAGATGTAATCTGGTGATTATGTAATAATTTCCCCTCTCTGCCCATTCCAGAGTGAATATGAGATACAACAGTCTGCGTGCCTGGTCTTGAATGTTTAGTTCCAGGTGTGAGAGCTCACTGCAATATAACCTTCCAGAGAAAACAGAAGTAGTCGTATCGAGAAAGGACTAATGTCATTCTGGGAGAGACAGGTCCTAATTCAAAGGATAGGCAGCAGAAGGTGTCGTGTTACCCCACTCAGGGTTAGGCTCTAGGAGCTATGTGGGAGTTGGCAGACACAATTAACAAGCCTGAAATAACAATTGCCTTGAGAGCCAGCAAGAAGTAAAAGGCAGGGGAGCAGCCCTCAAGTAGGAAAATAACTGCAACAATAGAAGGATAAATCCGATCTCACATAAAAACACCCATAACCCATCTGAGATCTGGACATGAAATTGCCTCGCTAATATTAAGGAATACAGGCCAGAGGAGACACTCTAAACGATGAGATTGGAAAGCTTCATGGAAGAAAATCAGTGATAGGCTTTTCTGTGGAATATGTGCCAGCTCCTGCTGCACACAGTGGCCAGAAGGGGACTTCATAAAGAGTGAACATTTATGTCTATCAACATGTGGAGGAAAAAAAGAAAAACCCAAGCACACTGTTATTCTGCCCATTGCAAGTCTGTTGAAATACTGACATGGTGGCCTACTGTCTTTCCAAATCCTCGCTACATGTAACTTCCTAATAGACCTAAAAATGACTGATATATCACAGTATACACAGACAGATTTTACAAACTGATATCTAGGATAGTCCCAGACAGATAAAGCATGAATGCAAAGCAAGTCTGACATGCTGGATTCACAGCATATGCAGTATTGTCATGCTGAGCATGCTCAGAGAAGTTGCACAGTAAGTACCAGTCTGGCATCACACTTCTCGCACATGCACGTTTTATCTGCCCACACAGGGAAGTCTGAGTTCTCCCAGTACATGGCGTCCTGCACATCCAGAAAGACACCTATGCCAACAGAAATACAGGCAAAACCATGCCATGTATGCTCTTCTATGAGAAATTGCATTGACCGCATAATAAATGTATTAAACAGGACGTTCTGTACCACATGGGATTCTCAGCACTTTCTGACATTTATCTCTGTGACCACAACATGCTGTGATTGCCCAGGAGAGTGCAAAGGTCAACATTAGTGTATGTACATGAATTTGGTGGACAGAAGACACAGTGTGATTACCTAATATTTAATTAAGTTGCAACAATAGCACTACTGCCCTTATCCTTGCCATATGGGCTCATCTACAAGGCAACATGATGACCCTACTGAAGCTTTGGGACATAATATCAGTAACCCCTGAGACATGACAAAACTGTTCCCCCCATACCACAAGGATTCTTCTAGGAATTGTGTTTATAATCACAGCAAAATTAAAGTTGCAGGTCACTGCTTTAACCTTCTACTCCAAACAGGGCTATCTTCAAAACTAAACTAGGTTGCTTAAACCCTTGTCCAGCCTAGTTTTATCTTCATGGATGGAAAGTTCACAGCCATCCTGGGAAAGTGTTCCACTACTTGACAGCTCCCACTTCAAACTTTTTTTTCCTTATACACAATTGTAATATCTCTGGGTGCAACTTCTCACTTTTGCCTGCTGTCCTGTTGGTGCTCATCTCAGAGAGAAGCCTTGTGCTGTCTTCCCTATAATTGCTCCTGGGAAGGTGAACACTGTAATTAGATCCTGGTGTAGCCAAACCCACTTCCTCACACAGGACGTGCTCCAGCCCCAACCACCTTAGCAGCCTCCACTGACCTGGCTGCTGCTGGAGGAGCCCAAGCTGGACAGTGGGTATCCAATGTGGCCTCACAGTGTTGCACAGAGGGCACATACCTGCTGGATATATCCATAATGCACACCTCTAGGTGTGATGGCCACGCCCTTTTCTGCCGGGCCACTCCCAAGCCAGTTGGTTCTCAGCCTGTAATGTTCTACAAGGATAGTGTGTCCCACATTCAAGACTTCGGACTTGGCTCAGTTGACCAACACAAGGCTCTCACTGGCCCACTCCTGCAGCGTGCCAAGGCTACTCTGAATGGCATCTGTGGCCTCCAGTATATCAACTGATCCACCCAGCTTGCCATGGAGATGAGCTGAAAACTTGCTGAGGGTGCATTCTGTCCCACCCACTGAGTGGGGAATATATCAAACAGGATTTGCTCCAGTATTGATTCCTAATCCCTCACAACTGGGCATCAGTCAGACTTCAAACCAATGAGACACTATCCTTCAAGCCTGGTGGCACAGCCAGTTTTTCACACACATCCCATCCACATCTCCCCAGTTACAAGGTTACTGAGGAAGTCTACCAAAAGCCTTAATAAAGACAAGCTTTATTAAGCCTTAAAGACAAGCATATTCTGCTTTCCCCTTGATCCCTAAGCCCAAAATCAGTGACATAGAGTCAGACACAACTGAACTTAAAGGTGTAACATTTTCCTTTTCTTCAGTCATCTACAGTCTTCTAAACACCATGGCCTTTCAATTGGCACAGGGGGTGAGCACACAGTAACACTGGCCAGCTCCCTCAACACCCATATGGAGGCCATCTGGTCCACTGGACTTGTATATGCCCAGACTGATAGAGTGGGCTTTCTGTGGGTAGTCTCCTTCCCACCCCAAACCCTGAATAAGCCACACAAGCTTGGGAGATGTGAAAAGCCCAAGCTCAGTAAAATCCAAGGTGAAGGGGTCCTTCACCCTTTCCCTTGTCCTTTATGGGCAGTTCAATGACCCAATTCTGCAGCAGGCCCACATTTTCCCTTCTCTTCCTTTTGCTGCTGATTCACCTGTGAAAGCTCTTTTTCTTGCCCTTCATGTTGGCTTTCAGTTGCAACTCCAGCCAAGTTTTGGCTTTCCATATTCCACTCCTCTACTTAAGTACCGACCATCCTCTGCATGAAGTGATGGAATCTCAGACCAGTATAATTTGCTTATTACCTTTTGAATGCTTTCTAGAAATGCTGTTTAAGGAAGGTGGTTGTCTTCCCTCCATATCTCATCTTTTGGAAGTTGCAAGCATATCCAGGTGCCTGTTCAAGCATTTATTTAGCTGGCACTGCGGAAAATGCCATTGTTCTAAATTATTCTTTCTTCCTTTGTTCTTTGTTGTTAGTTGGTTTGTTTCCAGTAACCTCAAATTTGGTGCAGAAGCATAGGAAAAGGAAAAGTATACACACATACACACCCAATAGGAGGGAATCAAATGATTAATTACCTTCATCATGAAGCTTTGACTGCTAAGCCATCTCTCCAGGATTTTCTCTAATATTTTGCAATATTTCAGCTCTGCTGAAGCAGTCTCATGTGGTTATTATCAAATAACCCAAGCCCTTGATGAGAGTTCCTTCCTATTATTCAGAATCTGGACTTTCTGACCCATCCTCCTCTAAGGCAAAATGGAAAAAAAAAAAAAAAGAGAGAGAGAAATTAGCCAAAGTTTTATTAGTTTTAGTCAGGCCATAAATGACAAATTGAAGGGTTTTTTTTCTTTTTTAACATTCCAAACCTGGAAAATTGAAGTGTTTCTTGCTGTTCAAGCATTTGTATTTAGTCTAGAATGTTCCAAGACACTCTTCTTACACCTAAAGATATCACTTGTTCAACATATTCTACATTGGTCATTTCTCTGGTTGTTTTTGATTGGGAGTGATGGGTCTCTGCAGCTTTCTAAACTGCCAAAATAACTAAGAAGTGTTTCTGCAACTTTTTTCGATTAAAGACGTGGTTGTCTACAATAGGAAGTTGTTTGAATTACAATAATGTCAGAATTGTACACATTCTGAATAGTTATGTATTTTGCCTCTACTTCAATAACTTGACTGATATTACAACAACTGTATTTAAGTTTGCCAAAATTTGCCTTTAAAATTCCTCTTCTGAGCATTTTTAAGTTTGTCACCTATTGCAGCTGAATTGTTGCATTTATTCTCTACTTTTGGAAAACTCTGAAGATGCCTGAATATGATGAATGCATACTTATGTTATTATAATAGTAATCTGTCACAAGTGTATTTACCAGTTCATTTGTCTAATTGCTCAAAAAGCTGCACATTTATTTGGATTATTAAATCTGCCTTCTCTCATATGGGTGTGGAATAGAATCAGGATCCAAATCAGTGCTTAGCTGGTGGAAGACTGACAAAGCATTGTGCCATTACCCCCTGTCCCAATTCTCTATTTCCTTACTGCAGCATAGGGAGGAAAGTCTGCTAGCCACAGACCTGTCTCTCAAGATCCCCTCCTGGTGACTAGGAAAAGCTCTTCCCTATGACTAGGAAAGCCATAAGTGACAAAGGAGGACAGGAGCTCCAGGAACTTTACACACACAGGTTAGGATCTGGCTGAGGCATGCTGAATCATTCCCCTTCCCCTTTATGTCACCTGGTATCCCAAGACACTTTCAGACGCCTCATCCCAGCTCCCCCTGGGACAGGAGTCAGGGTCTGTACCATCCCAACAATAATGTTTCTTTCTCCAGCTCTTTGTGTTTGTGCTGGGATATCTCCTCCCACAAGGAAGGAGAATATGCGTGTGAGGGCTATGTGTGGGGAACTTTCAATAAAATTAATAAGTACCTCTTAAAGGTTATCTTTTAGGTTCTTTTCATCCCCAAACACTACTCTTATTCCTTGAGAGTATTTAATTTAAATGAGAGAGGGAAACTGAAACCCTGTGAGACCCTTTTCTACCACAGCTGGGTATACAGAGCCACTTGCCCATATGACATTGGCCACCTACAGGAAAGGGATTCTGCATTTCTTATATCCCAGACATACTCTACACAGATCCATCAAGACAGACACTAGTGTGAGGGAGCAGCAGGGCACATGCAGGTAGCAAAAGCAGTGACTGACTAGGGAAGGCCATGCTCTGCAGGCAGTGTGAGAGCAGTGTGGCAGGGCCAGCAGCTGGAGGGACAGTGGCACCAACTGGTACAGCAGGAAGGGGTTTCTACCTCCCCATTCTGCCCTGAACACTGTGGCACAGGGCAGGAAAGGATGATGAGCAACTTTACCTTCCTGAAACTTAGTCTTGATCTTTAGAGTTCACTTTCAGGTGCCTTCACAGGGTCTGTGCTGCTCTCTGTTTTGTTTCTGTCATCTTTACCCAAATTTTTGAATTACAGATTCAGTGATGACATCTGGGGAGAACTGAGGAAGAACTCAGGAATGCTGAAAAGACAAAGCAGTGGAGATGAGAGGATAAACAGCAGTGGTGAAGTGACTAAAACACAAGCATTGTCTTCTCCAGCAGTGGTGGGTGAACTAAAGAACACAAAATCAACATTTTCCTCTCCAGAAGACCAATGTTGAATTTAACCCTACATAGTTGCACCCGGGCAGAGGTCAACGACAAAGCTCTTTCCAACCCCTCCCTCTGGTGTAAGAGTGCTTTGGCTGTTATCAACCAAATACCTTCTAAGGCCTCTAAACAGGGCCAAGATATCAACTTCAACTGGCCAGGCCTCCACGTGGTCTCATCTCCTTCTCTGGTTTCAATTCTTCCATGGATTTTGTCCCTTCACAGACTTCTCCACTGGTCTTGGGCCCACAGCCTCCCTCAGTCAGATTTCTTCAAAGTTCCACTCAAAGGAAAGCGTTATTGTCCAGACTTCCCAGTTTAATCTCAGTTGGTGCTCCTAAAACCTCAGCTTCTGAAGGGGAAGATGATTAGATGTTAATCTCAGCTTCCATTGAGAAAAAAAAAGTTTTGTTATTTCCCTTTGGGTTTTGGAGAAAAGCTTAAGCATACCAAAGATAAAAATTACAGGCTCTAAACCAAGTAACATACAATGTATTATTTCAAGACGCTATTTTTAAAGATGAAGACTTCACTCATCTCATGACTTTTGACCAGAGACTTGGCTCAGGATTTGCCTTCCATCACACAAGGACAGCAGGGAGACTTCAGAGCAGAGACTGGGACCCAAAATTCCCCATGTCTTTCAACAGCCTGCCTTGACAAACATGCCCAACTCTCAACACTCCTGAAAGATCTACAGCAAAACTGCCATTTGCCCCCACTTTCCATGCCCGTGCACACAGTGACGGTGACAGACAAGACCAGCAGTGGGTCTGAAACCCTCCAGTAACCACCCTGGGCAACACCAGGATGTGACTTCGTTGAGCATTTCCCTTTTTTTTAAAAAACACAAACACAGAATCATGAGTTGGAAGGGACCCTAAATATCATCTAGTCCCAACTCCCTCTGCCATGTGCTGGGGCACCTCCCACTTGACCAGGTTACTCAAGGCCTTATCCAACCAGGCTTTGAACACTGCCAGAGCTGGGGAACCCACAACCTCCCTGGGCAACCTGTGCCACTGTCTCACCACCCTCACAGTAAAGAATTCCTTACAAACACCTAACCTAAATTCCCTCTCTTTCAATTTGTACCCATTCTCCTCGTCCAAATTGCACCAGGAAATCCCCCGATGCCGGGAAGTGCCCGGTCACCTGCACCGGGTGTGACAGGGACCGCCGGTCCCACCGGGACACGTCGGGGCGGTGGGCACCCCCCGCGCCTCCTGCCCGCCCACCTTCGCACCTCTCCCGGCCCAGGGCCGCCGGGCACAGGGACACGCCGGACACACGCCCGGGACCCCCGGGACCTCCTCGGGCACGACGCCCACGGCCCCCACAGGCGCCGGGAGACCCCGGGCGGGCGGGCGGCCACCCGGGCGCTGCCGGCGGGACGTCCCTGTGCCCTTCGGGAGCCGCCCCGCCGCCGCCCCCCGGCAGCCGTGGGGCCGTGCCCACCGC
>VYXB01003601.1:151374-238794 GCA_013397135.1 Pachyramphus minor
GCCGCCGAGCTGGGGGGGAGCGGCGGCGGCGGCAGCGCTCTGAAGAAGAAGAAGCGGCTCTCGCAGTCCGACGAGGACGTGATCCGGCTGATCGGGCAGCACCTGCACGGGCTGGGGCTCAAGTAAGTGGCCGCGGTGGGCGAGGGGCAGCGCGGCCGGGGCGGCGGGTGGGAGGCTCCTTACATCCTTCCCTCCTTGGCCGGTGCGCCCCGACCGACCGACCGAAGGGTCCCCCCCCAGCTCCGGGGGAGTCCCGCCCACACGCCCCCCGTATCCCCCTGTGTTCGCGGGGAGGGTCCGGCGCGGGGTCCCCGCGGAGGATGGGCTGCCCAGAGCGGGGAACAGGGGCGAGGGAAGGGATAAGGGGCCTCCTCAGCGGGGGTTGGTGGCCAGACCTGCCCTGTCGCAGCCTGGTAGTCCCCAAAAGACGAGCAGTGCCCGTGTGTGAGGCAGAGCCGTGGGGCAGGCCCGCTCCTGGAAAAAATGGAGCCGGAGATGTGTTTTCCAAGCCTGGGCCGGTGTTTTTGCGAAGGGACAGGACGGGAGCTTCCCCTGCCAGGAATGGCAATATGGAAGTCGAGTTGCACACCGATAAGGGTAGATCAATACAAATGTGTCGAGGGGGGAGAAGTTATCTGGTAAACATAATGGAGCCCGCAGCTGGGCGTGGGGGGGGCGGCTTTTCGCAGATGAGCTCCAAGATTTGGCTTGTCAGCTCGCAGGAAGCGAGCACAAAGTAAACTGCCACTTAAAGAGGCTGTTTGGTCTCACTCTGAAAACCTTTGGCCCTGTAAACGGTGAAGGCCTCTGTAGATTTGTGCTGGACACGTGTTCTTGGTAATAATCTCGCTTGTAAACAACTAGCAAATATGTTGGCCCTTTCTTAAAATCAGAATAGGGAAAATAATTTCCCGGTGGAGTGGGGGAAGTCTGAAGTTTTTAATCATAACACTCACTTTGTACCCATTAGTTCTCTAAAGCTAGCATGTCGTAATTTTGGAAGAAGGCTAGAAAAGTCCTGTAAAGTGTTTATGTAGTTACCACAAAAGAAGTCTTGAAAACACTGCGGAATGGGTCAGCTATAAAGAACTTATCACATAAAATAAATTGCTTCTGACACAAGAGGCAAGTTTACAGCAGCAGACAACCCGTGACTATCCATAGATGACACCACAGTAAATAGGCTATTTTTAGTATAAAAGGGGGAGGGCTACAGGTTCATGAGTTTATTTTTTTTGTAAGGAGCCAGTCTTTTAAGATGTGAGAAAGAAGAAAAATTTAGGCCTGTGACAGATGTCATAGCTCTCTGTGTTCTTTTATGGGGGGAGGCAGGGAGGGGGCCAGGGATAGCAGCCAGTAGCTAACAGCTTTCTAGTCTGTATCTTCCTTCATGAAGTTTATCTTCTGTGCAGGGATGGCTGCTTGTGGTGGCTGGTAAGTCACAGACTTCATGGTACTTCAGCGAAGCTTTCAAGCTCATTGACAACTTGCTTTAGGTAGAGGTAGCTGTTTACATGTCTCAGACAACTGAGATCCTCTTTCTGAACAAGCATCTGAATCTGGTCATAGTAATTTTGTTTTCTTAAATTTACTTTAAAATATGGTAAACTGTTATCATAGCAGGCGGTGTATTTGTGAGGGTAAAACTGGTCGGGTTTTTTTACACTGTATCTCTCCTGCAGCCAGACTGTTGATCTCCTCATGCAAGAGTCAGGATGTCGTTTAGAACATCCTTCTGCTACCAAATTCCGCAATCATGTCATGGAAGGAGAATGGGATAAGGTAACGTAGGGCTTATAGGACTGTATTAACCACTGTTTAAATTTATAGTATCTGTGAGAGAATTCAAAATCCACCCTCCTTATATGCTTTTTTTTTTCTTATGCCGATTTCTGCAGGCTGAGAACGACCTGAATGAACTTAAGGCCTTAGTGCATTCTCCGCATGCAATTGTGGTAAGAGGCACACTTGAACTCTTTCAGAGCTGTGTAGTTGAACTAATTGTAGTGGTGTAATCTTTCACTATGGAGTTGGTTGTCCATAGTTCTTGTTTTCTTTTTTTGTTTACTTTAAGCTGCTTGCATGCTATCTCAAACGTCATACTAATCTGAACTTTTTTTATTCTGTTTTAGAATGTGAGATAGGCAGCCCAAAAGCATTGGGGCTAAGATTTAGTGTACTGAATGTTTAAACTCTGTTAAACATACCTAACTGATAAAATAAAAATCCTGTCACTGCCCTAAAATAGGTCAGTTTCTGTAGAAACTGCCTATGTTGAATACTAATTTGAATACTTGAAATACTTCTCACAATCTCTGTGTTTATAGGAGTTAAGTTTTCTTGGAGGAAGAGTTTAGAAATAAAATGCAGTCATACTAACGTGGAGTTGGCTTTGGAATAGCACATTACAAGAATATAGAGGCTGCTGTAGACCATGAACAATACTGTTGCTTTTCCAGATGGCTTTTAAAGAGCAAATGCATTTGTATTGCTGTTTGGGATTTTATTTAGAGCTTTTTCTCTTTGGCTGGCTTTTTTTTTTCTTTTTTTGAAAAAGATAAACCTAGAAATAGAAGGTTGGTAGATCCTGTGACTTGACAATTACAATATGTGTTGTTATGATTTCAGTTGCATTGAGTGAAGTGTTTCTTGTTTTGGTTTTTGTATCTCAAGATGCAAATCATTACTTGGCTCTTCAAACAGCTTGTTCTGTGGTGTTTAAACGTTCATTTTAATGAAATGAAGTTAGAACAGCTAAGGTCACTTAGGAAGAAAACAGTAGCAAGGCTTTTTGAAGTGTCTGTGACTGTAAACAATGAGGAATCAGCTGATGGCTGCTTAGTTCCACTTCTAGCTGATTCATTTGTTGTCAAGACAATTTCCTGTCTGGTGGGGGAGGGAGAGAAAGAGAGAACAGGAAGTGAAGTAGGAAAACAGATGCTTAACAAAATATCAGAGAGCACTTGACAGAAGTTTGCACTCTTCTCTATTAATTCGGCACCTTTAAATTAAACCAATACTTTCTCTTTTCTCAGACTTGAAGTAGTTTAGAATATTGCATGCAGCTTTGAATTGATTGTGCAGACAGAAATTATGAAACTGCTCTATGTGAATATGAATGGTCATTTGAAACAGATTTTCTCACGTTTCTGACATGTGAAGCTATGAAGTTTACCTGTAGTATTTGTCTTTTACATGTCTGCAAGTCGAGGTTTAACTGAGTATCAGCACTGTACTTTTTGGATAACTGAATTTGAGGAAAAGGGATATTTTCCTTCTGTTGTTTTGGAGGGCTCTGAAAGTGTGCTGCTCTTTAATGTTGATGTCTAACTGCTTCCAGAACACTTGGTGCAATAAAAATACTTGGTTTAGGCTGAACTTTACCTGAACCAAATATTGACTGTTTGGTTTTTTTTTTTTCAAATTGTTCTCCTTTGTAAACTTAATATAATTTAAAACAGGTAACAGTTTTAAATGTCTTACACGTGTGTGTTTGTTAGTAAGACAGTGTGATTTGCAAGGTTAAGTTGAGCTCATGTGCATTCCATTGCGTGCACTCTGTCTCTGCCTCCCTCCCTGTCCAGCTTTTCTGTACATGGTTGAGGTTTGGGGTGGATGTCAGTGTAATCAGCAGCTGGAAGGATAATGAAAGACCCTTAGGTAAGGTAAGGAGGGATGATTTGTGCTCTGTAGGTAATCCCAATGCAGTCAAGTCAGAACTAATGAAGGTGATAAATGTATTGATCAGGGAAGGTCCAAGCAAGATGCTGCTGCAGGTAACTCTTGAATAGAAAATTATATTTTTTGTTTCCTGGCTCTTGACTTGTGACTCATGCTGTATGACTAGATGTTTCAAAAATGTGTGCATACAAGAAGAATGAGTGCCTAAAAGTTTAGATGACACAGAGTATTTAACAAAGTAGGGTGTGTGTTTTGTGGTTTGTTTTTGATTTGTGGTTTGGTTGGCTTTTTTTTTTCCCCTTATGGTTAATATGAGCTGGACAAAATGACCAGGATAAATAGCTACTTTTGAAATGTCTGGTCAGTGAAGGGGTTATGTGTGTGTTTTAAAAATTCTACTCATGCTTAATTGTATTATTTCTGCAAAGTGCTTCAAGTTCTACAGGTGAAAACACTAAACATGAAATGGCTGATCTCAATTTTTAAACCTTTGATGCAGTGTGTTGATATGGAGGGTGTGTGGTAGTGCACAGGACAGTTTTGTGTTTCTATTTGTCAACACAACCGAGTGTTATATAGTGTGTGATTAGTCATGTTTACTTTTCCAGTATATAAGATACAGATGTCTTGAGACAATCTGTAGGAAAACTTTAGCTGGATCAAGCATGATGTTTTTCCTTGAGTAATGCTTAGAAAATGTCGACTTCAAGCCAGCCTGAGGTTTTGCTTATTTTAGGGCTACTCAAGCATATTATGGCATCTATCTTGGGTAACTAGTTGAACCTAGGAAGAAACCTGGAGATTATTCCTTTACAGTCATCTAGAATATACTTTCAAACTGTCCTCCTTACTTGTTCTGGAGGTATACAGTCTGCAGCAGGCAATACAATAAAAAATGTGATGTGTATGTTGTTTGAGCAAAGTGCTCCACCTGCCTGTATGGTGTCCCTTTTGCTACAAGCATTAAGGGCAGTTCCCTATTGGAATTAATTGCTCTCCATGTGGCAGGACTTGGCATGGTTGAAGCCTCATTAAATTCCTTTCTGTACTCTGCAGACCAGAATATTTTCTGCCGTTTACT
The DNA here is from genome assembly GCA_013397135.1 of Pachyramphus minor. NCBI lineage: Eukaryota > Metazoa > Chordata > Aves > Passeriformes > Tyrannidae > Pachyramphus > Pachyramphus minor. The sequence continues at coordinate 156,137 of VYXB01003601.1, forward strand.
TATCAAATCTTACACTTAAGTTTTGGAATGGCTTTAAGTGCTCTCATCAGTGTTTTAGAAGACTATCAATGTAATAGATTAGAGGATAATGAAAATTGAGGTCTTAGTTCTGCAGGCTGTAAGTAGATAGCTACTGTGTTTTGAAACATCAGCTGATAATTTCAGCATGTTTAGTTACCTGTTTAACTTCAAAGAACAGTTGTTTCAGCAATGTTTGCTTACTTGCTTTGGACTCTTAGTAGGTAATAAAACTGTGGTGGAGCTTGTTAAAATATGCAGGTAAAAAATAACACCAAAATCTGATCCTAAACTTAGATTATTATGCATTTTGATCATTAAACTTCTAAAGACTCACTACTGTAACCAGTGATCAAAATGGCCCGACTTCTTGACTGTGGTAGTGTTCTTGTCCTGTTATGTGCCAGCTGTGTTTGCTGAGGTTTTCACCTTTGGTTACCTAGTGCTGGTGAATTATGGTGCATGCCAGACTTCCTAGAATTTAAGATTCTGCAAGGGGTTTTTGTGCTAACAGTTAGGAAGATGAAGGAGTACAGTACTAAGCAATCAAAGGCTGTAGTTTGAAGAAAGCAAGATGCTAATAGCACATAGATTAAAACAACCAAACACCGCTCCCCCACCCCACCCCCTGTAAATCTGTTAACTCTGTCTCGGTTTTGCCCCAGGGTAATCAGAGTTCAACCTACACTTAAATACTATCTTGTCAAAACAACAAAGTAATGCACTTTATCCTCATCCTCTCTTAGATTTGAAATGCAGGATGAGGTATTAATAACTGAGCAAAACCAGCCAGAACTGCAGTGCGGAAACTGTTGTATGGACTCTTCCATGGGTCCTTCAAGGTGACCAGTCTTTGCTATAAGCTAAGCCATGGTGGTGTCCGAATTTAAACTGTTCAATAGTAAAGAATGTATCGGTGTTAGATTTCCATTGCAAACACTGAGATGATAATGGTATGATTTTGACTGTGATAATCTTGATTCCCCTCCTTTGTAAGGCAGCTAGAGAATATGGAGAAAGAATAAACTGCTCTTGTGAATGCATTGCAGCAGATGAGTTTTATACTCACTCTGTTCCACTTAAAGACGAGAGTTTGTGCTTTTTACAGTTGCAAATATTATAAACAGTTCCCTTTTCTTCTAGAAGAGGATGTTTGGGCTCTGGAAGAGGTGATTTACTCAAAATGGTCTTGGATATTGTGAGAAGGTGGTGTTGGGAAGAAATTAGCAACACTATTAATAGGGCATAAAGTAGTTGAGAGAAAATGAGGATAAAATTGAGTTGTTCGGTGACCTCTGTCAGTAAAGTCACCAGTTGCACAAAAATAAGAAGTAGGAGGCAGTGAGTGTCCTGATTTAAAAAATTACTTGAAATTTGTTGTCACTGGAGTGTGACTTCTGCCTTAAGGAAATTCATGCCATTGTTTGAGTATGCTGTAGGGCAAGTTTTGGAGCAGTTATCAAAATAATTTAGCAAATCAATTTACCTACCTTACCAACACTATTCCCTGCCTTTTGCTATAAATATATTACAATTTCAAACTGCTTATCTTTTATTCTAATTCACCATTATGGTAACAATAGATTCCTGCGTGAAGTGTGTAGTACTGTGTTGTTCTGGAGACCTTTATATTCCTGATATGCCAAAGTCACACATGGCGCTGATTTTTTTTTTTTTTTTTAACTATACTTTCTAACCCAAAAATGAAATTACACCTCTTTGGATAACTTGGCAACAGTATTCTGCATGGTAGTATTCCATGGAGTTGTTGGGACTGGTGTTTATAAAACCTGGGGTTTGGTGTTTTCTGCTCTTTTTGCTTTCTTCTCTAACAAAATGAAATTCATGTGCCAAGTCCTAAAAGCAGGGAAGGAGAAAGAGTGATTAGATACAGATAAGGTAGGTTATCACATTTAATGGCAATATTATATAAATTTAATAAATGTTATAAGAAGTGAATAGAGAAGGAAGAGATGGAGGGATTATAGTTTTTATTACAAACTGGAAATGTCAGGCTGTTTTTTTTATCTGGTGTTGATCACCAGTGTGAGGTGACCAAGAGGAGTGAAATACAGTATGGAACTGCTACCTGAGCATCTCCAGGCATCCCACTGAGCATGTGCACAGCTGGTAGAGGAAACTTCTATCCCTCCTGCTGCTGGTAGATAAGCAAACAGCGTGAGGTCTGCTGGCCTACTGCATGGAGCCAACCACTGAGGTTGTAAATAATTGGGATATCTTTCTTTCGGTTTTTCACGTGTCAGAACATCAAGAAGTGTTGTCTCACCTGGAAAAACTGTACAGCAATGGTCTAACAATTCCAAATTCAAATAAACTAAAGAGCTGGATAGGCAGTGTAATATGGGTTTGCCTGTGACATACAGGACAGCAGAGCACTACAGACATGTTTGAACATAAATCATCTTTACTGTGACATGTTTTATACTTCACAAAGCTGTGTGGTAAGTTAATAGCACTGTATGTGGAAACTTCTTTTGAAGAGCTGTGGAAACGAAAATATGCTTTATATTTTCACTTTGGATTTTACATCTAGTAAGCCTTGAACTTTCATGTGAGCTTTAATAGGACAGGAACATCTTAAGCTTCCCAATTATCTCTCTGCTTAAGGAGGCTGGCAGTGTGTTTGAAACTAAGTAAACATTGACCAAATATGAGCATGAAAATAGTGAGGTGCCTGAGGTCTGATGAAAGCAAAGGATACTGGTGATTGAACTGGTGGTGTATTCATTAGAAAAGTGAATGTAATTTTCTACACATAATCTCCAAGCTGTTTGTCACCAATATGTCCAAGCACATACATTTTCCTCTTTAACCTTATGAGTCCCGTGGACCAATAATGTCACTTCTGTCTGATAATGGCTAGCAGTAAAGAACATGTGCAAACACAGGATAGTTGGTTTCATCCAGAAACAACCAAACTGTGTTTCTACTAAGTTACTTTCAGAAGTTTCTAAGACTTCTTTTTTTTTTTAGTATAGTAAATTAATACCTGATTTTCCTTTTTTTAATCCACAGATATTTGTTGTTAGAATAGCATGTTTGATTTTTTTTTTTAAAGAAAACAACCAAAAATGTGCAAGGTGAAAGGAACGCTATGAAATAACAATGATTAAATTCAGAGGTGAAGTGATTCCTAAATATAGGAAACAATATTTTTTTCTGTAATCCTGAAAACACCACCCAAGGAAAACAACTTAAGGTAGAACTACAAAACAAAACCTCAGGCAGTGTCAATTTGTTATTGCTATATGTTATGCAGCTATGCAAACAATCCTTGTCTGCTCCTATGTAACCAGTGTGAGAACTTGTTGAGTTGGCCTGTTGTGTTCTTTGCTGTCATACAGTCTTAAATATGTGAATAGCTGATTTTGGGCACTTTCTTGACTGAGTCTTACATTGGAAAGCCTATCTGATTCAGGGTTTGAAGAATGATGGCTAAAAACAGCAAGTAAAAATGGGACAAGTTGTAGGGGGGATCTGAGGAATGAGATAAAAATATACTTAGGGCCCCATCAGTCAGGGAGGAAATTCATGGGTAACTTAATTGCTGCAGTGTTGTTGAAAACCCAGCAAAAGAAATTGAGTAATGAAACATTACATAGAGCTGTATTTCTGAAGGGCATAGTAGAATGGTTTCTACTGTTCTGTTTAGGCTCAAACGTTTTCTGAAACTTCAGTCAACCTTTTTCCCCTGACTGCTGCTTTCTGTCATGTCAGAGGATGAAGTTTTTGCTGCTGCAGCAGAAGTACCTGGAATACCTGGAGGATGGCAAGGTCCTGGAGGCACTTCAGGTTCTACGCTGTGAACTGACGCCTCTGAAATATAATACAGAACGCATTCATGTCCTCAGTGGGTAAGTGTTTGGACTTTTTGAGAGAGCCCTTGCAGTGAAGTTTTCTAAGGAATTCTGTGGCTTTTGATAGCTGACATTGTGAAGGCTGAAGCTTTGTTAAAGCTATTATCCTGTGTTGATTAATAAGCTGTAGTGAGATGTGCTAAAATGCTGAGTAAAGAATACTATTCAGTAGACAGTGTTCTGTTTCAGATACTTGAAAACAACCTGACGATTACTTAATTCTATACTACTAGAACCCAAATTAATACATACGTATGTATGGTCACCCAGTCTTGAGAATTATTAACCTTATAATTAAGTAGGTGAATATAATATGGTTTGTTCTTAGAAGAAAAGTTATTTCTACCTTCCCTAAAATAGCTTGTGTTTTGTGTTCTTTTTCTGTGGCCAATTTGTAGACACTTGTTCTAAAGAAGATGTGTTTTCCTGTGAAATAGTTTCCTGCCCTTTTTCCTATTGATCTCAGGCTTAAGTCACCTGTTTCCAGTTCATTAAAAATGTTATCTATATCATGCTCAAAAGTGAAAAGAATGATTCCAGAAAGACTTGGTTTGTTGGTGTGTGTGCGCTTTTTTTTAAATAGGTACCTGATGTGTAGCCATGCAGATGACTTGCGTGCAAAAGCGGAGTGGGAAGGGAAAGGAACAGCTTCCAGATCTAAACTTTTGGACAAACTCCAGAGTAAGATGTTCTAGTGTTTAGCATTTCTTCTCACCTCTGTAAATCCCATATATCTTACATATCTCAGGGAACTGACTTTACCTGTGTTTGCTCTTGTTTGATTTTCTGGTATTTCTTGGTTAATGGGGATGCCTTTAGGTGCCTTTACCCTTTGGCCTTCTATACCTAACCTTTTTGCTGTCTCTGATAAACTATTTGCAATAGAAACTCTTATTTCTTACCTCTGCTGCATGCAGTGGTGGTATAACTTGGTGATTAAATGTGTAGTTTGGGGAGGGGTGTGTGTGTGTGTCTATGCCTGCGGTAGTGAGAGGTGAAAACTTAAGTGTGGCCTTAAACCACTAGTGATACTGGTATTGGTTGATAGTGGTCTCATACTTTGCTATGAATGACAATTTCTCTTCTCTTTCTTGTGGCTGTTGTAATACTTCATATATCAGAGTTGTAAGGTATTCTCCAAGGTATTCTTTGTTTTCTTAGCGTTAACAGGTAATTGCTTAAGTGAACACTGCTGATACTGTTGGTTTATAATTTCACTGATTTTTTTTTTTTCTTTAAATACGGAGGTAGCTGGTGTAAATAGTGCTTGTTGACCATGACAATGTATTCTATAATTACAAATACCTCGCATACAGCTCTGCTTTCCAGGAGTTTATGCTTCTAATTCCAGGTGTATAGCTGTAAATTTTGACAAGCTGTGTACTTCATTTACTAAGGTCTCTTCCAAAAACACTCAAATCAAAGTGTGCTCTTACTTGTAACTTGCTTTTGGTAAGTCTTTTTTTTATGCGTGCGTTTTTTTTCTTCATAACTCCTCTGCAGCCTACCTACCCCCATCAGTGATGCTTCCTCCAAGGCGTTTACAGAACCTGCTCCGTCAGGCTGTGGAACTACAACGGGACCGGTGCCTATATCATAATACGAAACTAGATAGTAATCTAGATTCTGTCTCGCTGCTAATAGATCACGTTTGTAGTAGGTAAGAAACCCTTGTGACTTTTAAGATGGGCAACAGTATCTTTTCTTTTTGTCTTTTAAAGAAATCTGATTGTACCTACTGTTAGCAGGAACAGGAAAACTGTTCTGAGCTGGTTTAACAGGATTTCACTGGGAAGAGACAGTTCTCGTTAAAGGAGTGGTGGAGGTGGGGAGTAGAGAAGGTGTGTGTGTGTGAGACATTTTGGTTGCTGGATATGGAGTAGTGGGGTCAGACTAAAGCTTTCAAATTTTAATCAGATGGATGTGAATAGAAGATAATACTAGGCTAATTCTTAGCCACTTGTTTCTTGTAATTTTGGACAGCCGGTCTATTTATGCATCAACATATGATTGCTGTGTTTTTTCACTGGAGAATCACTAGTATGTAATTTATCCAGACTGTCTTCAAGATTACTGGAATGCAGAAAGCTGATAGAAGCAGACTTCTATGAACTCAACTTTCAGCTATAACTTTTAACAGTGGACACAAGGGCTTTTAGACACAAAGGCTAAAGCAGAGGAGAAATGTGCAATAGATGTTTCTGATTTACATAATATAACGAACTATTTTCTCAGAACTGTGAAATAGTAAGAATTTAATGTCTCTTACACCTTTCTATTGGCTCTTTAGACTATCTGGGTAATGGTGTTTTTGTTAACGAAAGGGAGGCTGCTTCTGAACCTTCAAAATGCTATCCTGTAGTAGACATGAAGCAGGAAGATATTTGTTTTTAACAAATGGCTGACCTGAGCAGTTTTTCTTCATCCAGCAAAACTCTGCTAAGGACCTAAAAACTCAGTGTGGCTTTTATGGAGAACTGCTGTGCATGCTGCAATAAGGGGATGAAGGGCACAACACACAGACAGTGAGGTTGTATAGGATACTCTTATATGTTTGTTCATGTAACAGACTAATTCTTGGGCTTACAGGGAAATTGTTTTTGTGTTAAGGTTGGCTCGTCTGAGGAAGCTAATTAAGAACTGATGAACTTGGCTGCTTTGACTGACATTCTTGTGTTTCTTGGAATCTCTTTTTAAAGATGCAGAGTTCCATAGTCCTTCTGTAGCCATTTTAAGGTTTTAAAATTATTATCTTTGGCACTTCATGTATTCAAGTAACTTTTTTAGCTTGCAATTACATTGCATTGTTTCAGCAGTTGTGTGTGTATGTGTGTGCAGACATTTGACTGTTGCCCATTTTAAGAGCTATTGGAAATGATTGTATACTGGTATTGTGGCTTCAGAAGTGAGTCTTAAAATCAGACTAACAAACAGAGATTTAATTTTAGTCTTTAAATAAGTCTCTAAATAGTATTGGGTGTTCGGTAGGGGGTTTATGATTAATCAAACCCCGAAGAACATTCAAGCTGACTGTGAAGAGCGTGGCTTACTGAAGTCAGACTAAGTAGAGCCGGATATAAAAGCTACTGCATGCAACAAATCTGGGCTTAAGTTTCATCTGAATCTATTTGCTGACATGAACGTTTGGCCATAGTTCGGGGTTTTGTTTGTTTGGTTTTTTATCCTAATGTAGTACTTCCTAAACTTGCATATTTGGTGTATATATACATACCTAGCTACTCACAATTACTGTAATTAAAAAAACCCAAACAACAACAACAAAAACCCCAACAAAAAAAGTGCCCAAGAAGTCCACTTGAAAATAAAGGCTTCCATTCTGTCCTCAACTCAACCTATTGTACCTACCTGTTGCAGGGGTCTGAGTTCAGTGTGTGGTGTGCTGTACGTGCTGTCATGCTTGGGCATATTGAGGTGAGTTAGACAGTGGAAGCCAAATTTTGATGAAGCTGACAGAAGTAACAGTAATCTAATAGTTTAGACAATTTAAGTCCTGTGCTACTTAAGTGACAGAACACTGACACCTTTCCCTTTTTTAGTTGGAACTAATCTGGTTTGGATTTACACAGTATTTTGATTAAGCATGCTTGAATTGCACTAATAGGTAAAATGTTTAACTAAAACTTACTTTGTAAGAGTGGGAGATGAGTGTGAAAAACTGTTGGGAGTGAAGGTGAAGGATTTCATCTTATTGTGGCTGAGATTTTGGTAATAGAGAACTGATGTTCTTGGGGATGGTAATTTTTGGTTTTGAGAGCCTTCGGCCTTGTTGGGTATTCTGGGTTTTTCTTGTTTGTGTTTTTGTTGATGAATATATCTTTCACTGTATGTATAGGGAATGAAAAGGTAGCTGTTTGGTGCTTTACTTGTAATTCTGAACTTGAGTAATACAACAACATAACTTTATTAGATGCCTTATTTCAGTAGGTGAACAACATGATTCAGGTGTTTTGTGCTGAACAGAACATTTTGTAATGAAACACTTCAAAAAAGATAAAGAAAAACCTTTGAGCAACAATAATATCTAATTACCAAATCCAGAAACTGTTAGACAACTGGTTCTGGTTTCTTATTTCAAGACTGCTGCTATTTCCTTCTGCAGAAGGGTTATTTGATGTATCTGTGCTGTCTTTGAAGACAGACTTGCTGAGTTATATGTTCTACTAGTTAAGAGAACTTTTTGTGAGGGTGCTCTGATCTGGCTGGGTTGTGAGTAGCATAGTGCAGTATTGGGATGTGTCTCCAGCAGCTATACCAACTGTTGCCCTTTTTGGGAACCTAAAGGCCATCTTACTATAAAAACTGTGTACTCCAGTATTATAATTGCTCGCTTTTCATGTCTGCAAAACCTTGGCTGCTTTTCTTAAGCTTTAAAATGCAAGAGCTGTTCTTCCATAGAGTATTTTTTTTAAATGAAATATGCTGAAAAGGCTTTCCTGGGACACAGTGTGGCCCTTGTACTTTGTATGAGTTAAAGACTTGCCTTCTAGAGCAACTTGTTGCTCTGAGTAAAAACATGAACTTATTATAATATGGCTAAATAATAATGAAACACTCTTCCTGTAGGTGCACATGTCTATGTAAGGGCTTGCCTACTTCCCTGTAGACTTCAAGGAAAACAAAGTCTTCTTTCATGGGTGGGGCTTTTTACCTTGGGTTCAGTGTTCTTCCAGTGGCAACTAGACAGTTCCTGGTCACCTTAAAGCAGGAGCAGAACACACTTGTGTTTCTCTATAAACAAGTAAGTAGACATGCCCAAGGAAGCCAACTGCAGATATGTGTATGTACATTTTGTTTATCCCCCTCTACCATAAGACAGGAAATGAGACTGTGTGGTTGTTCAGTGCTGCTCAATAGTCTTTAATCATGGACTAGGAGGCCTCTTCTAGTAAAAGAAAACTACTGAGAAGGTATAGACCTTATATTAAGCAGAACTTTTTCTAGCTTCAGGTAAGAAGTAATTTTTCATGTGTCTGTCAGCCTGGCTACCACCAAACTGTATTTTTAAACACAAATGTGAAGGAAGTAAGTTTTCTGTTCAAATGAGGGTAGGGGGGGAGGATGTTTGATGTTTTTCTTCCTTTGGTGGGGGGACATGTTCTGTTTTGTTGGCTGTTTTTTTTTTAAGCCAGTTTATCTCCAGTTATAATTACAACTGTACCTTCCAGGAGAGTTGCATTACATTAGTAGCGTCGTGTCCCATCAGAGCTGTGTTGCCCTGTTGTACTGGGTGCCATAAAAACTCAGCCTAAGACTAAACCACTTCAGGATTCCTGGAGTTCAAGAAAAAATGTCTGTGAGACTATTATTTAGTGCATCTGAACAATGAACTTGCAGTTGTTGCAGTATTACATAATACCGGCTGTAAAAGCCTGTATTTATTTTATCTTAGCTCTGAAATTCTTAATTGAGAGCTTGTAGGCAAGATGTAAATGAAATATGTCTCTAGTTTTTGCCTAACTTAAAATTTTGACTGTTAGCTTTTTCTCAGTGTGTAACTAGAATATTAAATATTAGCTCTAGAGGAATGTTCTGACTCCTCTTCAGTAGTTTATCATGTTGTGTTTATCAAACAAAATATTAATTTTACAAAATAATGTGGATTTTTGTGAGTTAAACTTTTCAAGCTCAATGTTAGTTATGCTTAGATACTGTATGTGGTACTCTGCAAAAAAAAAAGTGAAAAATGGCACAAATGGAAGGCAAAGAAACATCTAACTTATTGTGAGGCCACATTCAAGAAGAAGAAAATTCTTATGGAAGAATCACTTCTAAAGAGTGGGGAAGATATAGCTAAGTGAGTTAGATACTTACAAAGACAGCATGTGTAAATAAAACATTGCACCTAGAGTTTAAAGAGGCTTGGACTCCAGTATTTTCTATACTGGTAATATTTCTGTACTGACCTCCTAATGAGGTTAGTTTTATTCCAAGCTATATGAAAGCATAACAATTTCTGTGAGTGAGATAAGAATAGTTCTACGTTCTTAGACTTGGTTACAATCACTTGATGGCTACCAGATAAGACACTTCATTCTGTACTTATTTGAAGTGGCTTTTAATAGAGGAATTTTCTGAGTTGTGTGGCCTTACAGTTAAATAAGGTTTTTGGTTGGTTGTTTTTGTGTTTGTTTGTTTTTTTTACTGACTTGACTTTCAAAAAATGTCTTACTGCTTTCTTATTAATCTGCAAATACATGCCTTTCTTTTCCCAGGAAACAGTTCCCATGCTATACACAGCAGATACTAACAGAGCACTGTAATGAAGTGTGGTTCTGCAAATTCTCCAATGATGGCACTAAACTAGCAACGGGATCTAAGGACACAACTGTTATTATATGGCAGGTTGATCCAGTAAGTGTGCCAAGTGTTAAAATGTGTGGGACTTGTCTTTTCCCCCCGCCCTCAGCTTTCTCTTGCTAGGATGAAACCATAGGACATTTGTAGGACAGGCTAACAGGTACTGTGGCCCCCTTGACTAGGGTATTCCCCTGGGATGCAAAAGTCTTAAGATCCTTATCAGTGTAAATCAGTGAAGGAGGACACTTGCAGACCTGATGGTGAGTGTAAGGCTTGAATTGTTGGCAGCTTTGGGGCAGGAACTTTGTGTACTCCTAATTGGTGCCACAGGATAGAGCCTGCTGTTGCCCTCCACGGAAGACTGTCAGCTTGAAGGCCTTGAGAAGCACTGGGTTGAGAGTGGAAGGAGCATGGCAGTGAGGAACCTTTCTTCTAAATCACCCTTACTGAGAGTCCTTCTGGGTTTTGTATGTGACTAACCCCTTTTTGATATCTTGCTGCTACTAATACACTTGGATTTAAATACTCTATTGACATCACCATTTTTTACTTTATCCCTGAGGAATAAAATAGTATGTGCTAAACTAAAAGTTGTATCAGGATACCACTTTGTGAGACAAAGATCTAAACACACTGGCATGTGGAGGTATACTCATCCATTTTCTTACAGACTGCAGTTTTAGGTTTTGATAATATGTGGTGCTATTTCTCTTAAATCTTGTAGCTGTAGGATACTTCATATATTTTCCCTACCCATATCTGTTCTTACATAATTAAAAAGATTGAGTGATGAATTTAATCTAAGACTGGTTTAATCGACTCATAGAAATGAAAGTATGTCTGTTTATTTCATAACAATTGAAAACTGAATGAACTTGAACATATGCACACAACAATTGAAGTTGCTAATTTTTGTAAAACACTATCAGAAGTGAGGTTCTTACAGTTTTTTAACAACGTAACTGCAACTGGTATGCAAAATGGAAGATGAAAGGTTTTTTAGATCTGTACTGACTTTCAGTAGGATTTGAGAGCTGATCTTAGTTATTTTCTTCCGTTTCAGTTTAAGAGACCATATAGTCTGTGTCCTTTTTAGTATTAAAAGGATGGAAGGACTTAAAACCCTCTCCCATTGCATAGTTGACTTGTGTAGCCTGTGGACTAACAGCAGTGCCATGTTTTTTTCAGGCGTAAGAACTGCTGTGGTTTGTGTTACTGGGGCCAGTGTGTGCTGGGCCAAGAGCTGCATAGCAGCAAAGCTGACTTCTGTTATTTAGCTTGGAAATATCAGTATTTTGTTTGGTTTTGTTTTTTAACAAACAGTAATTTTAAATAAATTAATGCTCATGTGTTTTTTGCTGTTAACTTATCTCTTGATTGTAGACATCTTCATTTTATATTGATGGGTTTTAATACCAAGCATCTTGCTTAGCACATCTTACAGTGAATTGTTAGCTGATATCTGGTTAATAAAAGCAAATAAATGTTTTGTGAGTGTTTTAGGGCTAACCTGTTTGAACAAGGGTTGCTAAAGAAACAAATCTCTTAAAAAATAGCTAGTGGAAAAGCAACTTCATAGAGTTTTATCCGTTTTTCTTTTTTTGAATTCTTTAAAAAAGAAATTGAAACCCTTTCAAGTAGGTGGATATCTAAATAACACTAGGCCATATAACTCAAGTGATTAATTTTCATGTTTGCCAGAGCACTCTTCACACACTTCCTGTAGCAGTTGAGAATGTCTTTTGAACTGTAAGTTTAATCAGGTGTTGAAGGCTTTAGGTATTTAGATTTATTCTAATCTGCATATATAAACTGCATGGAAACAGCTATTTAACACTGTCAGGGTGAGTGATGGGAGAAGACTGTTTTAAGTGAACAGTATTTGTGTTTCCACATAGGTCATGTGTGTGAGAATCCTTCACTTCTCCCATTTTTGTCACCCTTCTTGAAGTGTAATGATGCTGCTTCAATGTGTTTTCTTCATTTCATACCATGAATTTCTTATTTCTTTTCTAAGATGCACCTACATGTCTAAACTATCTTAACCCATGTCTGTTTTTCATTTTCATTTGTTAATTCCAAAGTTCTTACTCAGACTCAACAGCATTAAATAACGTCTTGAGTGAACTCAGTTTGTATATTGATGCATCATATGACTCTTATGCAGTGTGGCAGAATCTTTAGAGCACACAGGATAACTACACTTAGTGCATCACCTTGCCTAGCTTGCATTTCTCTGTCTTAGAGTTCTCCTTTAACTTACTTGTTACAAAAATCTCCTGCACTTCCTGAAAACTGTTGACAGGTTTTTGACTTTTCAGCGAAAGAGCAAAACTGCAGACTTAAGTTGATGCCTGAATAGTAGTTTCTTATACATAACAAAAATTTGGATAATGTAAGGGATAAAACTTTTGAGATTTCTTAGGTGGTGGGTGGGAAACAGATTGACTACATTTGGGGAAGTTTGCCTGAAATTCCACTGACTGTTGTTTTAGAGCAAAACATGGTATAGTGGTTTTGCTGTATTTGAAGAGAAGTATGAGAGCAGTATGGAATATATAGTAAGACAGAGTTCTGTCATTAGAAGAGGAATATCTTATGTGTCTTGCTCCTAATGAGTTTCAAGTATGCTGAAGGGACTGGCTACCTTAATTCTGTTCTAAGAAGAAATATGTTAGTTGCCAGCAAGCTCCAGGATGTGAGATGATGTCAGATATGATTCAGTTTCCTTGCAGATCATTTCAGCTACAGACACTGCTGTGTCTAATGCAGTCCAGGAGTAATGATTAGAATGGAAAAGGGGTCTTGAGGAGGTCCACTCATTTGCCCCTCTTTCTCTGTACTCTGAAGAGTACTCTTTCTTTTGAGGAATTTGCTTTTTCTAGTCAGCAGAACCCTCAAAGCTGCAGGCTGGCTGAGAGTCACCGAATCCCTCGCAGCTGATCCCACGAAACAGCCCTTCAGGTCACTCTTCTCTCTTCTTTCTCTTTAGATTCAAGAGGTGTTCTGATTAATACTGAAACAAAAGAAAGAGAAGGAACAATTGGAGAAATCAAGTTATGTTTTCAAATGAGTCAATCTTTTAAAAAAAATTTGGAGATACAAGCATCTGCCATGCAGAGAATAACCAGGGGAGAGAGAGAACAATTTGATTTCCCTTTTCCAAGAGGCTTCACAAAAATTGTCAACAGTTTAACAAGCTCTGTTCTACTTTTTGTATATGCATGTTGTTGTCAGGAGTCAGTGCTAATACTGCATTGAAGCATGTTTCTGTATTTAGGAAGCCAATGTGTGGTTGTTTCACAGTATCTCGCTGTACTATTTATTTTTATACGCTTCTTGAAAGTCAAGTTCCTCTGACAAGGCAGCAGTAAAACAGTTGTAATATAAAGATGATACAAGATGCTGCATGTGCCAAGTATCCTTCATTCACTAAATCTGGCAGAAAACAGCTTGCTGTAGGCAACACTTTAAGAACACCTCTCAAGGAAGTTTTTAAAAATATCTTTCTGTAAAACTTCTTCCTTGAGCACCACACACAAGATACGCTCAAGTTTCTAAAAATATTGGCACTTCAAGGTTTTCCTTGTCAGCTTATGTGAAGGTTTTGGTTCTCTGTTTAACCATACCAGGCTTCCAACATGCCTTTTAAGCAAGTAACTTAATTCTGTAAGATATAGATAATATTATTTTCATATTGCAGGAGATGTAGAAAGACTTGACACTACAGAGATCTTGTATACTAAAGCAAGTGTAATGTAATGTAAAACTTTGTGCACAGTGGTATTTTGTGAGTCTTGCGTTTAGAATCACAGAAGATTAGAATAAAAATTACTACAAGAGTTCATGTTTTGCACTTAAAAGCTTTCGTTTCCTGGCTCTGCTCTGTAAACTGGCAGTTGCTCTTCCAGTAGGAGCCTGTTCATGTCTTGCAGGTGCCAAGTTGCTTAAAGTAAACTTGCTGTGCTGTACTTGGACACACTGGATATGTGAAATCTAGTAGGAGTTCATTTGCATTGTCTCAATAGTCTCTCTCTTGTTCCAGGATACTCACCAGCTAAAACTACTTAAGACATTAGAAGGTCATGCATATGGGGTCTCTTACATTGCTTGGAGTCCAGATGACAACTACCTTGTTGCCTGTGGCCCAGATGATTGTTCTGAGCTTTGGCTCTGGAATGTACAAGTAAGTGGTGACTAAGAGCAAAAAATAAAGTTGTGGTCAGCCTGCTGCTTTTGTTTCAATATCTGAATGCTTTAAGTGTGGAAGAAGTAACTGCTACAAACTTGTGCAAAGGTGTTGAGTGTAAGGAAGAGATGCTCATGTCCCTGCCCCCCCTTTCAATTTGAGAAAATAGTTATGGCAACCTACAAATTCTGTACTCTTTGTACAGAACTGAAATTAGAGTTCAAGTCTAAGTGCCTGGGATTGTGCAGCGATTCTGGTGTATCTAGTTACAGATCTTTTCTGAGAAAGGATGGTGTAAATGCATAGAACCTTCAAGATGTTCTGAAGAGAGGGACAGCAAATTAATCAAGGGAAGCAGAGGGCAGAAATATCATTGAAGGGAAGCAATTGCTCATTGATTTTAACAAGAAGCAAAAGAAAGAGAGAAGCTATTTTACTTTGTGTAACCCTCCCAGTGATGTTAGTGAAAGATCCACAGAGGCCTAAATTTTTGATTTCAGAACTTCATCTTCCAGTCAGACACTAGGGCATTTTGCCATTTCCTTCATGAATTTGGAAATCACTTTTCTGCTGTTGAATTTTATGGGCACTTGAGTTGATATAAAAGCTTCCTTTGCCTCAGTTATGAGCTGTATAGTCTTTCTTGTGCTGTCTTGGACTCTGAACTAATTTAGTTTCCTAAAACAAAAATGTTCCCTTTTTTCACCCTTGGAACACTTTTCTTCTGTTTAATTGACTAAATTGGCTCAGTGAAAAGCACTAGAGCTGGCACAAGGGAATAGAGAGAAGCCCTTACTGTTCTGACAATGGTAAGCCACTCATTGGTGTTCTGTCTTGTGAAACGGTAGCATTATACACTAGGGATGAAAGCTGAATTTTGGCCTAGAGAGCTTCAGCTAAGGGAGGAAAACATTCTAGATACTGTGATACTCCTAGCTTCTTACCAAAATGTATTTTGTCATCTGTGTCTTCCTCCTATAGTCTCCTTCTCTCTTCTTGTTTTCAATGTTTGGGGTTTTTTGTTTGTTTGATAGTGCTTCTCTTGCTCGTGACTTGTTCTTGTAATTTCTTTTCATTCCATGCTTTACTCATAATATTTCAGTTATCTGACACACCAACTGTTCCATCACTGTTGATTTGAGGGACAAAAGAAATTGTCTCAAGTAAAGTCCAAAATCACTGGAGGTGCTAAAGTAGTGCTGTGCTCTGATTGCATTATTCATAGGTTAGTATTGCTTTTTAATAAACATGTTGAAATACATGCACTACCAAACACTACATGTTTCAGATAAAGTTATCAGTGCCTTTTTGGGAAAGGGTTCTGGTATAAGGCCTTGCTGCCTTTATTTTACAGACGGGGGAGCTGAGGACAAAGATGAGCCAGTCTCATGAAGACAGTTTAACAAGCGTGGCCTGGAATCCTGATGGGAAGCGTTTTGTAACAGGAGGTCAGCGTGGACAGTTCTATCAGTGTGTAAGTTCTCTGCCTCTGTCCCATTGAAAACAAAGCAAGAAATTAAATTTTGGTCAAATCTGAGGTTCGTGTTTTTTTCAGGTTTTTCATGTGTGTACAGTAAAGCTTCCGATCCTTTGTAATTGAAAGAAGCAATACGTTAATGCAAGTATTTCAGCAGCACTTCTGTGTGTAGCAGTTCGAAGGGGTTGAGCATCTTTGGTCTGCCTAAAGGAGGATTTGTGGTGTGGGAATTTTCCTTAGCTTCTCCAGAAAATACACTAATAAAAAGTAGTGCCTTTGTCCACAAATGTTGTTTATTCCATAGAATTTTGACTACATCTTTCTTAGTTTTTGCATGCTGTCTTTGCTCGTGTAAACAGAAGTTTGAAACCCTCGTTACCTGAGTAGTGTTGATTTTGGATGGTGGTCCACAGTCTCACCCTGTTCTTGATTATTCGTCATCTGACTTGGTGCCCAGAATAATAGTGCAATGTGCAAACCTCACTCACTGCAAAGGTCAGCTCAGTGATGTGGTGTAGGTGGCACGTGTCATGCACGAGAAAATAAGTGACAAGTGGGATTCTCAGCTCTCCAGGGCAGATTTCTACAAAAGCCCTCAGTTATGACAACCAAGTCCTCTCTTTTAGAGGGTAAGATTGCTTTCTGTAGCAATTGTCTGAACAGAAGGTGAAAAAGATGTCACAACTCCTCAGAGATCGGAGACTAATGGTTCATTTTTATTGCTTGTTTGTGTCTTTTTTTTTTTCCTTCTTTTGATCAGGATTTAGATGGTAATCTCCTTGACTCCTGGGAAGGGGTGAGAGTACAATGCCTTTGGTGCTTGAGTGATGGGAAAACTGTTCTAGCGTCGGACACACACCAGCGAATTCGGGGTTATAACTTTGAGGATCTCACAGACAGGAACATGTAACTACTACCGCTTTCTTTGGTTTTCAATTCCTGCTTCATAGTGTCAGAAGAAGACTGAGGAAGAGTTTGGGGGGCAGGATGGGAAACAAATTATTAAAATGCTCTCAGTATTAAAAGAAGACTAGAATAGCATGGGAGAAGAACTAGTGAGTAAGTTCCAGCAAGCAGCATTAGATCAAGTATTAGAATCTCCTTCCTAAGCACTAGAGTCAATGTTTTGACATTTGTCACCAAGAGTTGTAGTCCTCTCAATTCCTGGCATATTTTAGAGGATCCTGCCTTGAATTTAGGAGTTGGAGTTGAGGTCTGAAGTGTCTTTTGGTCTTGGAATTTACCATAAATATAAGCAAGCTGTTGCGGACCTGGCTTGTACTGATGTATACAGACATACCTAAATTCAAATTCAGAATTGTCTTTTCCTGAGAATATTGCAGATACAGGACATGCCTTTTACCTTGGTGTTGCATCATTATCTGGTTATCTTGACACTCATGTCTTTATCATTTCAGAGTACAAGAAGATCACCCTATTATGTCGTTTACTATTTCAAAAAATGGCCGTTTAGCTTTGTTAAATGTAGCAACTCAGGTGAGTTGGTGATGCTGAATAGAAATGCAAATCTTGCAAATGCTGCCTGTTCTTAAATATTTTTATGTGAGTTGGGGCATTTGGTATTAGCCAGTTGTGTATCATGTAATATGAAGGCCTTAATATTCATAGGTAGAGTATGGAATTTTCTGAAAAGAAGCCAATCTCATTCTTGAGACTGAATTTTTTTGACTGCTTTATACTCAAAGAGTTTCATATTGTGAAATATGAAATATCAGCATTTACTACTAAATGTTATTTAACAGCAAGAATTGTGGCAGGTCAACACATCTAGGGGCATGAGAAGTATCTAGTTCTGCTTTTGGAACCTTGGATAAGAATAGGAGCTTTCAGAATGGAAGAGACCAAAGGCTGAAAGTTTAGTTAAGCGCTTTGATACATCTTTACTCTCTTTATCTAGTAGCAGTACTGAGGTTGGTTCTGAAGTAATGTACTTTCATGTTTAATTTTTTTTCTCATAGTTAAAAAAAATGCCATTTAATAATGTTTATGATGAAATTCCTTGTATTTGTTATTTCCAGGGAGTTCACTTGTGGGACTTACAAGACAGAGTTTTAGTGAGAAAGTATCAAGGTGTTACACAAGGATTTTACACAATTCACTCGTGTTTTGGAGGTCATAATGAAGATTTCATCGCGAGTGGTAGTGAAGGTAACACCATTCTCCCTTCCGCAGAAAACTGGAACACTGTATCCTTCCTATACCTTAATTTTGTAGGTGACAGTTGCTAACAACACTATAAAAGCAAGCAAACTGGTTCCTGAAATACATTTGAGGTGTGCTGAGACTGAGGCATACTTCAAGAAGCAATTGTGGGCTAGCAGAAAGCATCTTCTGAGAGGATGGTACTAGTAGAAAGCATTAATGACTCTTTTGTGTTGCTCCTCCTAAAGCAAAAGCATCTGCACAAGTTTAATTAAAAGTGGGTGAGGTGTTCTTGAGGATTTTTCTTCTTGTGGTGTGATATTTAGACATGGTTTGAACAAAAAATACTCCTGGGGAATAACAGCTTCATTTGCCTGTTGAAGATACAGGTGTAGTGAGGTTATTTTAATTTCTGTAGTCATTCTAATTGCAGACAGTAGTCTCAAATTAAGCCGTTGTTGACGTGGTGTGGTAGGGTTTCTTGGTGATCAAAGGCTTTGTGGTATGTTTTTATTCAACTGTCTGTGGCAAGAGCAGAAATTTGTTAAAGGTTTGTATCTTGAATTGGTTCAGTTCTGTCACTATAGTGCCATCACCTGTCATGTAGGCCACTTAAAATTCAAGCTTATGCAGGACTAAGAATTACTCTTGGAATATGTCAGCAATCACTGTGATGTAACTTTAAGATGTTAGGAGACACTACTATTCTTTTTTGGAAAATACCGAGTATGTCTAAAACAAAACTAAGTTTCACCTTCTGACCATATCCAGTGGAATATGACTGAAGGACAGCACCTCCAGTCTTCCAGTTCACTGTGAACCTCTTTTGATGGCTGAACAAACTTCTTGGTTTGAGACCCAAGTACCGAAAAGTTCAGGATTTGTTTAGTCATAACTATGTGTAGGTGTAGATACTGTAGTGCACCAGTCCTTTTCCTCCCCATTTATTTACTCTATTATCTTCATTGTCTAAAAGCTACTGAGCAGTAGTTGAAACTGATGATACTTTATCTACTTAGATTTGAACTGTTTGAAGCTCTTGCCTTGTACTGAATTGTTGCAAATGTGGCTACTGAGAGTCTGTTTTAAAAAATAAGCAAACAGAAAATAACAGATCACATTGTCATATTCTCTTCTAAAGTAATTGATTACATTGTAGTACCTCTTAAAGCATATTGTCAGCTAGATAAGGGTTTTTTCTCACCACTGCATCAATAGGAAGAAAATAGAGGTCTCTAAGAGGGGGATTGACTGCTACCTCAATGTGGCTAACTTGTTTTTTCCAAACCAAAATACTGGTTTGTGTTTAGGCTTTGATTCTCCCATATAGCAGAGATTTGTATGCCCTTGCACTTGTCTGTGTAAGCAGAGTGTGACTGGTGGTGTTTGGTTGCACGGGTATGGAGTCTCTTGCAATGGTTAAATGGAATGTAAGCACAACCAGAACATTTGTGTCAATGTGTGTACATGTAAAGGTGGTACACTGAAGTGAGCTGGCTCAGCAGAAGACAGTTGTTACCACGTGGTTCCATGATACTTTTCTAGCAGGTAGGTAGGAGAGCAGGTTTGTTTTATAAGGGGTTGGGAGGAGGAATAAAGGAAGATTGGTTTGTTTGCAAACAGCTTTCAGAGTGATATCTACATTAAAGCCGTTCAAATAGATTAAAATACTTCCCTTTGATATGCTAGACCTGAATACCAGGCTTTTGTGTAATACTTGTAATACATACTTGTTCAGTTTGTGCAGCTCTGCTTGGAATATTCCACAGACATTACTAGACAGGTAAACCCACAGCCTTGTTACAGAGTGCTAGTCCACAGCTGGGGGAGATGCTCCCACCCTCAATTTATTCTTAACTATAGTTGGCTATAAAGCAATAACACTTCTCTAAAAATTGCAGTAGAGTGTCTAACCAGTTTGCTATTCTATTTCTAGGATGCTGCTAGAAGTAATTAAAAACTTCCCATCACAAAATAAGATCTGTAGGGTTGTTTATTGCATCTGCTTTAATATGTACAAATTGATATCTTTAAATACCACACAGTAATGGTTAAAGACAGTAATAGCTCACAATTTGAGCCATTAAGTTTTGCCCTCCCTCATTTGCTCTGTTTGTGCTTTCACTGGAGTGTTGCAAGTCTTTAGTATTAAGATGTTTTTCATAAACTATAGAGCTGTGATCTTGTCCAGCAGTCATCAACAGGAGGTGGTTATAAGGAGGTCTTAGTACTCATGACTTTATAATACCTCTACTAATCTGTAAATACAATTATTTGAGGGGGGAAAACATTTACAAGTCTTCCTTTTGAACAAGATTGCGACTCCATACCTATAATTAGAGTGCTTGGTTTCTCTCTTTAGCCATGTATTCTCTTAATTGCATTGTAGTCAAATGTTTTTCTTCAAATACCTAGTGCAGTAGACTTTCAGGTGTTAATGGAAGAGCTTGACCTGTATTCTTTTGATTGCTTTTGGAATAAAAATTGTTAGTGCTATTGCACACTTGGGATGTGGGTTTTAGACACAGGTTTTGCAACGTTCGTGAGAGCCGAGTTGCTGAGAGCTTGTGTGCAAGTGCTGTTTGATACCACAAATCAGTCTGTGCAGGACAGTGTTTCTCAGTCTTCTTTAAATGTGTGTTTTGTTTAGATCACAAAGTATACATCTGGCACAAGCGCAGTGAGCTGCCGATTGCGGAGCTGACAGGGCACACACGTACAGTCAACTGTGTGAGCTGGAACCCGCAGATTCCATCCATGATGGCCAGCGCCTCCGACGATGGCACTGTTAGAATATGGGGACCAGCGCCTTTTGTAGACAACCAGGATATTGAAGGTAAAAATCTGTGCGTTTACTAAAAACGAAGTTACTGGGTTTTTTGTTTGGTGTGGGTTTTTTGGTGTTGTTTTCTTTTTTTTAGTGTATGACTGATTTTTATCTAAATTATCTATGCTGTGGAATAAAAAGGAAAAAACTGATATTTCTAAAATTATTCTGACATGGCCCTGTGGAAAACTGTGGTGTCACTAAGACCTCAGGATTATATTAACTTATTTATGCAGACATCTTAAAAATCTTGCCTCCAATGCTTGAGGTTTCATAATGTAAAATGTTATTAATATTTAAATAACGCATTCTAATCACACTGCAAGTTGCATGATGGTATTACAATGCTTACAAAAGGAATCTCCACAGTCTGGACAGAGTGTGAAGTTTTCCCCAGGAATATCTCTAGAAAATTGAACCTTTACTAACCATCAGCAATTACATGTGTCCAGGAGAGACAGGGCTCCATTTTTGCTGCCAAAATGTGCACATGTTCCCAGCCCTTCTTGCCTCCCCCAGGGCTGTTAATGAGATGACTGCTGGGGACTTTGTTCTGCAGTTTATATGCATCTCTCATATCTTACTACAAGGTTGAATATGTATTTGCACTGGATATTAAAATGAAGTACAGTATATCCTGTTGCTACGGGACCGAATGAATACTTGGTGTGGATACAAGTTCAAGAGGAACCTGGGCAGAGTAATGAAACAGAAATGCATTAAGTGCTGCTACAGAAGTAAACACCTCTAGTTCAGAATGTCCCCTAGGTTAAAAAGTCTGAAAATTTGAAGCATATTAGGAGGAAAAATTACCTCCTCTCCCTACACACTTGTGCTTTCTAACACATCTGTTTCTAGTCTTGAACTAGGTGGACCAGCTTGGCTAATCTGTTTGTAACACTTGGAATGTACCCACAAGGAGTCAGAGCCTGTCCTCCAGTTGGTTTTACTCATGGTTTTGTTGTTTGGTTTTCTCTAGTTAGCTGCTTACTCACTCTTTCTTAGTTCCTACAGAAGATGAACTAATAAGTGCGATAAATACCAAAACAACAGAAAATAGATTTCTCACAGCAGTGCTTTTCCAAGAGGTGTAGGTGCACAGAGTAATACCTAACAACTTAGGAATCTTAAAGGGATGGCAGGACAGCTTTGTAATTAGAACACTCCCCTAGAACTCAGGTGCAAATGTGTTACTACTTTTTGGAACAGAGGCTTTTTGAGAACCGACACCTAATGAGCCAAATTAATTCCTAGATGGATATGAATAATTTTCTCTAAAATAAGTAATTTTTAGCATGGAATTCAGCTACAGTATGAGATCCATTAACCTAATGCATGTTCAGTAAATACACGGTACTGTAATTACCTTATAATAGAACTGTTAACTATTGCCAAGATCTTCAAGCTGTGATTTCTTTCTCTTTGTTTTTGTTTTTGCTCAGAGGAATGCAGTAGCATGGATAGTTGATGGCGAATTTGGAGCAGACGACTTCAGTTTAACTTAATTAGTCGTATTTTAAATGGCTTGGGATTTGGTGCAAACAAACATGATTGATAGCTGGACAGACATGCTCGTCATGAAAAAGAACCATTTCTGAAGCCCGGTTGGGGCCAAACATTTACCACCTTGCTTCATAGTAACCAGTCGAGATGAAGCACGTCCTTAGAACTTTGTTGGACACCGTGTTGAAATTACCCCCCCATCGGTTGTGAAGAACTGTGCTACATTCAGGCTAACCATTGAACTCAGTATATATATTTTTCCCTCCTGCCTTTTTGTCTGGCAGGCTACTGTTCTTGTTGCTCTTCTGTGTAATGAAGTTTAAATGCTTGTTTGGAACACTTTATTTAACAGTTTAGAAGGCTTGATAGAAAGAGTGCTTTAGTCTGAAGAGTATACATTGGATAGGAAAGTATTTCCTTCTCTTGTTTCTCAAGTCTCTCTCCGCCTTACTTAGCTTGAGATCTTTGCAGCTTGGTTCATGGATTCTAGCCTTGCCCGTTGCGCAGTATATATATAAATTGAGATCATAAACCAGTGAACTATGTCAAAAGCACTCTCAGTATCACATTTGACAAAAAGTTTTGTACTTTTCACATAGCTCGTTGCCCTGCAAAGGGGTTAACAGCACAATTTTTTAAAAATAAATTATTTATAGGATTAAAATGACTTCATTTGTATACATTTGGAATTAAAACAATGCAAGAAGTGTCATGAAATACGGTATCACTGATGCTTTTCTGGAGTGTCTTGAGACCCAGTCAGAAGCAGTGGCTGGAAGGAGCTTTATGTAGGCAATGAAGCTTGTTTTAGATGGAGGAACTCACTGTCCATCTTAACAGATAAATGGTATTATTTAGGAAAAAAAAAGAAGGCATTCAGACTGCACCACCAGACTAAGTTTAAACAAGGAAAGGTCTTTTTGTGTTGTTTTTTTTTTTTTTTTAATTACATAAATATATGCAACAATGCTGTTGTAAAAGGTAGACTACACTTCAAGGGAAGAATGTGTTGAAAGGTCCTTTCTTCACAAAGTTAGCATTTTGTATAAGTAATTAACATACAGATCATGATTAAACACTTGTATTACAATGGAAATTTTTCTTTATTTGATAAAGAAAGGTGTATAGATTTCTGTGTTGAGAATATACTTTTAAGTTTGCAGATTTAAATGCCTCTCCCAGACCTTGTTGCAAGCTGGTGCTGTAAACAATTTGACACATCTAGGAATAGTTCCACTAATATCCCATGTTAAGGAAAAAACAGAGACATTTATAATTTAAATATTTATTCTTTTTGGTGTAAACAGATGGCCTGGCATCTCTGTGCTTCTGCACTACACACAAATTCATTATGGGATGGCACTGGATTCCCTTTTGCCACCGTGGGTGGAAAGTTAGTGTTGGTACTGCTGCGAAGTAAAGAAGGAGCAGGGAAGGGCA
The DNA here is from genome assembly GCA_013397135.1 of Pachyramphus minor. Lineage (NCBI taxonomy): Eukaryota > Metazoa > Chordata > Aves > Passeriformes > Tyrannidae > Pachyramphus > Pachyramphus minor. Next base: position 179,950 of record VYXB01003601.1, read on the forward strand.
TGCCGTGCAGTCGTGTGAACAGAGGTGTGGACTTCATCCTTCAATGAGATAATAATCTAGTGTTCTTATTAGTCATGTGTGGAAGAAGGATGGGGGAAGGTTTGCCAGAATTCCTGGGAAAAGAAGTGTAGCCACTTTGATGAATGGGAATGTGTTATTTCCCAGATAACCAAAGTGAAGGTTAGCAGGTTAGATTTTTTTTTTCTTTTTAGATTCCAGCCATCACGTGGTTGGTGTTTTTCTTGCCTTGTGTGCAAACTTAAGTGTGAGTTAAGATTTTGATACTATGGTTGAGACCAACCCCCAAATCTGACTTTAGTCTTTCAGTACCTCCAAAACCACGTAGGAACTTAATGTTCTTATCTTCAATCTACAGTACGTCAGCCTTAACTTTAAGGTGAATGCTTTGATAGCAATTACCATTCCACAGTCCTGTGAATAAATACGTGAACTTGAGACTATAAATCATTTCCTCCTTCCATTAATTAGTTGTGGAGGAAGCTCTTCTTTTCTCTTCCTAGTTCAGACAGTGTAGGATTAGTCAGGCTTGTTCCTGTGGTGTTGGTGTTGCAGGGAAACAGACAAGTTCCTAAGATCAACTTTGAGTAAGCTAAACCTTTGGGTTTTAAAGAAAAATTAACTACCTAAATTGTAAACAGTGTTTCACATGTTCAAAACATGGTATAATTCATAAGCAATGCCAGTATGTGAATCTTTGGAAGTTATTCTGGTATTGTCTTACTCTGGAACTTGTGTTTTCAAATCAAACATTGTGTAGGGAGAGTAAGGAGAGTAATGGTTTTGATGTCTCTTAATAATGTCTCAAACAATGGTCTGGCACTACTTGCTTACCTCATACTCATGGGAATAAAGTGGAAACTCTAGGTAGGTGGTGAAGGCTGGATCGAATCTCAAGTGGAGATTTAAAGTCTTGTATGCACTTCAACAGGCATTTTTAATGTGGTGGCCATAACTAATCAGAGTGAGACTCCCTTACCTGGCACGAGCTGTGGTGGGGGGTGTGTGTGCTGGTGCCTGGTTTCCACTGCAATGCAATTAGAAATTTAAACCTAGCACTTCTGCCCAGATACTGCCTGGCTCTTCTGGACTTGGTTTGTACCCATAAAGGACACTTCAGGTGTTAAGAAGCAGAGTTAGGGAGAGGCACGTGCTCCGATCTCTCTCCTTTAGTGTCGTGGTGCAGCTGTGCCATGTAAAGGAAAGCTCCAAGCAGGTGGCACTGCTTCCAGAGTGTCTCAGTCACAGCGTGTTGCGTCGCTGTCTGCGCCTCACGGGTCATGAGCAGAGAGGAGGGAGAGGTGAGACTCATCTGCATTTTGCCGCACTACTCGGTCCCACAGTAAACTGCCGTTACAGCTGTAGCAGCAATGACTACTGTTCCAACCTGGAGATGAAAGAGGAACCTAAACTATTTCTAACACATCACACAGTCACAATATGTGAATTGAAAAGTACCAATACTTTTTGTGCACAGACTGTAAAATGAGACTGGGGTGGGGTGGGGGAAAAAACCCAAGTAAGTTTGCTCGTTTGCAGCACGTTGATTTCCATGTGCTTAAAAATGTTCATAGGCTGGAGTCTAAGGCTGGAACAAGTACACACCCACAATAAATTACTGTATTTCTAGTCAACAGACCGATGGTTTTAGAGAGCAAAATACTGTAAGTGTGTACTTATTTTGCAACTTTCTCTGATGTGCTGTTGGCTTAAAATATTCACAGTAGCCCCAGGTTATTATCAAGGCAGATCTTGGAGGAAAAAAAAAAAGTGCTGAAGCATTTTATTATCTGAATGTTCTTTAGCTGTTCAGGTAAGTAACTTTCAAGGCACAAAAGGGAAAATGGTAGCTGTTCTTGTTTTGGAGGGGAGGGTAATGGGGGAAATGACACCTTTGTTTTTAAATTCCCTCTGTCTTTTCTAAAGTTCTCCAACTTTAAAGTTAACTTCTCTTTGTGATTGGAGCAAAGATGCAAGCTAGAAATCTACTCAGATCTTGCCAGTTACTTCTCAACTTGGCTTCAAACAGGTAATGTTTAATAAAACTCCGTATGCTGTTGGGAGTTTGTGCCTAGTTGTGTACTTGGACACTACTAAGTGATACTCCCACCCAAAGTCAGTTTTAAAGGCTTCCTTAGCAGGAAACCAGGACTTGAACACTTAGCTGTAGCTTGAGGGGGATATGTTGTAGACCCAAATGGGGAGGGAGGTAGAGAGAGAAGAATGGACATAAAAAGCAGGATTTACTGAGCAACAGACAAACTACTGTAACTCAAGGGGGAGGAGGAAAAATGCACTTTCAATAGTTTGTCCATATTTTTTAGCTAAAAAGTACACTTGTATCTGATTTTTTTTTTTGAGATGACTATTAAGAGGAACACCCATCCCATAAATGGCTAATCCTCCTTTTGACCTCCTCCTGTCTTTTCCACATTGGCTTGAGTCCATTTTCAGCTGCCATACTTAATTCTGAAAACTGCTACTTTTAACAATGTTTAGAAAGAAAAATCATTAACTATGACACTTTTTTTAAACAGGGTGGACTTAATTGAAGTGTGCAGTGTTGAACTACTGCTGCAGTAGCTGCCTCTAGTTGTTGAAATGAACTGTAGACAAGTTTTCTGTCAATTAATCCAGATAATCTGGATTCAGTAAAACATCTGTGAGAGTGTTCCTCCCATCTGGTATGAATGTGTGTGTGCATGTGTTCCATGAACAGACAGAGAACCAAATGTTCTAGGTACTTGTCATGTTTAATTGCATACTCTAAGTCGTGTGTATGTGAAGTGTCCTTTGACCAGAAGGTTTTGGTTAATATCAGTATATTTTTATAAATTTGAAATTCATTGTGCCCCATCTTTTTTCTTAAACATTTTTCATTCTTAGGGTATATGTGCTAGATTTGAAACTTAACATTTTTAGGCACAGATGGAAAAAGTTATTGGCTCCTTGAAAACATATGGGACAAAATGGATCCTCAAAGCATGTATGTACTTACAAACCAAGCTGTAGAGATCAAGAAAAGAACTTTATTGTTGATCTCAAGATTTCTAAATTGTCAAGATTTATATGGAGTTGTGGTGGAACTAGTTAACACTTAGAGCTTTTGGTATGTAATGACTATTTGCTATGGACTGATATTAAATGTTTCAAAGGATTGCGTTCTTAAACTTTCTGGATTTTTGTTACTCTCCTCGGATATTATTAAGTAGTTAAAATTTCTTTGCTATATTACATTAAAAACATAAGAACTTTGGGTCTCGTATTTATTTTCACTTGTTTTACTAATTATTTACAGAACACCGTTTTAACTTTTTTATTTTATAAATGTGTAGTATTTTAAACATATCTTTAAAAATTGTTCAATTGGAACTACATTAACTTCTAATTTGTTTTTATTAGGATTTTTAAAAAAACAAAAACAAAAGCAACACTTTTTCCATGTTGGTGCACAGCACTTAACAGAAATGTTTGTATTCCCTTTCTTTCAATTCAATAAACAATAAATAACTGGAATGAATAGTTCTTAGTTTCCCTAACTTCACTTATATGACTGACTTTGGATATTAATTTCTTGATCATTAATTATAGATTTCTTCCATATTTGTAGTATTTCACTTCCTTGCTAGGAAAATTAACTTGTGGCCGTTGAGCAGAAGATGAGTCACCCGGTGTTGTGTGCAGGCTTTGCAGTGTTTGATGTCTGGCTCTAACCCACCTCACGCTTGTGTTTTCACTGGACATTTAGCAGTTGACTTGCTTGTGTCCCAGTGTGTGCTTATCTCCCTTGTTGAACACCCTCTCCTTCGAGGCTCTGTGAAATCCATGATTCCTTAATGCTGGAGCTTGCCTAAATACCGGATGCAGGTTGCTTTAGGTGATCGGTGGGTTTTGTGGGGTTTTCTGATACTTCATATGAAGAAGGTGCTCTTAAAGCACTTGCATCTCCTACCTTTGTTCCCTCCAACTAAGTCAGTGTTCTTGTCCCTCCTCCCTGTGCCTGAAAACAGAACCTCATCTTTATCCTGCACTTCCATTCACCTGTAGCTTATTTTTGTTAAAAAAAACGTTGTACCTCAATTTCCACTCCCTGAGGCTTTTCCAAACTCAAACCTTTTGCTGAAGTGCATTCAGTTTTTTAATTGTTTGAGCTTATGTATTGATTAGAAACGATCTTTACTCCCTCTAGTAGCACCCTGGTATTAACTTTGCCTAAACTGTTCGGGAGAGGATAATGTATGGATAACTATAGCTTAAATGCAGCTGCCAACAGAAGGGGCATGCTTTACTCCTCTCCATGTCCTGCTTTGTGCCACTTCTTTTAGGTACTGGTATTTGCAGGAAGGTTGTTGGATTGCAGACCCACTTAAACCATAAAGGCAGCAGATGAAGTAAGTTACTAACAAACCCAGCCAAAAACTGTGCTTCACCTGCTGTCCTGTCTGCCTTTAACGGGTCAGAAGAGTGCAAGAGAAACAGGGATATGAATTCTACAGACCTGTGACATTTCAGTATTTGTAAGATTAAAAATTAACTGCTGTGGTTTGGGTTCTTATTTGGTTTTGGGTTTTTTTTTTAATCCTTCAGATTATTAAAAAGAAATTACATAAAGAACATGAGAGTAGATGTGCCTTTCATAATTACCCTAAATCCAAACTCTGCCTGAGGCAGGGTACTTTTCTTATACTTTGGCTTATGCTTTCTATGCTGCCTGATGTGCCTCTCTGCATGTCTTGCAGAGATGGCAGTTGTGTCCCAGTTGTGTCCTCACTTTAAAAGACCTATAATGCTCTGAAGAGGAACCACTGAGGTTGTATGCTCTAATGTTTCTGCCAGAGATAAGGTGGTTAATGTACTGATAACTGCATGGTGGTTCATATATATAGCCCACATTTTCCTATCACTACCTCCAGTGGCCATCATACATTATACTTGGAGGCAAAAATGGTCTTCTGCTATTTGTACAAAATTCTAGAGAGCTTCTTATGAGAGAAAAAGAATTGGAATAAAGCTTTGATAACCCTGAACAGATAAAGATTTGCTTTTTTGGGCTTATCAGGGTTTCAGTTGATTGGTAACCTGCACATACAACTGTTCTTAGGGCCACTGCTCATACCACTGATGTACTATGTTCCATGAAACAGAACTACCTCCCAAAAAACACCCAGGTACTAGGATGAGGAGGCAAGTATATTCTTTAACAAAACAGGCTAAATAACCAGCAGTCTATAACTGAAATGATTAATTAGGTACAATTGCATGTTTCCTCCTATTTTAACTAACCCCCCACAACTGGAGAACTCTAATAGCTATCTAATCTCTCTGAAAACTGATGAGTGACTGTCGTCTTCACAAGCTGACTGGGCTGCAGACTGTGGGTGAGGGGAAACAGCTAATATGTTAAAAGTTGGAATCCCTGCAGACCAACTTTAGTGTTTTCATAGATTAAAAGCTTTCTGTAAATCATAGCTAATCATTTGAAGGATAAGCTAGTGGTTCCCTCATGAAGTTATACTTGGATACATCGTTCCAAAGGGAAATATAGTCTGATGAGTGAATAGGAAGGGACTGGTGTTTGGTGTAACATCTATTTATGGTGATAGATGAATTTTTACTAAAAATTGGTCCAAAGTTTCTTGAATTCTATATAATAAGCTTGGGTTTAAATTACCCCATTCTGCTCTGCGTGAGACCCAGAAAATATTTTTTTATTATTTTTTTTATTTTTACTACCATAAAATTTCTGTGCTCTATGGATCTCCCATGAAGGAGATGACTGTAGGATCCCAATTTCTAGATAATGAACCACAGTTTTAGCAATTACAAACATATTTTTGCTGTTGCTGACACTGAAGATCTCTGCTGAGGCAGGAAAGGACCCTGTACAATAAGGAAGGCTTTGAAATTACCACTGGAGTTGTAGTCTCTGAAACCTGCTACCAAGGTTTTTGCAACTTTTACAATCAGTTGGTAGATATAAATGAACAGAGAATTTATTTATATTAAAAAATTGAGGTGGAAACTTTGCATTCATATACAAATATAGATTGTTTAATATCTGACAAGTCCCACTTAGAAAACATATCTCTATTTTTTTGTTGTTGTTGGTCTGTCATGGTTAATAATTCACTCTTGAAGAAGTGGGGAGGAATCCACAATAACATCCTTCTAGGTCAGGGCATACACATGCTATGCCTTTTTTTTTTTTTTTTACCTCAGATATGTTGTTTCCCTAATCCTTCTCTATCCTGCTCCCATCTCTGAAGAAACACTTCCCTCAGCAGGGAATAGAGTTTTCATAGTGAGCGATAAATTTTACCAATTCCCTTAGGGAAAGGGTCTACTCTATCTAAACATCATCCCTGCAATTCTGAGGTGCTAGTACTTAGAAATCATGAGAGACAAGGCATCATACAAACATTTTCATTAATAATAAAGTTCTTACCTCAAAATCATATCTTTAGAATAAGATATACAGTTGCTAGTTTAAGTGAAGGACTTGCAGATTAATGCTCACGTTTCTCAGTGTGATACATTAATGAAATGTATCTACTCTCAGCACTACAGCAAGGACCTGACTTCAGCAGCTTATTCACACTGCCCTTTCTTCTAACAGACAGCACCCAAAATATGTGTAGTATGTTTTTCTCACACGTGAATAGAATAATTTAATTGCCTGCCACATAATCTGCTACAAAAGTTACTTTGTACTCTGTAAGTTTTACTTGCTCTCTTTTTCCCAGACTGCCATGCTGTTTGGGTTTCAGCTTAATAGGGCAGTGCTTTCTGTAGCTTGACTTTTGTGGTGTAAAATAGTCAGTGGCATACAGCTGGGGTAGCTGTTTCTTGGGTTATTTTTTAATAAGCATGATTTTCAGGCAGTTTTTCATCTTTACAACAGCTGAACTTGGACTCCATCCATCATAAATTTAAAGCCAAACTTTTCCTAGAACAAAAACTGAACATGAGGTATCTACAGAAATCAAGCCTCAGAGTTGCCTTTTTCATTGCTGGCCATGAAAACAATCTGTTAATTACAGCTGTGCACTAAAAAAACAAGTACTTAAGAAGAAAAAGCTCATAAATTTTAGGACGTAATTGCAGAAGCGTATTTTTAAAGTGTTTTAATTGATGTGTTTGTTCCAAGAGATGTATTTCCAAGCACAGATAAAAAAAAATTTAAAGACAGTTACTGGACAGTGAGGGTACAAACTCAGGTTTATACACTTATCACTGAAGCAAGAGCTGCACAAAAAGAACTGAGTTTGCTGGTATCATCGAAGCAGAGTCATATCAGAACTGGGATAAATGGGGTTATGGTTTACCAGACCATTTCCCTGAGCTAGACATACTCTCGGTTCACCTCACTGGGTATGGAAACAGCAGGTTCAGGGAGTAGCAACTGCAAATAGTCTTTCACTCTGTAACCAGCTCCAACCAGCAAGATGATGTTTACTTTATGTCAAGGTCTGTGATGTACTTCAGTGACAAAATAGGAGTTGAAGGGAAAAAGCAAGTATTAATCATGTTTCTTATTTATGTTTTTCACTCTTACACACAAGTGTCACTTCCACCAAAGGGATCTTAATCCATCCAAACACAAGACTTCACGTAGGTTGTTGGAGGGAGGGGTGAAAAGGGAGAAAAGCATAACTTTTATTCCACTTTTTTTTTACTCTGGGAAAAACAATGACACAAAGATGCAAGCTGTGCTACTGTTCCACTTGGAAATCTGTGTTACAGGCACTGCTTCAAACTAGGCTTGGGTAGGACGGCTTGACAGCCAGAGGCACATCCTGACACTTTGCAGTAAGAAGCAGACACCAGAGCTGCACTTAAATTTGTTCTGTAACTACCATCACTACCAGCCCATGCTGCTGAAATGAGTTTCCTTTCTCACCATTTAATTCCTACAAGGTCAGTTCTGTAAGCAAGGATTGCATCTTACAGAAACAGCAACTCCAGCAGTTTGGGTTGTAAAGGAACAAAAACAACTGCTACACAAATCCAACGTCTTTTGAAAATATTTTATGTTAAAAATACAGAAAAATATTTCTTGTTCAAAGAGGAAAAATATACTGCATGATGACACTGATCTAGGTGTGTTCGGAAGGTGTCTGAGGCTCCACAACCAGTCACCGGAGTGAGGACCCAATTTGGCAGCTAATGGTTCTTTTTCAACTTCTCAATCATTTATCAAAGCCAGAATCATACTGTGACAAAACAGAAAACATGATACCCATGGATTACTGAAGCATGTGCAAGCAGGAACAGCTACTGCTGTCATGAGAGAGCTGCACTTGAGCCTGAAATAGAAACTTAAGGCAACTGCTGTGTGCTTTGCTTATGAGGACATGAGCTGCAGAAGTAATATTGCTGCAGAGTAACAGCAGCTCTTCCATCTTGTAGTAAGTGGCCCCATCACAGAACTTGTCTGTTTGTAACGTAGATCAATTTTATTTTTTAAAACAGAACTTGTAAAATAAAGTTGGTCCTCAAGATTATTTCCATTCCAAATAGGCCACTTACTGTAGGTGCTGAAAGCACGTAAGTCTTTATATTGTACTTGTAGTGGTTTAGAGATTAAGGAGTAGCCTGAGTTTCCAAGCCATGTCTGATCAGAAAGACTAAAGGTATATAATGAGCCCACAGACAGCTGTCAAAATATGTTACTGAGGCTGGATGCGAAGGATAAGAATACCAGCAATTACACTACAAGAATAGAGGAGATAAAAATAGCTGGCAGACAATTCCTATGTTCCTTGGGAGCAATTTTTGAAACTAACCTGTAAAGGTACATGAAGAAACAGAGCAGATGAAAGCCCAGTTTAATCATGGCTTCTTTCATGTGTGATTTCAGTTGTCCTCGGTTATGGATCTCTGTGGGATCAAATACTCCCATGTTTCCACTTGGCACCATAATGTACCTGAAAGTTTAAGAATAAAGAAAAAAAAGCCACCACACAACAAAACCCAAAAATATAATCATTGAAACATTAGGGAGTGTCAGGGAAAGGAGAGGGGGAGAGCTTTCCCAGAAGAGACTTTCATCTAAAGAGTTGTTTCATGATTCAAGGTAAGGGAGTTCTTTTGTAATTCTATTTCAGTTTCAGGATATTGCATGTATCTCTGCCAGTATACAACTCACAAAGAACCGGAGGACAAGAAGTACTAAAAGCATCAGCCTGGCTTCCCATGTATAAATGGGAGAGATTCCAGGTAATAGCCAATTCCAGTTAATTTTAATTGCAGTTCATGGTTACTTGCTGCCATGGAGAAAACATCCACCCACGGTGGAAAGATGCATTAGATGACAAGGACTGGAGAAGACTTCATTTAACTATGAATTAGTGATTTATTTAGCAAAAAAACCTCACTTAGATAATCATAAACTCCAGTTGTCAAAATGAGATGGTGTAAGACAAGACAAAGGATCTGTGTATTATTCCTGTCTTTGTCACAGACATCCTGTGGTATCTTAGCCCTGACACTGAGGCTGGGAGGATGAGCAGGACTGAAGAAGTTCTGCTGTCCAAACCCACATAAGAACAAAAGTTGAGTGAAACCAAGTGAAACATAAGGAAAAATAAAATCTGAAAACACAATGCTTACATCCTGTGAAGCATTCAGCAAGCACTGTGTTCTTTTGTCACACATCTCTCAAGGGAAAGCACGTGAAGTTCTCACTCCAGCTGAGCTCAAGCTAGAGCAGTACTATTATTTCATTGAGATGTCACACAGTCTTTACCTTCCTGGATTAATACTTTCTAGATGGGAATTTAATTCCTTATGGAGCAAAAAAAGTGAACAGAAGACTTTGATTTTCTTCATGTACTCTAGTGGCAACACTTGTACTCCAAAAGGCACTTCCCCACCTCTTACAACATTCATTTCAATGATAGGAGGAGAAGAAAGGGAATAAGAAACAAAGATGTTTTCTAGTGGCAGTACAAGACTGGGGAAAAAACCCAAACATTAAGACCACAGTATGTGACTTTCACACAGAGGTATTAAAAAGCACTAAGTCACATTTGACTAGTTTCAGAGACAGTTGTGTCCCATGAAAAATAGTTCATGTGAGCAAATTCCAGTTTGAAATTCTCTTCTAAATTTGAAGTTTTAAAGGATTGTTCTGTTTTTACTCTTATAACAGAAATTACTGTCCGTTTACTGGGAATGGAATGCATTTAATTGGAATAAAAGGAAGAACACAAGTTTCCTGTACCAATTTATCCTAGAAATAGGGTGCATAATTTTCTTATATGTCCAAGATATGAGTGCCACAAAGGCAGCACATATTAATTTTGCTCTTTAGGAAGAATGATATCAAATTTTGCAACTTAATTGCAGAACCTATGAGGTATTTTTTCCTAGGGGCCCACAGCTTATATAACTAAGGAAACTACTCATGGCTACAATGATGCTAATGCTGACAAACCCAACTCAAGGCAGTTGTCATACTCTAAACAGCAAAAATCTTCTACAGCAAACATGAAAACTGTCAGCTTTAATGGATACACACACTACTGACTTCAGTATTTCCATTCAGTGGAAGCTGCTGCCACAGCAACAGGACACTTCCCTCTAGATTACACAATTTTTAAAGGGATGTAGAAGTTCTGGTCAGAATTTTGCCTGCATTTTTAAGATTGATTTTTTTTTTCAGTTTTAAGATGAGTATTATCTACTTAAAGACATGGCAAGAATCACATTATTTGGACCTATTCTCTCAAGATTTATATAACAAAGCAGAAAGAAAAAAAAATTGAACACTTCCCTAAGAGTTTTAAAATAAGGAGAATGTAAGACAAAATTGTCTCACTCAAGACACTACAAAATTCATCAAAAAACCCCCCAAATTAAATGATCATCTGAGTATGCTGAACAAGGGCCAGCAGGATGTTACAATAAACATGTTTGAAAGTCTCCCTTGATGCTGTTTTTGACCAATTTATCCTTCCCAGGATTTATTTCTGATGTCCCTTTCACACAAAACCTCTCTCTTCCAACTGAAATTCTTGAGACATTTAGTAAATTAGGCAAGTACTGCCATTTACTCATTGAGATTAGGCAAAATTTGAAGAAAAGTGAATGACAGGAAGAGATTAGTCTACCTTTATCACCTTTACTACAAAGCACAGGCTGCTTCAATCTCAACACGATTATTTTTATTTCTGTAATAATTTTGGAATAAACAATAAACTTCAACCCTTTTGAGTGTGTGTGCAGAAATACTGTAACACACCAAGAAGATGCAAAAACATTTAGCCAGATGTCTGCAGGTCATGCTAATGGGTTCACATTTCATCTGTTCCCACTTGAGCCTACTTTAACCTTCTCCTCTCTTCAGAGTATTCCAGCTACTTTACAGTCCACCATTTTCTGATTACCATACCTGTCATCCACTGAACACTGGGTCACATGTATGTTCTATCCCAGATCTCCAGATTTCCTTTATAATTATAAAATGGTTTTGGTTCAAGGGATCTTAATGATCACCTAGTTCCAACCCTGCTGCCATTGGCAAGGACACCTTCCACTAGACCAGGTTGCTCAAAGCCCCATCCAACCTGGCACTGAACACTTCAGGGATGAGGCATCCACAACTTCTCTGGGCAACCTGTGCCAGTGCCTCACCACTCTCACAGAAAACAATTTCTTTCGTATATCTAACCTGAATTTGCCCTCTTTTAGTTTGAATCTATTACTCCTTGTCCTACCACTACAGTTCCTGATGAACTGATAATGCTAAACACCACACCTGCTTTTGGAGATCTCTAATTCCTTCATTATAGATGGGATAATCCAGGCTGTTAGTGTGAGTGAAACTCTTCAATCCACAGAAGGAAGGCAGGATTAGTGGTACAGGCTTAACCCTTTGATTTCTTGTGACAGGACAGACGAAGTATCCTATTGTCAGATTCATTTATTGCCTACACTGCACATCTAAAATTGAGGAAACGATCCTGGATTTTAGGATATTCAGAATATTTATGCCAAGGATGACAACTATAAAATGAGAGCTGTCAATACAAAACAGCAGTCAAAGCTTATTGCATGAAGTGTGGAAATAGAAATAATTTATCTTTGAAAATTTACTCTAACGGGGTTTAGAAGGGAAAGCAAGGTGCTATTTTAAAAATTAACACAAATACACAAAATGAAACAGCAACAGGGTAACAAGTAAAAGAAATCTTCAAAGCTTCAAAGAAAATCCATTCTCTCTTCAGTGTCTCTGCAGAAACAGCCTTGCCTAAATGAAACATCAAACTCCAAACTTGCCACCAGATACCAAACCAAATACTGGTCACTTTGCCTAACAGTTGTACATATGGGTGGCCAAACAAACGCATAGAAAAATATGCCCTATGTGTGTACATTTAGGCAACATTTGTTTATTAAGCACAAAGTTATACCGTCTTATGTTACTCCATCTTAGAAACATTTGAAGGCTTTGCTGGCATTCCACAAAAACAAGGGTGATGAATGCATGTCTGTTTTGCCCAAGAACAGCCAGGTTATCAGTACAGAGATGCTTAACTTTGTTTTGATGAGAGCTGTGAAACTTCTTGTTTAATTTTACCAGTGACTCAACTCACCCCTGCAACTAGTTAACCCTAACAGGTTCAGGCAAACAGGAATTACAGCCAACTTTTCCTACCTGTACCTTAAACTTTTTTATTCCCATCGCATAGTGTTTAGAGATTTCTGACAAATTCACACCCAGTTTCCATTAGTTTAAACCTGTAAGGGTCAGTTCTCCAAACATCAAATGATGCAAGATAAAAAGAACATTTTTTTGAACTCACAGTCCCTATGTTGCCACATGGAAAACCCTACTTTTAACTAAACTGTTTCCAAAGGGTGGCAGCCCAGGGCACAAAGACCAGTAACACTGACAGCCATTCTAGGGTGAAAAGTCTGCAAACCTTTTGAAATAAAAGGTGGGATGGGGGAACAAAACCAGTGCAGCTGAGAGTGAAAGACAAGTCCGTGAATGAAGGAGGTTGTGAGGGACAACACCCCAGCCCAGTGGCTTTACAACCATCAGCTGTGGTGACCTTAGCACTCTTATGCTGATAACACTACCACACATGTAGGCACAGCATGAAAAACATTAACAGCTCTGTCTGCAGTACTACTTCATAATCCCAATTAATATGCTATTATTTCCTATGGACTTGGGAATGGCCCACAAATCAAGATTCCTGGGCACTGGGGATAGCGAAAGAAAAGGCCAAAGGTTTCATATCCTTTACATTGTTGGGTTTCTTATAATTTTAAAGGCAAGAAGAGGTTTTATGTTAGTTTTATCAACAAAGACTAGTAGCAGCTCAAGAACACAACTGAAACATCTCATCATGACATATTATTTATCGTTGTACTACACTTAAAGCTAAACTAGTAACAGTGGGGGAAAAAAAGCACACAAACCCCTGTGCACTTACCTATATATATTCCATGTTGCTACTGGCAAATTAAGGAGAAAGATGAACCAGTGCAATGAAATAAGCATTAATACTGTTACAACAGCATGGCCAATCACCTCAGGGACCACCCACTGTAAAAAAAGAAAAAAGTTATACACACAAATGTAAATTCCTTTCTGAAAAAAAAAATCTATATAGAGTATCATCTCATTCTAATCATGCAAAACTCAGAGAAAAACATTCATGGCAGAGGCATGTGATTCCATCACTGTGTGGAGAAATTAATACCTTCAGGCAGATTCCAGGCAAATAAGCCAGAAATCAAGCCTTAAGATATTGTATTACAAGTACTTCTAGAGAGCATCACAACAGCTGTTTGAACACAAGTGTATTATACAAGCACTTAAAAAAGCCAGTTAAAAAGCATACAGTGCTTATTTGAAATCACTGCAGAGAACAGTGGATTTAGGAACATAGATAATTAAAAATCTGCACAGACACAGAACGTACAAACAGCCTCAGGCTTGGAACAGATAAAAAAGTTGATCAATATGAAAACTGGCATAGTTAAATTGGGTCAGCCCCTGGCAATTACACATTTGTGGCTTGATAGTACCCTGTACCTTTCTCTCTTAAATTAAGAAAAAAATACCTTTAAATCCAAGTGAACACATATACAGGGGAAGGCCACACTGACTTAATGCACACTGTTTCAAGCAGATTTGTTTAGAATGGTACTTTTCCTTATCACAGTACAACTCTACTGTTCAAGAAAGGTTAGAAATTACACAGAAGCATCAGAGTTCAGTCATGAGTAGACACCCTTGGTGTGGCCCACCTACAAGAACCAAAGCTCAGAACTCAAAAGCTCTGTGAAGCATTAAATCTCAGTCCCACCAGTTTGGGCAGCAGCCCATCCTACAGCACCAGGGGGCAGAACAACAGCCTTTTGTGACTCAATTTCCTGAAAGATGGGCACCCAAAAGAGACAGGCAGGCTGAAGTAAAGGATGTATGCAAAATACTGGCAGTCAAGGCTCTCCAGGTATACATTACACCCCAGTTATTTGCCATGCTGAGATGAAGGATGTGGTTTTCTCAAACCACATTAAATGCAAGGAAGAACAATTTACTTTATTGAGTTTGGAGCAGCACGATCTAGCGTTGATGTAGTCACATTCCAAATCTGATAGTGTGATTATCTGAAGTCCAAGATAAGGAAACATTGTATGGTAACTGGGAATACACAAAGCTTTATTTTTAGCCAGTAAGTTGGGGAGAACCCTCTTGCTCTTACTGCAGACATCTTGTTCCATGTTGATCTGCCGAAGACATATTTCAATTAATTACAACTCACTCCTATGTTAGTTGAAAGCTTGGCTACATTTTATCATCAGGCCAAGTGATTTTATGATATTTTCCCAAGGGCAACTGTTGCACAAATGTTAAAGTTCAGTTCAACCCTTACAACAAGCCAGCGAGGCAAACTCAGTAATTTTAGTAACATATTTATTAATACAACCCTTGAAGCCAGAACTTAAAAGTAACAAAAATTAATGCACTTTTTAAACTCTCCTCACAATAAAGCTAAATAGTGCGGTTTTGAGAAGTGAGTCTACTTTTTTTAAACACTTACAGCAACACTGGATTAATTCATACTTCATTAGGCAATGAGAGTAACATCATTATTGAATGAACTTTCAGCAACTAAAATATGAATATTTTGGACAGAAAAATCCTCTAAAAAAAAGGCTTAGGATGCATGTGTGCACATCATCACAGTATGTCCTGCAAAGACATGGTCCTTTTCTCCAAGGAAATTAATACAATTTTTTCTATTCATAAAAACACAGGTGAAGGCTTTTTATTTTTCAACAAATAATCTATCCTTCTAAGCTGACTTTTTTTCCCACGTACTTCTGTACTTCTTTCTGTTAGAAGTGGTTAGACTCTGAAATAGCACTAGGATTGAAAGAGGTGTAAAAGCCAGTTCGCTTTTATTCGGAAACGTAAAGAAAATGAAGTCAAATCTATGTAGAGGTGTATAAATATACCCAGGCAGTAAAGGCTGCGGGCGGGTCCCTAACAAAGATGGAAATCCTGTTTGTCGAGGAACTCGGAGCCCCACAGCCCTGAGCACACGCCTAAGACAGGGCAAGGCACCCTAGGAATTCGAACCCTGTTGCGCGGCCGCGCTTTTTAGGCCCGTGCGGTTCCCGAGGGCCGACGCCGGCACCGCTCCCTGTGCTCCCACAGCTTCTTCTGCTCCCACAGCCCCCGGCCCCGCGCTCCAAGAGCCCAACATGCTTCGGGCACCGAATCCCCCGGAGCTTTCCCGCAGCCAGGCGCTCCCGGCTCCCCAGATCCCCTGGTCCAGGCGGCTGCACCCCGGGCCCCCAAGCCGCGGCCATGACCCGGCGCAGCCCCCCACGCCCCCGCCCTCAGCCCGCCGGCCCCGGCCTGCCCCCGTGCCCCATCGCTGCCCGCCGCCAGAGGAGCAGGATACGAAGTAGACGGAGAGGAAGATAAGGGCGCAGCAGTCGATGAGCGAGAAGATGAAAACCACCGACTCCATCCCGCCGCCGCGCCCGCCGCCCCGGGGCCCTCCCGGCCGCCGTAGGACCCGCCCTGCCCGGGCGGGCCTGGCCGCGGGCCCCGCTGGGAAATGGAGTCCGCTGCTCGGGGGGCCATGAGGAGCCGGCCCGGCCGCGCCATCGACCCGCGGCTCAAGCAGCGCGTCAAGCAGGTACCGCCCGCCCGTACGGGCACCTCCGGCCCTGGCCACGGCCACGGCACTGGCGGTGGGGGAGACTCTCGTTTCCCACGCCTGCTGAGGGGCCTTGAGCATCCGGCCCGCTCAGGGGCGGGAGGGGACCAAAGCACGGCCTTACCTCCCAGAGCCTTTAAATAGGCTTTAGAAAGGTCTATTTGTTTGTTTGGTGGGTTTTCTTAAAAAAATTTATTTTCTGTTATTTCGCTTTATTTTCGCACATCTTTCCGTCCTCTTCGGTAGTTCTAATCCTGAGCGTGGCTTCTGCTTCAAGGGTGCAATGAGTAATGCAGAGAAAATATACTCAGAGTGTATAGAGGTGTATAAATATACCCTATGTGTATATATATTATGTGCATATATATGTATATACATGCAGTGTATATGTATGTACGTGCATATATATTATGTATGTATATCAATATATTAGTAGGAATTTGTTCACAAAAATGGTGATTAGACATTGGAATGGGCTACCCAGGGAGGCGGTAGAGTCCCTGTCCCTGGAGGTGTTTAAGGAAGGACTGGATGTGGCACTTAGTGCCATGGTCTATTTGACATGATGATGTTCGGTCATAGGTTGGACTTAATGATCTGAGGGGTGTTTTCCAACCTGTTTGATTGTGTGATTCCGTGATATTGGCAAATTTTAAGTGTTTCCATTTGGAAACATGTACAGTGATTGTATGAAATAGCTGAATAAAAGGGGAAAATAAAATTACTTACCTAATGTGTGAAGAGCAGGGAAAACAGTGGTACAGTGCTGTGTTATGTCTTATGATAATCTCTGGTGAGTTTGCAAACTAAACACCGTTTTTTTTGAGCCTCTGTATTAGTGTACTCCACTTCTAATTCCATAAGATGCAAGTGGCTGCTTGATAGAACTTATTGGTTTAACTTACAAGATCACAGTGACTGTGTCTTGACTATTCTGAAGTGCAAAAGCCTTTTTATGGTAGGCTTGATGTTTCCTGCAGGGCAGTAGCTGACATGAAGTTTAACATAATTTTAAAAGATTATTCTGTATTTATTTGGATTGTTTTAAATGGAGTTATTAATTTAAATGAGGTTTTGAAATTCTACTCACTGTGATATCTGTGATACCATGTCTTTTAGGGGGATTCTCTGTTTTCTTGCTTCTTTTTAAGAAGGAATTGATCTTTACAGTAGCAAAACTCCTTCTCACTCTGTTGTTGTAGAGTGGGGAAAGAGAGTAAATGGAGTACAGTTGTACATGGATTTCTGTACATTTCTCACACTTTCATAATTGTGGTTTGAAAATGGGTTGGATTAGCTGCTGTCATAACAATTAAAAGGCTTGACAGAATTCACTTGTATTAATACACTTCTGTGTAGTATTCCTTGAAACATCTTGTAAAGATTAAAGTTCCTATTGCGACAGTATTTGTGCTGATTGATATAGATGGTTTCGTTTTTAGGGCAGGAGATCTAAACCAGAAGGAGGTTAGCTGAGAGGAACCAAGAACTCTAGGATTGATGATAGGATGCTGTGTGGGCTCCAAAGTCATCTTTCTTACTAAATAAAAACATTGGAGTTGACCCAGCCCCAAAATGAAGGGTACTGCCTTTCCTGGGGAAACAGAGCTACCTAGTTATCTCTAACTTAATAAGCATTTCCCATTTCCTTGGGAAATACTGTCTGCTGTGTTGCAAGGCAGCGAAAAGCTGTTTCTGATTTTTGTTTTGACTTCCTAAGAAGAGTAGAGTTTGAAATAGGCATATTTGGTCTAGCTGTTCTGATGAAGTGATTGACAAAGATTTTGTTCCCTGCTTAAAATTCTTCATTTCAGTATCTTGCAAGCAGTAAATGTGGGCAGTATGTTGACATTGGAGTTCTAGCATCTGATTTGCAGAAAACCTACAGGTGAGCCACGATTTGTATTCTTATATTCTGTATTTAAAATATTGAATATATGTGGGTTTTTACACTGATGTATTTTCAATTTAAAAAAATTAATTTTTGTTATATTAACTTCCTTGCCAGTTGTTGAGGTTGATTGAAACAGTAAGATCATTTCCCCTCCAGTGTTTCCCTTTCCTGATATATCTAGTAACACATATCTTATTAATGCACTGGGATTAGAAGATCTAGTTGTGGGTTGATTTTTTTGTTGTTGTTGTTTGTATGTGCCTTGTTAGAGAAAATGAGCCAAACCCCCTTGCTTAGGGTGCTTATGGGTCTTGGGGTTTTGTTTTGCCTCTGTTGGCTGTTGTATTAAAGCAAGTAAGTAAAACACACCTTCAGTAAGTGAAGGTAAAAGGTTGATGGTTTTTGTTTACATTTAAGGATACTCTTGAATCAGAATTTCTCATAGTGACCATTATTAATTAACACAGTTATTCCTCACTGGACTGTCCTTTCTAGACTACAGTCCTGTGTCTGTATGTTCATGTTTGCATTAAAATTAACATATTGCTAATGCTGTGAAGTGGAATCCAGTGTGCTCATTTGTACCTTGCTGCTTCTCTGAACCTACAGTTAAAGAGGACTTTGATCATTTTTACTAAATATCCCCTTAGAGACCAGCATAGTTTGGTGGTTTGGTTCATCCCAGTGACCGAGCTATTCCAGTCTTAAGAAAAAATAATCACATTTTCACACAGTTGGTTTTTAATAAGAACTTGTGTGGAAGCTTGAGTATTAACTTACCATGTATTTTTTCCACTGAGAATGACAATATGGTGGGGGAAAAGTCGGTTGGTATCACCTGTTTACTTTGGTTTCTTTTTCAGTGCAGAATATGGACGAAGAAAAAGAAATGCCTTTAGAATACAAGTTGCAAAAGGTAGTTCTGTTGCCAAAGATGCTAAATTCTTTGATTATGCTTTGGCTGTTTTCTTAAATGTTTGAACTTTTTCTTTCAGTGTTTGGAATAATCAGTAATGAAAAACAACGTGAGGATTTAGCAGCTTTAGAAGCTGAACATGTGGCAAAAAGAGCAAGACAAGAGAAAAATGAGTAAGATGAATTTTTACCAGTAGATTAATAATACCTTTGGTGTTGTCATTTCTTTAAAGCTTTCTGTCTTCATATTATTAAATTTTGGTAGTTTCAAGGTTACAGGTAGATCCTTGATATCCCACAGGCTTGTCTTCTTCAGAAGTTACCTGTATTTATTGGAATCACTTCTGCCCCTGAAGGCAAGCAGATACTAGAGCTAATCATGATTTCTCTGTTATGGGAAACATCCAGCCCTGAATTAGTGGATGCCTTTGGGCTGCTTGGATAGTTTTCCACACAAGGCCTCAGTTCTCATGTGATTCAGTGCCTTTTTCTGTTGTTAATCTCTCTTGTGTATGAGAGAGATTGTCTACCTCTGAGAGACAAGACTGCAAGACAGGCTGTTTTCAGTAAATCACTCATGGGAATGAGATTGGAATTGAGATTTCCTGACTCCTAAACCTGTGCATAGTCTCATGGACTGTTCTATTTTCTCTAACTTGTGGTAGATATTAAGGATCTTGTGGGAAATTAGAACAATGTTATCAGAAGGACTAGTCCAGTTCAGCAGTGATTTGCTACTACTTACCTAGTGCCTGGTGGTCTAGTAGTTAAGGATACGGCACTGTAACTGCCGAGGCCCGGGTTCGATTCCCGGTCGGGGAAACTCCCCGGGCAGGTGGAGCCCGTTAGCCCTGTAAGGCAATCCACCTACGTCCTGAGGACCTCGCTGCCACTGTCCAAGCTCGCTTGGCCCCGGCAGATGAACCTTAGGATTAAAGGGTGGGCTCAGTTCTGCGCGCACCGTGTCCCACCTAAAATAAATCCAATGCGCAGGCTGGAAGGCGTACAAACACCTTCCACAGATCTTCGTTCGCGAAGTCTGGCCATTATTACCTAGTGCCAGCATGGTGATTGTGTGATTTCTTGGTGAACTGAGTCGAGTGATCCTACATCACATTTTTTTTTAGGACTGTCTTTCAGCCAGGCTGACAAGTTGATCCAACTCATCACAGACTTGGAAAGGATGCATTTTTTAACTCTTAGTAGTAGAAAATTTGAAACATGCAAGTCAGGAATTTCTCTCCAGCTTTGGGCTACCTGTCATAATTGTGGGGAGCCACACTGTTGAAACTGCATTAATTTTATTTTATGGACGTCTCGCTTGCAGTTCTGCTCTGATAATCATGGAGTTTTTGTTTTCCTTCCATGTAAAGGAATACTGGGAGTACCACAGATGACT
Organism: Pachyramphus minor; assembly: GCA_013397135.1. Taxonomy (NCBI): domain Eukaryota; kingdom Metazoa; phylum Chordata; class Aves; order Passeriformes; family Tyrannidae; genus Pachyramphus; species Pachyramphus minor. The sequence goes on from VYXB01003601.1 coordinate 200,372, forward strand.
CTGATTATGATGATTATCCAGAAGATCTAGTAAGTTGTATTTTATTATGTTTGTATTTGCATAATATATGATTGTATGTTATGGAAGTACACTTGGAGAATTTAGAAGTGGAGACAAGAGAGGAGGTATGGTCAGAGTTGACAGTTCCAACTGAGAATCTATAGAGCTGAAAGGAGACTGAATTCTGAAAGAATAGAAAGAACCTGTGGTGGGGAATCACTTTTGAGGAAGGCACATTGGTGGCCTGAAAGACTTATCAAATGAATGAAATGATTAAAGGAACTGTCTACTACAAAACTACTACAAAAAGAGGTGCCTGCCAATTAGCAGGGGTCATTTCAGGGTGAATTGCCAAGGTTGCTGCCCCTTCAGCCAGCACATGTAGTTTTATATGCAGTCATTTGACTTGCAGAAGAGTGTGTTGGGAGATGGATGCCTCTTTTCTCCAGCAGGGATAATGCTGAATTATGTTTATGAAACAGTTTTCGTTGGCCTCTTATTATAAATAGTCTGTCCCCTATATTTTCTTTTCAAATGTGTGAATCTGCAGTCTACAAATCACATGAACAGTTCCCTGCTGAGCTTATATAAGAAAGGAAATCCCGATTCTGTTCCAACCACTCCAAAAACTGACCCAGTGGAAACCCCTCCTCCTGCACGAACAGCATCTCAAACAAGCACCGTGTCATCGGGAGCAAGAAGTGAAACATGGATCTCTGATGGTGGCTGGTTCATTGATAAAACTCCATGTGGAAAAGACTTTTTCATTGACCTTTCTGAGGATGGAGAAGGAGATGAAAAGAAACCGATTTCTGAGGTATTGTGTTTTACAAACCTAAGATGATTGAAGTAGAAGTATGAATATAATTGATCTGTAGGGTCCCTTTCAACTCAAACCATTCCATGATTCCTTTGTAACTTGACAGGCTTCTGAAAGGTGATTCTAAGACCATTTTTTGAGGAAAATGCAATGCTCAGTATTAAGGAGGTCCAGTTTAATGCCTATGCTGAGATAAAGATCAGCAGAAAGGAATAAGTAGCTGTTACTTATTCCATTTGCAGTGACCAACCTAACTGGCATGAGGCTTGCTGTAGCCACAGCATGTCTTAGTGAGCCTGGGGAAAGCGGAATTTTTTGGAATGGGCAGCGTTACAGAAGATGAAAGGAAATTGCATTGATTTATAAAGCTGTTAAAAATAGATTCTGCTCCCCATCTAGTCATATTACCCAGTTCATGATCCCCTCCTTCACCCCAGTTATTTTTTTATTTTGAAAAAACCAATTTTGTTTAGCGGTTGAAAGCTGTTTGTTTATGTATGTGCGTTAACATTTGTATTTCTTGGCTGACCAGGTGTTTCAGCAGCCTGCTTTTTATGTCAAGTTTACATCTGCCTTTCTAATTGCACAAAATGCTTACTGAATAGGCAGATGAGATAAATCATTCCTTTATCCTAGTACTACTGCATCCTCTCATCTAGAGAAAATGAAGAGAAGAGAGATCTTCAAATTGTAAAATGTTTGTAGTACTGTATTCTTTTAAAAAAAGAGCCCAACAAGAACTCCCCAGCTTTCATCACTGAAACTTTTTATTTCTTTTATTCTGTAATAGTCCTTTTCTTATATGCAGTTAACTTATGTTAGCACTGAATAATATTTTCTTACAACCACTTTGACTTACCAGTCATAAAAATTGTTTCCAATGGAGTAAAAACATTTGTATAGTTTTTATTCATTGCATTTTGAAAAGGGGCAAAATCCTAAGTTCAAAAAGGATTTTCTACAAAAGGGGTTAAATTCGTGCCTTGTTTGTCTTTATTTTTATAACGTGTAAGTTAAACATCATAGACACGCATTTTCTTCTTTTAAGTGTTTTCAGAAGTTCACTGACTTTAAAAGGTTATGTGTATGTAATTCTGGTTTTATGGCCTAGAAATCAGCAGAATTTTCTCTCTTGGAGAGTGAAAGAAAGAAGACAAAGGGCAAGAGAACAAAAAGAAAAAAGGAAGAATTTACAGATGTAGATGGAGAAATTGAATCCATGTTACTTAAGAAAGGTGAGAAGTTATTTTTGGTGTGTTACTCAAAACAGAGATGGTATTTGACCATGGAATCTGTTACTGGAGAAGTATTTTTTGAGGTGCAGAGAACTGATCTCAAGCATTTTTTAAAAAAAAATTTAGCCTTAATGTTATACTAAAAAAATATTTCAGTCCCGTGTCTACTACTAAAAAATAATACTACTCCATGTGCTTAGGTAATTAACAATTAGCTGAGGCTAACTTAGCTAACTCAGTTAAGGCTGAGTACCTTTTTGCCTGGTGTAGCAGCTGCTGTTATACCATGTCTAAATTTGTGTGACTTTTCCTCCTTAACAGTGAGAAGTAAGGGACCAGAGCTGTATCACCCCTCAGTGACATTTGAGGATGTTGGAGGCAACGATGAAACTTTAAAGGTTAGTTAAAACTTTATTTGTGGGCTACAGGGTGCACTGAAAGAAATGTCACATGAAAAATGACAAAGAAGGAATCTTGCAGAATTCCTCTGCGTGGCACTGAGAAGAGCTGCTTGTACTAACAATAAGAAGGTTGTTTATTTTCCTTGGGTTAATATGTCTGTAAGCAGTCACTGAAATCAGATTAATAAACAGAATTTGCTTTGCTTTGCCCTGTCTATAATAGTAGCAATCTGTAATACTAATTTCTGTAATTTAAATGAAGTTTTCTCTTTTTCTGAACAGGAAATATGCAAGATGCTCATTCACATCCGTCATCCCGAAGTCTATAACCACTTAGGCGTGGTCCCACCTCGTGGTTTTCTTTTACATGGGCCACCAGGATGTGGGAAAACATTACTTGCACAGGCAATTGCTGGGGTGAGATAGCTTTAAATTCACAGTTTCTTGTTTTCCTGAATTATATTTAGAGAGAAAGAAAATAGTCTTCCTTTATGATAAACCGGATTGTTCCACTTCTTCCTCCTTCCCGTGACAATCTGAAATATTTAATCTTCACTTTGTTTGAATTCAGTCTGAATCTGTACTTGATAGAACCTCATATATAAAGAAGAGATGTAGTGACAAGGTTTTATATTTGGAATTGTTCTGAGACATTTCCAGGACAACAGTATAAGCATGGGTGTTGAGAAGTGTGTAAATGGAAGGTATTTTTGGCTAAATTTACATAGTGTTTCATTTCAAGTCTAGACTCGACCTTACTGTCTTTTATGAAGCATTACATTGATTTTGTTGGGTGGCATACATTAACCAAGCATGCTGAATTTCCAAACTGGATGTTGCTTTGCCTGTGTCAAACTGACATTTTCAGAGCATATGACAAAATTGCTGTGCATAGTTTGGTGTGTGGTGAGACTGCAGCTACCTGTAGCACTGCTGTGCTACAGTCTATCGAAGTCACCATTGTATTTATTTACTTTTAATAGCAGAAAACTTTGAGTGTGTGTTTTACAAATGTCTTATTGTACAGTCCTGCTCACATACTTCTGGAGCAGGATTCAGGGAACCAAACCTGGTGGGTCTGTTCTGCATAGAAATAAACAGTTTTTTTAAGAAAGGAGCCCAGGCATGAACTGAAATATATGCATTGCAAAGGACTGGGTTGGGAACCAAAGTGAGAAACTGTTTGACAGTGCAGTCATTCTCTAACTGAATTAGGGAAAGTGTTTTTTTTATATCCATTTCCATGGACAAATGGCTCAGACCCATTTTAAGTTGGACAATGCTACTTATCTTTTTTAAAAGCTCTTTAGGTTTTAGTCTTGATTGCTAGTTTGTAGGTGTAAAAGATGTAATATTGAAAAATATTTGTCTCCAAGGACAGCCAGCATTTCTAACCTCTGGATATATCAGACAATGTTCCTTGTCTCTTCCAGGAACTCGAGCTCCCAATGTTGAAAGTGGCTGCAACAGAGATTGTGTCTGGAGTGTCAGGGGAATCTGAGCAGAAACTGAGAGAATTGTTTGAGCAGGCTGTGGTGAGACACCCATTGGAAATAACACTGGGAATTGTTTATCTCTTTCTTTGTGAAGATTTGTACTCTGTTGCTGTGGTTTGAATTTGGGTGAACGTTAGTGAGTGAGTCCTTATACTGCTGCACACGTGACTTGTCTCTCCTCCTGCGACCAGAATTCCATTGTGCTGTCATGATGTCATAGGGCACAAAGCTTACTATTTTGAAGCCTTGACAAAAGATAGTTCATCATAGCAATGTAAAGAGAGCAACAGAAACTATTTACGTATTTGGAGCTGCTTGGCTGGATATATAAAAACCCAAAATAAGAGCAGTTGATTGTGCTTTTTTATTACAGCGTTTTTTGCTAGTTTTGTGTGGCATGGAATTTGAGTGAATGTGAGAGACTTCAGGCTTTAGGGGTCTAAGTATAGAATAGAAAATTTGGAACAAATGTGATAAGAGCAGGAGACAAGCTACAGTTGAAATCTTTCTTTGGTGTGACTTCTGGACATAGTAAGAAGCAAAGAAAATGAGATAGGTTGAGATAATTTTAAACAAATGCAGATTTTTCTGATTTTTTTAGTATGTGGCTAGTATTTTACTTCATGAAGACAGTTTTCGTTCCTGACCTCTGAGAATGTTCTGGTTTTCCAACTTTTTTCCATTTTTCTACTTTCCCTCATGACTGTATGTAGGTATTTAGAGTATTTTCTCTGTCAAAAAGAGTGCTAAACAGGGCAAAAAGGTTGTTTGTGAAGCTATTAATTTGTTATATTTCCAGTTCATACAGCACTTTCATTTTTAGAGAGTCTTAAGATGTTGTTTAGAATAAAATTAAATAGTTTATGGGAAAGAGTTTTTAGAAATTACATATATTTTGTGTGTGGAGTGATTGAGGGGAGGTTGCTCTAAAAGTTATTGTTGCAGAATGTACATCTATTGCATCAAATAAGTTTGAAAGAAAGTCTAATAACTTTTTATAGTCTTTCACATTCACTTAAATAGTTTTCCGCTCAGTTTTTGTACCAATTTTTGTGCAGGGATAAAGACACGATTCCGCGTTTTGCAGGTCCTGTGGAATCTTGATGGCTTTTTCCCCTCTGTCAGACAGTGGGAAAGGGAATGACCAGTAGATGGCGCAGCTGGTGCCTGATAACAGCAGTGCGTGGGGTGTGCAACCCTGTTTTTTTATAGGGGGTTCCTTTCGGAAGACGATTCCAGTATTTTCCTTAAGTATTCCTTTGTACTACTAGAGTTTTTTGTGAATATTAATAATCTTTTGTCAGTTAAACACCATTCTATTGGTTACACGAATTAGTATTCTGAATTAATGTTGGATTTTTATGGAGTACAGGGAATTGTAGAACACTTGTAGGAGTTTCTCACTGCTCATTTTTACTCTTTGAACACGGTCAGGCTCTGTAGTAGTCTTGAAGTTACATGACCACCTACTGCTCCTTTTGTTTCATTATGTGTGTCAGTAACATTAGCTCTTGAAATTCCACAGCTCTAATGTCACTAACAAAACAAACAAAAACCCAAACCAGACCTTTCTTGTGTGATTTTCGTTTATGGACTTAAGCAGGCAGTCACAATGGAATATTTATGGGAAACATAAAGCAACATAGAGGTATATTTAAATTTTAAACAATGTGTAGAGACATTTTGAATCTCATGCCTTAATTATTCCATAGCCTCAGCTCACCCAGTTTCATAGTCTGGTGACTTTCCAGATACTCAGAAAGAACAATAGAATTGTTCCAGGAGCAGTTGATTGGGCAGCAGATTTACAGTAGTAATTATAGATCAGAAAACAGGAAAACTTTCCTTCTTGGAATACACTCTGCCAGGGTCATTTTTTAATTTTTTAATTACTAATATTTCTTGTTCCTAGTCCAGTGCACCGTGTGTCCTTTTCATTGATGAGATTGATGCAATCACCCCAAAAAGAGAAGTTGCATCCAAGGACATGGAGCGGAGGATTGTTGCTCAGTTCCTAACTTGTATGGACGGTCAGTTTCAGGAACATCTGTGCTAAGCTCAGATTTCTGATTATCAGGCTCACTGGCTGCTTTACTTCAGTAGTGATGTGTGGTTACTTTAGAGGAGCCAGTGGTAATAATTTTTCATGTTTTGGCACTGTGGGGGGTGGTGATGTTACTTTCACAGTGGTCTGTCTAGAATGATATAAGTCTGTCTGTTGCATAAGTAGAAATAATGGAAACATCTGTTGAATTTAATTTTAGATGCCTATTTTTGCTTGATTGTTCAAAATGCAAGTTCTAGGTAGTAGAAATAAAGATGAACAGCAGTGACTGTTGGTTAGTTTATCTGTGCTGAGTGTTATCGTGTGCCGCAGAAACAGAGTCCCACAGATACCGGAACAAAGTTGGGACGGTGAGTATGAGTATTGACTTCCTTCCTTCCTTCCTTTAGACTTGAATAATGTGGCTGCCACTACCCAGGTCCTTGTTATCGGAGCAACAAACAGACCTGACTCACTGGACCCTGCGCTGAGGAGAGCTGGGAGATTTGATCGAGAAATTTGTTTAGGGATCCCAGATGAAGGGGCAAGAGAAAAGTATGTGTTATGAACTTTAAACTTCTTTATGATTAATTAAGGCAGTAATGTGTAAGGTAACATACAAATTAAGGAAAAGTACTTCATTGTGTTTAGTCCTATTTGTGCCTGTACATGCTTGTGGATCAGCACACACTCAAAAGTGCAGAAGACATTGTGTGCATCTACTCTTTGTCTTGGTAGCTCTGCCTACATTTGGAGTGGTTTCCTTTCTTGTGTGCAGATCTGCTTTTAGCATTATGGCAATGGGTTTTCAAGTGCCTTAACAGTATAGGTGATGAAGTCAAATACATATTTCCTCTTTTTCAGGAGGTTAACATTCTGTCTTTGGTGTTCCATATGTAACCATTAAATTAGGAACATAAATTAAGTATAGCCCATTTGTTAGTCCTCTCAATCACATACCTTAAGCAACAAGCCTAGATTCTTCATTCCAGTCCTTGTGGAAACACACTAGTCCAGGCATTAAGCTGAGCTGCATCCTCTGTTGTGTAACTGGCCCTTTTTACTCCAAAGAGCTGTGACTGTCAGACTAGGGTAAAAGTAATAAATCTGTTTTTGCTTTCTTAATTAAAAAGGAACTGCAACTCATTTCCACAACAGCAGAAAACACAGGAAAGGAAGTTTGAAAACAGCTGTGGCTTATCTTGTTATAGAAAGGAAAGGAAGGTTAAAGGATAAGTTTCTTCGACCTCAACTAATCATATTGCTAAGTTGGGTTTTGTTTGGGTTTCTTTTTCCTCCCTTCTTCCTCCAGGTCTACAGCCCTGTAGGAATTATGTTCCCCTTTGTTCTGGGAAAACACACAGATGGTTAGAGGCAGAACTGAAGAGTTTGCTGATGAGAGTTCTGATTCTGTGGTAGTTCTTAGGATCATGTTAAAATTGATATTCCCAGAAACAGCGCTATTTTGAAGGACAGGAATTGTGAATGGCAAAGTCATTGTAGTGTGTAGAGATTGTTCACAGGTGGAGAGTAGTCTTGTTCATTCATAGTATTGTTTTGTACAATTGTTTGTATTTGTGTTTCTGGAGGTGTAGGCTCACAGAAACTGTTGATTTTTGTTTTCTTTTTTAAATCATTCCCTCCCCATGCTTCCCCTGTTCTTCTGTTTAGTTTTGTTTTGCCAGGGAGTGTGGGGATGGTGCTGTTCCTTTATTGGGGTCATGAATGAAAGGGTCATATAGATTTTGAAACCCTTATAGTGTGCTGACTTAGGATAAATGAGTCTTGCTGAAGGCAGGGTTTGAACTGCTTAGTTGAGGTTCCACAGCCTCAGCAGGGTGGAGTAGGATGAGGATCTGGAGATCTTGCTTTACTTGCAGTGTTTTCTTGTACATATTATAGTTTCAGAGTTTTGAATAGCTTAATCACTTGTTTCTTTCGTAACTTTTCTGTAGTTTTCTTACTTGATCTGGAAATAACTTAAACTAGTTTCATTGGAACTGGAAAGTATGTTACTGAACTTTGCTTCTTTGGTTCGTGCTGCCTCTTTAAAATATTTTCCCAATGAGGTGATGTTTTCCTGTTTTAAACAAGTTGGTTTGATCCCTTTCCTCAGAGTTCTTCTGCCAGTTTCTGTGCAGTGACACTGGCTTTTGCCCTTTCTTTCTTTTTTTTTTTCTGACCAGTCATTTAGTTTTCAGTTGTCCTTGGCTTGGAAGAGCAGCCAGAAGTCTTGATGGACCTTAAAGGAGCTTTTTAAAGCTTCAGCCTTGATACAGAGTGAAAAAGCTCCCATTAAAAAAATAGTGCAAAGCGTAGCACTTCACCATCAGTTACATAAAGCTGTTTTGTATTGGTGAGGGAACCACGAAAGTAGGTGTAACTTTAGCTTTTGAATGAGGATGAGGTAACACATGAGGTGCACACATGAGCTGTGTGCTCAGTAAAACTATTGGAAGTTTTACTGGGGATGCAGGAAATACCTGCTGACAAATTCCACTGACAGTGGTCAGGGAAAGATACTGAAGGTTAAAAGATAGAGCTCCAAGCAGTCTAATTTCATTTGCTCCTTGAAGAATAGTTTGTCATGAGTATTCTTCAATACATAACTAAAAGTGGGATGGAACAGACTGTGCAGACTAATGTAGTTAAGAATACAAGGTTAAATATCTTAATGGATAACTTGTGTGCATCTCTGTGGTGCACTCTGAGACCTAGTCTGTCAATTTGGAATCATAAACTAAAGTTTAAAGAATCTATAATACTTAGATTCACCAAAATTGGCTTTTATCTATTGATTGGCATTGCCTGGTGGTTGCTGTTAGTTTTTAAGAACTAAAAGGAAATATAGAGCACATTTCTGTGGATTCAGTGTTTGTTACTTCATAGTTGAGTGAAAACTTTCCACTGTACTTTTTTCAGTTACGGACTGAAAGAGTCCTTAAATCCATGCTGTTTGTTTTCATATATACTAAAAAAACAAAGCTATAGCTTCATATTTTCTTTTTTTTTTTTTTCCCCTACTCAATTAGAATTCTTCAGACTTTGTGTCGAAAACTCAAGCTCCCAGAGTCCTTTGAATTCCGTCACTTGGCACGGCTGACTCCGGGTTATGTGGGAGCTGATCTGATGGCACTGTGTCGAGAGGCAGCGATGTGCACAGTGAACAGGGTCCTCATAAAATCTGAGGAGCAGAGAAGGAAACACGCACAGGCTGGAGGAAACACAGCTGAAGAAAGCATGGGGATAGGAACAGACATCCTGGTGGAAGAGAGCACGAAACAACTGGAACTTCCTCCTAAGGTTTTTATTCCTTGAAGCATGTATTTCTAAGGTCTTAAGGCTTGAGCCATTTTATAGTTATAAAAGTCACTGCTCATGAATTCTCAAATATCTATGGTCAATGTAATATTAAATTTAGATTTAGAGATGTCAGCCACTAAGACAGGAGCTTCACTCCTAATGACCCATATGATGGGTCTGAACAAGTGGCTCCCAAAATCCAGTCCTCCTAAAAGTCACGTTCACATTTTATACAAGGTGTGGTCTTTCCACTGGATTTTTTTGTTGTTGTTTGTGCTGTGTTGTTTTGTTTTCTAGCAGAGCAGAGGCTAAAAGGGCAGCTGTATCTCTCTTCAAAAGTATATCAACTCCTAACAGAATTTTAAAAATATTAGACTTGCACTGACTTTTTTGCACAAGCTGCTTGCTGTGCCCACAGTCATCTATTATGATGCCTGGGGTTCTTCCCTGACCTGGTAGAGTTAGAGTAAGTATTTAAGCAGTCTGTGTTTTCCCTCCAGCTATGTGATTACTTGAGGTAGATCAAATTTGTGTCTAGTACCTGTAGCAAGTTTGAGGAAGAGATGAGCTGTTAATGTGCAGGACAGCTGGAACTCTGTTGCAGAAAATAGCATTTCTAGTGCCAGAATTATTCTGTGTCCCAAGTAACATGATGTGGTTAGTGAAGCAGAACAACTTTTATATGGAAATCATTGGGCCTACTTCTCAAAATTTGGAGTCTGTATGTGCCTTTATAATGTGCAAGCTTCATAAAGATTTGCCTGGAGAAGTAAAACAGAGTAGGCTTAAATCCACACTGTACTTAGATTCTGTTTTTAGAGGGACCGACAAAGAAAACTGTTACTGTAATTACAAAAACCAGTGTAAAAAGCTGTAGTAAGCCTTTCTATTAGTGTAACATAACCATACTGCAAACCTCCCAGTGTTTCCTGGGGCCTGATGGAGCCAAAAGAAAGTGGGGAAGGGCAGGTAGTTGCAACTTTTATCAACATCACCATCATCAAAGGGGTCATTGAGAATGAGGAAGTCTAATCCTAACAAAGCCATATTTTGATAGCTGGCAGGAGGTTGACATAGTCTAATACAGGGTATTGTCATTAAAACCCTTGTATTATGTTTATAATGGAAAAATAAACATACAAAACCTTTAAAAATCATTCACACAATTCAAGTAAACAAAGCCAGTGGTCTTGGCTATTTCAGAGTTTCTCTTAATGGTTCTGTTAAGAAGAGGGAGGGTTTAAGAGGGATATCAGGCACTATAAAGACTTCTCTTTCTTTGTGTTCAGTTGTAGAGCTCTCCTAGTTGAAATTGATAGGAAGTGATACTTTTCCTGTATACGGCTGTAGGAAAAAGGTTGAAACTTAACAGAATTTCTACTTTTTTTTTTTCTCCCTCTATCTTATAACGAAAATCTTGATCTAGTTTTACTTGTGGTGCAGTACCAGTTTGCTTTGATACTGCCTCTGTATTAGAACAGCATTTATGTATTTATGTTGTGAAGGTATAAAGTTCTTCGATCGAGTATTTTCTAGGGTAGTTTCCCCAGTAAGGAACTGACAGGGGAAACTGGAATATATGTCCTCGGGGCACTGTGGTCTGCAACGTGGGACAGTGTAGAACAGCATTACCTTGCATCTCTGTTCTGTTTGCCCAAACTTTATCAGGGCTTGATTACAAAACCAGGTCTAAATCAGGCTGAGGAAATGAGTTGACAACTTGAAACCAGAGCATGTTAAATAAGAGTGTGTATTCTACAAGTGTGTTAAGAGTTTTAAAGGTTTACTGCTAACTGAATATTCTGCAAATTGTTGAAATTGTGCTGTTCAGCAGAGTTTTTCACTTCCTCTTGAAAGCAGTTTCTTGTTAAAAACAGAATTAATACATATAAATAATACATAGTTTGAAAATTTCAGCATGGAAATAACTTTCTCCAAATCAGTGTGGGAGGAGCAGTAGGAAGAATTGGAAGACAAAACACACATGCTAGCTCAGTTTCTGTATATCTAAATCAAGATTTTAGCCTCAGCTCAGTGCTTTCACATGTGCTAAATGTACATAGAGCTTTCCTGGAACATTTTTGACATTCTTACGTACAGGACACATAAAGTTTCTAAATCACTATTACTGTGGTTGATAGTTGAAGTATTGCTTTGAAAAAACCCTTGAAATGGTTCTTAAAGTCTGGTCTAGTGCATAATCTTTTTTCCCTTTCCATGTACTCTAAGGATGAATTGCAGAGACTTTTGGATTTGCTGAAGAAGCAAGACCCCTTGCCTGAGGAGCAGCTGCAGAAGCTGTGCATTGAGATGAATGACTTTATTGTTGCCCTGTCATCAGTGCAGCCCTCTGCCAAGAGAGAAGGCTTTGTCACAATCCCTGATGTGACATGGGCAGATATTGGAGCCCTGGAGGATATTCGGGAGGAGCTGACTATGGCAATATTGGTATGTCTTAACCTCGCTTTCAAAGATTTTTTGCATTTCCCCTTATTTAGGGAAAAAAACCCTCTGTTTGTTTTTAATATTTATTTCAGACATAATGTTCTGCTCATGAGTTCTAACATGCTACAAACTAGAAATTTTGCCACATCTTTATTTAAAGCAGGCTTCTGTAATTTGCTTTAAAATTTGTTACAAGAGCAGGTATTTAACATTTTTCTTTCTGTATTCATGCTTACAGTGTGTTTTTGTTGCTCAATCTTTAAGTAGTCTGAAAGTGTTGTACCAACAACCTTGGTTATGCAACTGCCAAACAAAGAATTGGAGACTGCTTAGCTGGAAGCTTTGCAGCTTTGCTGCCAGTCAGAGGGTTTCTTAACACTAATACTTTAAGATTAGAACTTTGGTAAATAAAATCTTTGGCTCTCAGTAACAATACTTCTCCCATTTTGGGGTACTTAGCAGTGCAAGATGATAAGATGCCAATCGACTCTTTATTCTTTTAGCCTATAAAGAATTGGAATAAAGATCCTACTTATGAATCATTTTTCATTCAACTGTGCCTGAAATTAAAAGTTTCATGTTGGCTTTATGTCACAGATGACTCTGATAATTTCTTTTTAGGCACCTGTGCGAAACCCAGAGCAGTTTAAAGCTCTGGGCCTGACTACTCCAGCTGGTGTCCTGCTGGCAGGGCCTCCAGGATGTGGCAAAACACTGTTAGCTAAGGTAAGGCATTTTCTAGACATAGTTAAAAATACTGGAGAATCTTCTTGAGGTGGATGGTTTTGTAGGAGTGACTGAGTCTGGACGGTAGTGCCAGAAGTTGGGCTTTTGCGCCAATTCTTATCAGAAAATTAAATTTAGGCCTCTGTACTGCAGTTATTTGCTTTTCTTGTCATAAAGTTACAATTTTGCTTCAATTGAGAAGGAATTACTACAAAACTTGAAGGAATAAGTTGGTTGAGAAGAAAAAATCAAGGATGAGAGGAAACTCTATTGAATAACCACTTCTGTGGAATATTTCATTGTAACTAAATTATGTATTTGGAAGTACTCTACACTCTACTATATTTATGTAATTGTTGTATTTACTTTACTGAAAATACTTTTGTTTTCCTTCATGAGCATTTCAGTTCTTACAGGCTCTCCATGTAAATGCAGATAATTGTTCAAGTTTTAGATTGTCACTCTGTCTTCAGACGCACTTATGTAGTTTCATATCTCCTTAACTCCCACTAATTATTGAGAATTCTTCAGCTGATATAAGGGGGGATGGGGTGTGAATCTGGAACGCTGCCTCATCAAAGAGAGAACACCTTGCTAAATTTGCTGCTCCCCTCCCACTCTTAATTGCATATAATTATACTTTGTACAGTTTTCTGTGTTTTATAAACCATTGGTAGCTATGTTCCTTCCCTTATAGTTGTTGATCATTCTGTGGACAGAACCAAAGAAGCCATGATAAATGTGTGTTTTATGTATATATATATGCATCTCTCTTTGCCTTTTTGATAGGCCGTGGCCAACGAGTCTGGACTGAACTTCATATCTGTGAAAGGTCCCGAGCTTCTAAATATGGTATGTGCTAATCATTGTGCTTTTGTTACTTATGGAATTCTTGTCCAAAGTGGGGCAAGCAAAATTCCTGGTAGTTACACAACTGATCCTGGTACAACTGAAGTTGCCTTATTTAACCTCTGCTTTAAGTTTTTAGCAGTGAAGTTGTTCATGTGAAAAAGAAAAAGCCATCTATGTAGTTTAAGTATATTTCTTGGTTTAAATTACCGGGCAGATGGAGCCTTCTTGACTGAAGTAGGATATCTAAATAACCAATTAAATGTATCACTGCTTTTATGTAGCATGTAGACTTTAAATGTCAACAGATAAAAGTGTAGTTCAAATTTTTGCAGCACTGGACTTAAAAGTGGTGTGATACAACTTCAGTCTCTTCTAGAGTCAAGAGAGTGTGTTTAACTGAGCAAGACATCTGCAGCCCACATCTCAAAAGACCGTGGTGGTTATCTGTTTATCAGTAATGTGGAAGCTAAAAGCAACATACTGGATTTGATTAATCTCTTCCCAAACACTTATTTATGTGTATTTCAAGTACTGATACAGGCAGGAAATACAGCACTTAGGTTAATTAGGAACCCTACTTCCTTCTGGAATTAAGTGCAAATGGTTGGCTGTGATTCAGAGACTGTGTTAATTGAATCAAAACATGTTTGTTTGGAAAAAATTAAGTGTTTGCATTTACAATTTTGCAGCCCCTGCCCCTACAGTTCACCATTCAAAGTGAAATTCTGGCTGACTCTTTAGCTCCCTTGCCAAGCCCCAGTCTTCAGGCAACTACTGTATGAACTTCAGATGTTCATTGTGTTCACATCACTCACTGGGTTTGTTTGTGAACAGTGGAATACAGTCTTTAATTAAGACTGTATTTGTTAGTTCTCATCACCAGAATGATGGCAAGTTACATTTATTCCCCTGAAAGTAGGAATTCTATTAAACTTTGAATGTACTGCCAACTAAAAAGTGAACTAGTGATAGTTAGTTCCTGTGTAAATCTTGACCAGTGGGGAAACAGAGATAACAGACTGTTATCAGAAGCAAACTAGTTACTAGGTTGCATTTCTCCCTTGCAAAGTACCCCAAATACTGTTTAAAACTGTGATTTTTTTTTTATTTTTTTTTTTTTACCCAAGCAAAGTCTTCATGTCTTACATTGTTTCAATGTCATTTGGGGTTTTTCTGTCTTTTTTTAGTATGTTGGTGAAAGTGAACGTGCTGTACGTCAGGTGTTCCAGCGTGCCAGGAATTCAGCCCCTTGTGTTATATTTTTTGATGAAGTTGATGCTTTGTGCCCTCGGAGGTCTGACCGTGAAGTGAGTCTGTCTGAAAATATCTCCATAAATAAATAATCACAGTTACAACTTTTTTTTTTTTTTCAACCACAGAAGTACCCAAAAGGTATCAGTATCTCACAAGAAAAGCAATCTCTTAGGCTTTCTGTCACTTGAGAAAAAATACGTTGAACAAGTTTTATAAAGCTTAATATTTTTTTTTTAGTACATGTATATGGAAAAAATATCCAGAGAAATTCAGATTAAGCTGTTGAATTTGGTTGTAAGATGTCACTACTCTGGAGTTAATATTTAACTCTCAGTAGCTCATCTGATACTCTTGTTTCAGAGGTTTAAATATTTGAGAACTTTTTTTCCCCCCACAAAAAAATGAATATTGAGAAATTTTGCGTTGTCTTTTTGAGGTAGATGTCAGAACAATTAGTATAAATATTTATATGTACTTCTTTAAGTGATCACTTTAGTTTTAATTGGAAATAAGAAGTTTGCCACATGTTAAAAGTGTGTGTCAGGTGTATAGATAGCATGAATTTGGGATGGAAACATGCTAAGAGTATGATAGAAAGAATCCAGAATGCAGCTACAGTGAAACTGTGAAATAGAAACTTTTTCTTTGAGTAGTATTTCAGTGCAGGGAGCTAGTACATGTTTTGTTTCTTTTACCTTGAAATATTCACATTGCCACTGTTTCCTCAATTTTGTTAACAAATTTCTCCTTTTAAAGTCAGGAGCCAGTGTCCGAGTCGTTAACCAGCTGCTCACGGAGATGGATGGTCTGGAGAATCGTCAGCAGGTTTTCATTATGGCTGCCACAAACAGGCCAGGTAAGGACCCAAAAATCATAAACAAGAAATCAGACATCCTTGGTTCTCTTCTAATGAAATCACATGTTCTTAAGTATTTGAATTCTATAACTAACCTTGTTCTGTACTTAAAATTACAATGTCTGCTCAAATCCAAACTTTTTCTGCTCGGGTAATCTGTTCCGTGTTCATGTGGCAGTGTGAGATGAAAAAACCTCTTTAAAATGTGTCTTAATTAGCACGTGGTACCATTGCTGTGAAGTGCTTTGAAAGACCTTTGACTGCTTTGGACTTTGCTTTATCTCCTTGGAACATAAAAGAAGAAAAGAGAACCAAATTGTAATTTATGTATTTTTTTAATTCTTAAACTGATTTTCCATCTAAAGCAACCTTAGTTTTGGGGTTTTTTTGCCTTGGAACATTTGTCTCATGTTAAATAACTTTTCCATTTGCTTATATTTTGCTTCCTGGGCTCCATATTCCAAACTAGACTCCCTTAGGCTGAAGTTGTTCTCCTGTTTCCTCGTGTCCTGTCAAGCTTTGATATTAACAGCTGTCTGTGCTCCCTTGCTGGCTCTTCAGTTTTTGGTAGCTTTTGCAATTCCAGCGGCATCTTCTTTGTTAATAAGCTGAACACTGACATCTGCTTTACAAATGTCGTGTTTTGCAAACAACTTTCTGCCTCTTTGTGTTGTGGAGAAGTCTTCTGTTTTATCCATAGCAAGTAACCTGTCTCTTCTTGAATTAGATGCTGAGCGTTGTAAGTAAAGGAATTTGTTAGCAGTTTAGAAAGAAACGTGCATGAAGATGTTGCACTTCCTTGGTTATGAGCATTTTTCTGAATGTTGCAGCTGAAATGAAATACAGGGTCTTCTTAAAAACATACTGGTTTGGGTACCAGGATTTTGGAAAGAACCTTTGCACCTTGAACAGGTATTTGCCAAATTACTAGTAATAGTGAGACATATTTCATACCTGGAGTATTAACTAAGGACAAGATGCATAATTTTGCTGAGAAATGGCTTAAGAGAGGAAAATAGTAGCATAGCTATTTTGGATATAAACTGGGATATAAGACAGTAAAATACTTGTCAGATTACTTGGGTCCTATAAATTAAGGAAATTTAATCTGAAATCTCCTTAAATGAGCAACTGTGAGGAATTTTTGTTTTTTTCCAACGGTCAAATGCTTCAGAAATTTTGAGGAAAATTTTCCTGTCTCTTGAATTCTTTATACCATGACAGAGTCTTTCAATCCTTTTACATGGGGAAGGATGAGCAGTAGGTGCTTAAATCTGTATCTGCTTGTACCAATTCTTTGATTTAAAGTGGTAAATTTTCCTGGCATGAATTTGATGATCCTGACCTATCTAATCCAATGTAGAATAGAGAATAAGGTTATACAATGTAGCCCATCTATATATAGATGTAGTTGGATGTACCAAGGGTGTTCTTACCAGTGTCATCAAGTTGCCTTAGGAAAGAGATCTCTGCCTAAATTAGTTATGCTAGTGCAGGCATTTATATCAAGCAGCCTTATTTATTCATGTTTCTCAAGGGCTTCATATCTAATTACTGACTTGCCATTATCTCTGACTGGTAGCTTGGGCTGGGAATTCCGACACTTCTGAAGTTGAGGAAGCATCCAGCTTTACTTCCTGCAGTGCCACCTCAGCAGGTTATACACGAGGCCAGTACTTTTAGGGCTGGTGTGTGTACATGGCAATGTTCTGAGCTCACGATTCCTTTTGTGGAGGCAGCTGAATGCCACACTTCAGTAGCTGTACAAGGGCCAGCTTAGAATAAATGTTGCTCAGATGTTAACTTCAAGGTATGAATACTTGTGTGTGGCAGGTTTGTCCGAATTCCCCGATTTAGATTTACACTTATTCAGTATGAATAGGTCTCATTTTTGTGCGTATGTGAAATCTGTGATGTTGTTAATCCCTCCCTTTATAAGCCTTATACTGGATGCAATTTTACCATTAAGTTGTTATAAAGTACCTGGAATGGTTAGAGGATCTTTTTTTCTTTTTTTTCAGTTTTAAAAAGTTTCTGTTGCCTTGTTCAGCTGCAGTAGCAGATGTACTGTTTTACCATACAGAAATAGTTAAAATTACAAAACTTCCCTGAGTAAGGAGATTTGGACTAATATTTGAGGGCAGCTGGGAAACTTGTAAGGCATTAAATCAGTGGTGTATTACTAGTCAGTGACATCAATGGAAAAAAAGTGAATTTGAGGTAAAAATACCAGATGTAAAGAAAGTGCAAAGACAGGGATAACAAATATGATCATCCCATTAAAGGGTATAAATGTAGCTGCAAATTCTGTAAATCGAAATCAATTGCATCTTGATAAAGATACAAAGAGTTGTTTTGCCAACATAATAAAATAATTTTTTATTGAATGAGCAAGCTTGACACATCCAGCTTCTGCTAGAGGAGAGAGTTATTCATGCAGTTTGGATAGGATGGATCTCTTGCTTCAGAAGGACATGAGCTCTGTGTGTGAATAACATTTTGGATAGGTTTAGACCATAAATTTTTCCTGTGATCTCTGCATTTGTCAGTGTGAGAAAATACGGTTTCCAGTTTATGCAGCTCTTATCAGAACAATTTCTACTGAAGTTGTGGTTAAATTGAGGAAATGATTTTTCTCCGTTTATGCACTTTTGATGGGTCCTAGGGAAGAGGCAGTGTTCACCAAACTAAATTTTTCTGGTATGGTCAGGTTAGTTAATGGGAGCACACTGCAGGTAGTGTCTGTTCTAGAAGAGCACTCTTACTGCCCTGGGAATGAAATGTCCAAGCAGAGACCTGTAGGAGAAGCATGGCTTATACTGGCTACTATATTTAAATGATTCCCACAAACAATAAAAGTTGTGGTGCCTGAAAAGGTCTTTAAGTCTGACATTTGTATGACAGATTTTTCTGACATAGTTATGGTGAATAGAGGTGCTGCTGGGGGGATTGTGTTACATAAATCTGAATAATATACTACTACTGTGAAGTGTGAGATCTCATGATTTTTAATCCATTTTAGTATAACTTATTGGGAGAAAAAATGGCTTTGCAAGATGCTTCTCTTTTAGAGTGGCTGCAGGCATGGTAGCTTCGATAGTTGTTTGCTGGTACTGTACATGACTGTTAGTATATGTTGTCAGCTCTGTAGTCTCAGAGACTACTATTAAATCCTAACAATAACAACAACAACAATAATAATGATAATAATAATAATAGCACTAGGATAGCAGTGGCTCAACCACTTTTGGCACCAAGGTATGTTCCTGGCCCAGCAGTTCCAGTGAGGTGCTGGCATCTGTGACAAGGTATTATTATGAAATGGTGGTGTTTTATATACCCCATGGCTGAAGACTGATAACTTCTTTTTTTTTATAGGAGCCTTTAAGGACTTGGAAGGCTCTAATTCCTGTTTTACCAAAAGGGCAGGCACAGTAGATTGGTTCCTTTGTTTATCATTTACAAATGTTTATCATTTGCAAATGGTGATTCTTATTCTGGCAGTGCTGAAATAAGCCTTTGATGTGCCCTAAAAAGTAGGATATTTGAATGTTTTTTGCATTTGCTCAGTGACTTTGAAAGTCCTCTATAGATATTTCTTGACTGCTTCTAAATTAGCAGGGATGCAGTATTCCCAGCACAATCTCTTTCTACCTAAATGCAGAACCAATGTCAAACTTTGTCTGAACAGGATTAAACTTAAAGCATTCTATGTCATTAGAGAGAGAGAGGGGAAAATAAAAAGGAGGCAGAAATGTCTTGTCCTGTTAGAACCTTTATAGGTCACAATATTTATATTCTTTTTCAGTCTACTTCCTTCCCCAAATCTGAGATTAAATACTACAAAACCATCACAAACTACTGTTAAATAATACCTATAATATCCCACAAATTTCTAGTTATCAAAGTGAGTTTCAGCAGATACTGCTGCTTTCTGCTCTTCTCTTACTTCCCCAGGCTTTGAATATTTGTAAACTTAGAGAACGCTGACTGAGGCATCAGCAGTAGGATCTCAGGAACTGTATGTAACATGAGGACACAGACAAGAAAGAAGTGAAAAACTACAAACTGACAGTGCTTTTAAGCTTGATGTGAAGTGTGATGATGTCTTTGCTTTTATTCATGGCCTCTTCCTGTAGGTTTTTTTTAATTAATTCTTGTAAAATTCTCCATCTACTCTTATCTTAGGATACGCTTATTTTAGGAGTATGGTCCTAGTTTCAGTGAGTTCTATTTTTCTTCTAGCAAGTTTGTTAGTTTTCTAGAGCCTTTCACCTGAACCACATGTTTTGAAACACAATAAAAAAATCTTCAGTCTTTGACAATAGTTACGGTTTTGTTTTGGGCACTGTTTGTTATTTTTTTACCTGTTTATACATGTTGCTGAATTAAAGGCAAGATAAGATCTAAGAAAAGCACTTAATACGTGAGGCATGGAACAATTTCTTTCACAATAGTTCTAATTCACACAAATTATATTTCTGCCTTTCAGCAGCCCTTGAATGTTAAGTATCTTTCACAGTAACTTCAGTTGTTAATGACAGT
Source organism: Pachyramphus minor (assembly GCA_013397135.1). Lineage (NCBI taxonomy): Eukaryota > Metazoa > Chordata > Aves > Passeriformes > Tyrannidae > Pachyramphus > Pachyramphus minor. The sequence continues at coordinate 220,349 of VYXB01003601.1, forward strand.
GTTCATCTGGAGTCTCAGAAAACCTTTTAGGGTTTCTGAGCCTGTGTTTCAGAACATCCCAAATGTGAGTGCCTAGATCTCATATACTTCAAATGTGATTTTAAAAGCTCTAGTGAGTATAGGAGAAGTTTGATGGGCTCAGCTGGTATGCACTGAACTTCTGTAAATGTTGACTCCTGTAGATTTGAGACATGAATAATCAACTGGAAGTGAATGTTCTATTATACAACAATAGAATGTCACAATCTAGGAATTCATGCAAAGATACTCTCAATAGAATGTAATGATTCTGTAAAAATTTGCAGTAATTTGAATAACAGTGTAGCAAACTGAAATATTATATAATTCCCTAAAGATTAGTGCCTGTTTTAACCTTTAAAAGTAAAGCAAGGGATGGATGTACTCCAAATGTCTTCTTACGTATTTTTGTCAAATTCTTTGGAAAATGATACAGTGTTTTCTAGGGACATAGTCAATGTTATTGACCACATCAGAAAGATAGAAAATGATTAACTGGACATTTCTCTCAGTAGAAGTATAGACTCTCTGGGAGACAACCACTTGTGATAAAACACAACACTCCTTTTTTCCATTTCCATGCTTCACTTTCCTTCCAATTTGAGAGATAATAATAGGCTTTGAAGGAGGTATCTGTGATAACTACCTTAACTTCATTAAAATGTTAAATGTATCTAAAATGAGTTGACTCTCATCTGTTTAGATAAACTTTGAGATAATAGATATGGAGAGAGCGTTACGATTTATCAGGGTGGAATGCTTTGAAATTCCTAAAAGGAGAACATTATTCAGTGTTTTTAAATGGATATGAAGTGGATCTAATAAGTGAATTTGTCCAATAAGTAAATATTAATTTTCTGGGTTACGTGGCATGCATTTTCAAGAACTTCAGGCCCAGGTCTTAACCAGAAGAGTGAAGTGAATGGATTCCTAAGGAGACGGGGAGTGTAGATCTGTGTTTTAAACTTTGGTGGTGGCCTTGTTGTTGTAAACCACCATTACTGCAGTTTATCCACTTAGTGTGAGTTGTGGTAACTCTTTAAACATGGGCAATGTTATCACTTCCATACAAAAAGATGAATGCATCTTCAGACTGTATCACTGACCTCATGGTGTTGGACAAACAGTGTTTGTGTTGGACACCTCATGGTGTTGTCTGGCCTGCTGTGGCAGGGATTCTGTTTAACCCTTGTTTTATCTGGTCTGGATTAAATTAATGCATCAAGGCATTCCTTTTTTCCCCACCATTGTTGTTGCATTTGCAGTAGGTGATTTTTGCCTCCATAGATGCTTCTGCACATGACTGCTATATCATGGGAAAAAAAAATGTTTTTGTCCAAGAGAAAGATAATGGAGTTGTCCTTTAAGCATAAGTGAGAGAGTAACTTGAACAAGACTATGGGCATCTCTAAAACGAGAATTAAGACTATATTGTGATAGGATCAGGTAGTTCAAGTCTTGACAGTGTTAAGCAAGCTTTTTTGATTTGCAAAAAAGGGATAGCTGTGCTTCCATCCTATTGTTTTAGGGCAATAGGTGTTTTCTTTAAAAGATCTGTACAGTAAGGATTAACAGCTTCACTTTTCCCAGTTCCTCACTGTTGATAAACACAATGCACAGAGTTTGTCTGTCAGCTGTGTTTTGTCAAGAAGGTGTAATGAATGTGAGGGTGTTGGCAGCTTCATTTGGAGGCCTGATAATTTCCAGCTTAAGACGTAGATGTAACTGTCACTGTTACTTTTGGGAAAGGTTCTGGCAATAGGTACCTCACACAATTCACATACTTAAAACCAGTCTGTTCTAGTAAAAAGTACAGTTTTATTTATATCTTCTGTGGGTGCTTCTGTGACTTTGCTGTTCACATTACTGTAGCATGTAGGGAATCATTTAGGTTGGAAAAGATCTCTAAGCTCAAGTCCAGTCATTAACCCAGCACTACCAAGTCCACCACCAAACCATGTGCCTAACCACCACATCTACATATCTTTTAAGTACCTCCAGGGATGGTGACTCAATAGAATTCCTTAGTGAAACAGAGCAATTAATATCATTATTGGTTTTCTGTAGGTGGGGAAACAGGGCATTGAGAAGTCTTTAGAAACATCATGCAGGCAGTTTGTGCTGAAGTACAGAGAGGAATTGAGGCCCTTCACAGGTTATATGCCCTGTTTGTATCTCTTGTTATACCAGTAGTCAATAAATCCTGACTTACTGTTTGTTTATCACAAAATAAATTAAAACAATAGTGTTTCNATAGTCAATAAATCCTGACTTAGTGTTTGTGGATATTCAGTCCACAGCCTGTGGTGCTAAAAGGCTGCTACACATTTCTGTTATATTTAAGCTTTGAATGGTTGTCTAGAAACATTTGTGATAATTTTATCACAGAATAAATTAAAACAATAGTGTTTCTCATTTCTCCACACATAATAGATTTGGAGTCTGCAGTTCTTCTTGGGAAACAAATTCTGTACTTGGCAGCTTTGTGTTTTCATGGATCTCCTATTGTACCATTCAGAAAACTAGTGTGTAGTAGAAATGCAAATGACCAGTAAAATTAAGTTTACATATGGATGGTTATGGTTGGCCCTGTGTACTTGTTATTCTTGATTTATCACTGTCCCTTTCAAGCAGATTAGCAATACAGATAGAGTTCCTTCCAATAGAACAAACTGTTATGAATTAATGTGGAATTCCTCAAAAAAAAATGTTCTAGTTCTGTACTACCAAATGTGGAGTTGTATTCATTTGTGGAGAGATGAAACCGGTATTTATGAGCCATCGCTGAGCAGATGCAGCTTAACTGTACTGGGTAGTAGAGACTCCTACTTGACAAAGATGAAACTACTTCAGTCAGCTACCTTAGTGCTCAGAGCTTTACATCATAGCACAAATGCTGCTTTGAATCCTGGTACAGTGGGGTGTAGACTTTCCTAAGGGTGTGTCTCAGTTCTGGATGATTTTTTTTCTTTTTCCCCCCTCCCTAAGATATAATTGACCCAGCAATCCTGCGTCCTGGTAGACTGGATAAAACACTCTATGTGGGTTTGCCACCACCTGAAGATCGACTGGCTATTTTAAAGACCATCACCAAAGTGAGTATTTGGAAATAAATCCTTATCTTGGAGTTTGATGGAATGATTTAAGACAAAATAAATATTACAAAGAATTGCAAGATCTCGTCTCGTGAAACACTTTCAAGTATTACATGAGGTCATAAAACTAAACCATCAGCCCATCTGCTGTCAAACTTGCAGTGAAACTGCAAGGAGTTGATAAATCTTGAGTAAAGCAAACCTGTCAAACATGGAAGCTGCTGCCTTTGTGGCCACAGTTTGAATAGATTTAATTAGAACATTCCTATCTGTGTGAGTAATGGGCCTAGAAGTGTTTTGTAAGCTTTTTTTGGGGGGTTCCAGACATTCACCAGAATGATTCACAAGCTCCAGCTGTATTTGCTCAACAGTAGTTGTGACATTTAATTGCATTTAGATTAAAGGGAGCTTGTGGTGATAGAGGCTGTAGGTTAAAGTAAATATGAAAATGTAAAATACATGCCTTCGTGGGTCCTCCCTCTGGGTAACAGCACAATCTGCCACTTCAGAGATTTGGATTATGGAATTCTGTGTATTTCTCCAAGTATGGCACAGCAGTAATCAAGGCCTTAAAAAAGAGCATAGAAAGAATTATGAATTACTTGGATATTTCCCACTTTTCCAGTAGCTCAACATTGACTGTTAAGAGCAGGTGTTCTATCCGATATCTTTTTGAGCTGCAAAGGAGACAAAGTTTTCACTATAGGGGAAAGATAACACTGCATTATGAAAAGTGTGGCAAAAATTATTTAATAAATTTGTAATAAAAGATAATTCAGACTTGTGTAAGCCTAAAGTTGTGGTGCAGGCAATGGCTGATTCATAATACAGAAAGTGAGAACTCGTTCGAACATGTTCTTTCATGACAAAATGGTTGTTCAAAAGATGAACTCTCATTACAAATTCGGAATGTTAGACTTCCCTTCATTTGTTCTGTACATTTCTTCAGGAATGAAAAAACATTAAGTATTCCCCCATTTGCTATTTGCAGTAGATCAGTTTGTTTCTAAGTTTCATAAAACTATATTGGTTAATACTTTCTGCAACCATGTTCTTAAAGATGATTGCTCTTTATAAGATGTTGAGAGAAATTGATTGTAATTAGGTGTGTGGCAAAATAGGGCAGCAAAGCTCGCTGTGAGACTTCATGGAAGGGAAAGGTGGTATTAAACAGAACTGATTTCTCTCACTGTCTCACAGATTTCACCTGCTCTCACTCTCATAGCCAGATGTAGTGGCTACACACATCCACCTGGTAGGGCCAGGATCACTTGTGGGAAACACAGAGGATAAAGAACTGTGTTGAGTCCTCACTTGGATCTTTTGGCTTCCTCTTGACTGGTGATGACTTCAGAGAACTGTTTTCAGTTTCCCTTTAAGGATCAAACAGTTGAAAATTGTGCTTACTTCAGCTGCCATAAATCTTGGGCAAGGTTGCTAAAAAATGTCTCTTGCTCCTCCTGGGAATCTTTGTGGCTACAGTCTTATCTTCCTGTTGGGGTAGCACCCAGAGGAGTGGCACATGGGATGTGGTAACCTTGTTATTATCCCATTGCCAGAGTATTTTTGTCCTCTGCTGACAAGTCATCTTTGATGTGGTGTTATCTGTTTATGGGTCTTCTTGTGATAGAAGCAACACATTGCATACTGTTTACCAGCTTGGTTTCTGTGGATCTTGTCACTGGTTATCAGGGCTTGTTATTTTTGGAATGCAAGATGCTTTCATGCCTACTTAATTCATACTAGTCTGAATTTTTTGGTTACAAGTCTTGGTAGAGAATGAGGTGTTAAATCTTTAAAAACGTGTAGGAGTTACCTGAAAGATGAAGGTGGAATAGGGAGAGGAGAAAATGTGTCAAAATACCTCAGTTTTTGTCAGATTTCATCCGTGCATTATAGGCAAGGAAATTTGAAAAGTTTGAGTACACACTTGCTCAAGGCTAGAGAAGAAAATATTTGAGTGGCTTCTGGATGACAGTACACATTCCCAGAAATCTCCAAGGAATACATGCACAGGATATGGAAACTGAGAATTGTTGCTGAATGAAAACATGGATGCTTCCTAAGGCAGCATGAGGAGCAGAAAAGGGAGCTGGGGGGGAGGAGTAGGTTGTCAGGAAGACAGACAACCTAAATGTAGGTTGGAGCTTTGTTGTGAAAGAGTTTTATTTCAGTTAACCTGTACAAATCAGTCATTTCAAATTGTATGCTAGTTATGCAAGAGAAGCCTGTCTTCACATGTTTGGGTTACCAGTGTAACACTCCTGCAAGCTGCATCAAGCTTCTCTGGTGCACAGACTGCTGAGCTTGTCACAGAGTGGGCAGAGCAAGAAGTGCCCAACGCACGTTGCTCCTCAAAGCCCTGAGTAAAACACTCCTTTTTAGCAGAGAAGGTGCCTCTAGCCTGCAGTTTTGTACAACAATTACTAGACTATCCCATGTGAAATGGTATGAGGCTTCCTTGTTTCCAGGTTAAAGTCTCTCCTTTTAGGATGTTTGGGTTTTGGTTTGGGGGGGGGGTTCCCCCTTTCCAACTGTTATTCTGCCAAAGATTCATTCAAGATTGTTTCCTTGCTGTGCCTAGTCCTTGACTTTTCTACTGTCTGTTAAGTATTCAAGGGGTTTAACTTGCCAGTTACTATAAACTATTTTTTTTTCCTCTTGAAGGCGTTGTAGGTATGTGATATATTAGTTCCTCTGAAGAAGTCAGAAAATAATTATATGAATTTGTGCATTTCTGTCAAATGAGTTTCTGGCACAAACTTAGCAATTGTATAAGAAAGTGTTGTCAACTGTCAAAACTCAAATGTTTGATAAGAGAGATATCTTAGTATCATGAGAATACAGAGATTCGCTGTACTGTTGTCTAAAGGGTAATAGGGAGATCTCCAAGCTTATAGTGTTGGGAACCTTTATTGGCTAGTTTCATTTCATTTCACTTTATTGGCTAGTTTATAATGTTGTTCAATACCTCGTGCTGCTGGAGATGCAAAAATAATAACAAAACCCACTTCAGGGATCTTTCTGGAGGAAGCAGTAAGAACAGTATATGTAAACTTTTATGACATTCAGAATGGAAAACTTTTAAGTTTGAAAATTTATATCTAGAATATAAAAGATATACAGTTAATTCCATCTTAAAGGTGGTAAGACTAAATTTACATGCCTATTGTTTAGCTATTTGATTTCAACACATAGTAAAACTAGAGGAAGTTCAGCTAAACAACACTACTGATGCAACCAGCTGTTACTAAAGGCAAATCCCCCTGTGGAGCAGTGTCAATGGTACGATGCCCTGTGACAGGCTGGTCAACATCTCCTTAGAGAAAATCTAATCTGTTGGTGGGAAGATAAAATTTAGCTTTGTTTATTATGTCATAATTACATGGCTTCAAGGCTGGTTACCCTTCTTGTCAGTTTGAGATTAAATTTATTCGTATTTGTGGATATTTCAGGAAATTTGTCAGACCCCAATATGATTCCTGATTAATGAAATTTAATCACTTCAGGGATGGCATGTATAAAAATAATGTTTTCCTGTCGTCTTCTTTTTCTTACCTCAACTCCTTTAGGATGGCACTCGGCCTCCACTAGGTAGTGATGTAAGCCTTGAAGAAATTGCTTACAGTCAACATTGTGATTGTTACACGTGAGTTCCTCCTAGTTTTGACTTCAATATTTAATATACAGTGCCAACCGTCTTCTGATGCATTTGAAAGTGTGTTATGTTGTTATTATTAAGTGGATCTCTTAATTTTCAGGTTTTATAAACCTTTGCCCTTAATGCTATTTTTCTTGTTTTCACTTGTGCTTTTTTTTTTCCAAGGAGCTGGTAGGAATATATGGGTGCTAAAGTCTTCCTCATCTGGAATAGTCCTCTTCATGTTGTAAATATGGAGCAGTGGGGGCCTCTTGAGATTGCATGGTTTTATTTTATAATTCTTGCATAATCTGAGGATAAAAGAACTTTAGGTTGTGGACCTGTCAAATGGTCAAACAGCCGTATCCAACTTGTTCTGTCACACAGCTGAAAGCGATCTGACAGAGCACTGAGGGCCCATTTCAACTTGTGCTTTGGAATAGCAAGGTGTGGATTCAGGGAACGCTTGGTGGCCATATTACAGTCTAAAACTTCAAAAAGCTTTAAGCTAGTCACTAATTTATTAATACTTAATAATTTTCTGTAGTTCACAAAATATAAAGTTTATGGCATGCTGCTTGTCACAACATTACTTGGGAAAGACGAGGACTTTTTCTTTCTTTCTGCTTCACTCACTGGACTTTTTTTGGTCCAGTGTGTGTGGGTTTTATGTTGGATTTTTGTTGTGGGGTTGTGGGAGGTTTTGTGTTTGTCTTTTTTAATGTTTGGGTTTATTTGTATTTTGAGGTATGGTTTTGGGGATTTTTTTTTTTGGGGGGGGGGCTTTGTTGTGGGTTTTGATTTCTTTGAATTTGGTTTGGATTTTGTGGAATTTTTTTTTTCTGGCTGGGTTTTGGTTTTGTTTTTTTAAATACAGCTGTATTCGTATCAACCTCAAATGAAGTATAGGGAGTTAATTGTGAAAATTTCTTTTGCTTCAATGACTTTCACCAGTTTAAAGGCTTGTAAAAAGTTCAACAGCTTTCCAGCTGTTCCAGTTACAGGGAACTGGAAGTAAATACTTAAAAACACTGATCTGACCATGTTTTGTGGATACTGTTATTTTAAGAACATTTTAACTTAATTGTTGATGCAGCTTTGAGCAACACCACTCCCTTTTGTAATAGTGAGTGATTTCATTTGAATCTTTTATAAGGTCTATAAAAAAGTCATGTTCCCACCAAGTGGCACAGTATTAATCAATCCCTTGGCATTTTTGAAGATGCTGAGTAGGATTTTTGCCTCTTCCCTTGCTTCTCATTTGTTTGATCTTAATCTGTGACTAATATCTGGAGGACGTCACTCCATAATGAAGGTTGCAGACTGGGTAGTCATCAGGCCTCTTTCCAGTCTTCTTAAGATGAAGTTTTTTGACAGCACAACCAGTTTTTTTACTGTCATTTTTAGTGTTTTGCCTTTCTATATGCCATCAGCAAAAGACAAAAGCAATTTATCCTAAAATCATCTATTCTGTTTGTATCTGTAGAGGGGCAGACCTTTCTGCTCTTGTGCGCGAGGCTTCAATTTGTGCCTTGAGAGAGGAAATGGCCCTGCAGAATAATCAAAGCAAGAAAGGTAAGAAAGCTTTAAAAAAAATCTTAACAGAGACAAGATAAATGGAATGTAAAGTATTTAAAGTAGTTCAAGACAAGCATAAAGATGTTCATGCTGTATGTAACTGATTGATGACTCCTGAGCCAAATGAAAATTAAGTCAGAGTTGTTTCAAGAACACGTAAGTATCTTGGACGTAAAGGTAGGGGAGAGTACAGGAAAGGTGGCTATGCTGGAGGTTCAGCAGACACTTTTTTCTAAAAGAATTTAACCTTGTAACCTTAAAGAAATGTTTCTGTTACAAACAAAATTTTTTGATAATTTATTTACTAGAAAATTTCCACATCACTGTCAAAGACTAATTATACTGACGTACTTGGAGATTTGAGGGCAATTGTAAACTGATTACCTACCTTTGGAACAGAGTTGGATTGTGAAACTGGATAAAATTAGCAGGAAAATCTGAGTGCCACTTTTGATCTTTGCTGTTTAGCTCATCAGTGGCTCTTGTCAGGATGTTAACAGGGAGTTATAAATTCTTTCAAGTACAGTATGTGCCTTTTCATTATCTCTCTGCACTTTCTGTTTTAAGTTGTATTTTCTTGTTTGTTTGGTTTTTTTTAAATTAAAATGCCTGTTTGTCTAGATTTGTTTCAGTAATGTTGTTATTTTACCTATAAGTCAAAATGCAAAGCTAAGATAGAATGGTGACTTTTCAGATTATGTCCTTGGAAAATATATTAGGCTTTCATTATGGCCCTGATTTTTAAGAACCAAGCTGGAATTTTAATGGCTTTGAATCATTCTTTTTGATCTGGTACATATCCAGTCTCATCCAGTTTTTAACAGTAGGTTTAAACGAGCAGAATGTTTGTGTTCCTTGTTTTGAGGCAAGACATGTTTGTTTAGAGGGAGGAAAAAAAATACAAAAATCTTCCCTGTTGTTTGACTTGGTTACCTGTTTTGCTTGCTGTAGATGGACAAAGCTTGTGATCTGAGCTGAGAATTTATCCTGTTCATTTTGATGACTATTCAGAATACAACAGGCTTGATTCAAAGATGTTCATCACTTGAATTCAGTGATTGCAGCCTGAGCACTCATGGTATGGATGTGTAGGCAGCCAGCAAGTCCGTAAGATGTGCATGGCTTGATCTGTGTTTATAGCAGCTGCTTGTTTGGAATGTCCTTGGATTTCCAAGGTGTCAGCCCTGACTGGTATTGAGAGTGTGATTTCTAGTTTGAGACCTTGATCATTTATATCCTCCAAGGGGTGCACAGAGACTGGAGAATTTCTTCCTTTGCTGTTAGGACAGGACACACACAACTGCCTCCCCTCCCATAGCCTGTGCTTGGCTGTGCATGGGTGCTGTGTGTCCTCAGGGTCAAGGCTTTGCAATTATGGCTGCTCCTTTCTATTCTGGAGAAACTCTGTTGCAACTTCTTGTTATACCTGATATTTTCCCTCTGGAATAAATTCAGGGGTGTGGTTTTTTTAACACGCAGCAGTGTGGCTTGAAGGTACTTGTAAAAAGTGAAATGGAAAGGTATCCTTTTTGTGATAATTCTTAGAAGAATTCATAAATTCTACTTCCAACTTGAACAGGCCTAGGTAAGCCTGTTATGTTAGTCATGAGCTGCCAGATAACTGCAGTTTGTCTAAGGGAAATTCCTAACAACTACCAGAACAGTTCACTATCATATGCAAACTTGGAGTTTCACTTCTTCCTCCCCTTTCCAAACCACTGAAGATGGTAAAACTGATTTCAGCACCAATGCCTTAGTTCTCATTTTTAATTTAGTACCTTGCATTTGCTAGGTAGTCTTTTACTATATTAGCAGAAGATTTTTGTTAAACTTGGACTCTTTTTTCATGTTGGCACATCCCATTTCCCATTGCAAAGGTAGTGGCAGAGAAAGCCAAAAGCATCTTGATGAAATAATGAAAAAAATGCACCAAACTGACTCTAAAGTGTACAATTTGTATTTCTGTCATCTCTGATACCTGTGCATAGTGTTAGCATTGTAATGAATCTTTATAGTAGTTGCATCTTGGGATGGTTAGTTCTAGATTAAACAAGGCGTTTGCTTGTGAGAGCAGAGGAATCCATGACCTATTTAAGGTATGCTTATGGTTTAACATACTAAAAAAACCTGTTCAAAAGCCTATTATTATGAATAATTACTGTGGATAGCTGCATTAAGGTCAAAAGGGCAATTTGCATAAACTTAAACGCAGGGAGTTGTAGAAGTGAAATTTTTAATCACCTCTGGGTAACGCCAGAGAAGGCAATGATATGAAGTCAATTATTTAGAAATGAGTAGAAGTAGACTGGTAGCAAAATGTTTTCTAGGTACTTTCTTAATAACAGGGAAGCTTAATATTAAATATATGTAGAAAATAAAGCCTAGAACTGGAAGAAGCAGGATTTGAGACATTCAATTCCAGAAAGGTTACGGGACTTGAATTCTATCTGGATTTGATATAAGCTGCAGTTAACTCAGCATTTTTGAGAATGAAATTCTCAGTCTGCATGTTGAAACACCAATACCTAAAATAACTTTCTGAAACAAGTCATTATTCTTGGGCCTAAGGTGCAGGGGATAGAGGGATTAAGATCTTGCCTAAAATCAGAGATGGAAGTCTACATGAAATACAAGAGTTCAGGTGTTCATAACACTGTTGAATTAGATCTCATCCAGTGCATGCAGGTTTCATGATTAGTAGGTTAGTAGGTTTCACACCACCTTTTCTTAAATACACACAACAGTCACTAGATTGTCATCTAATAATTTATTCTGCTTTGTTCTTTAAGGAGAAATCAAGATTTCCCATAAACACTTTGAAGAAGCTTTTAGGAAAGTGAAATCTTCAGTATCCAAAAAGGTAAGATAAGAGTCAAGTATGTAAGACTTGTTTCTCCCTGGAAAGGATACTGTTGTTATGGTGGAAACTGGAGGTCTCCAGCATACTTGGATGTATTTCAAACTGCCATTAGCTGTTTCTTCATGGAACAAACCCGGTATCTATGTTAAGGTCAGAAATTCCACCTGCAGATGATGCATTACATGTAGAAGAATTACCAAGCTGTCAAGGTTATCTTTTAGTATGGTGCCTTGGGCTTCTCACTGATCTTGCCACACTGGTCATTGACCTGGCCTTAACCTCTTACATCTGCTGAATTTTCAGTCAAGGGCTGTAGACTGCCACCACCTTTTCTTCCCTTAGATGGATGTGACACCCAAAGATGCTCAACCTTTTCTGTTGATACGCAAGAGACATAATTTGGACATAGGACATAAAATACACTTTATCCTTTTAGTTATTTTGTATCAGCCTTTTTATTATTTGCATTTGTCAAGGAAGTTATAAATGTTTCCTCATGACCTGTTCTTTTTAATGACTGCAAGAAAAGCTGTTCAATCATCTTCATTATTATAACTGAGAAGTTAATATATATAGGAATTGTTATTGCTGCAGAGCTTGTGTATAGGCCTCTGTATGTTGCCAGGAGTGTGCTACAGCCAAAATACATTAATATTCACTTTTAACACTAGCCAGAGAAGTTAAATCCATTTGAAGACTTGTCAGTTGGGTATTTTGAAATATCTTTTGCAGTACAAGATACTTATCTCCCATTTCCACACGCTACTTCCTATCTGCTAGATAAATTCAGTCTGACACAAACTCTACAGACCTTCCTAAGAACACTGGAAAATAAATTAAAAAAAGCTGAAAAAGCTACTTCTCACTGATTGAGTGTATTTATCTCTTCCATCCCATACACATTTCTGTGTTTGGTTAACTTGCTTGGTTTAATTGGCTGACTGGAGACCAAATTGTTCTGAAACCAAAGCAAGTCCATTCCAGGGACAGACATCACCTTCTGAAGTTATTTCAGTGGAAGTGTTCTGCTCCTCAAAACTGCCATTTTCAGGGACAAGTAAGAAGGGTTAAAGAGCAGTTACAGTTTCAAGTTAGACTAGCAAAAGATGATCTTGTCTGTTCAATTTGGCAGAACTAGACGGGGGAGCAAAGTGTCCCACAGTAAAGAGGGCAGTACCTTCTCAGTGAAGCTGCCCTCTCACCTACCACAGCAATGAGGAGTGTAAGAACTCTGCCAGAGGCTGCTGTGAATTACACACCACTGGGGACTATCACTGGACAACCTGATTTATGAGGCAGGATAGTGGGGTGTTGCTTAATTGTTTTCGTTTCTGTTTTAAAATACAGCTAGTGGCTCATAGAGCTGGCTTGTTTCACTTAGTTAAATCATACATCAGTTAGTTAAATAATAAAGTTACTTAAATAGTGCATAATTTTTTACCATTGCCTGAAGTATTTTTTTCCTCTTATCTTGGCACTGTTAGGATCAAATAATGTATGAAGAACTGCGTCAGTCACTGTGCAGGTGATACATTTGGACAAGTCCCAAGAGACTTATTCTACACTGGTGGAGAGTTTTGTAATACCCATGCCTGATTTCAAGAGACAAGTTGGAAAGAAGCTGTACTGTCTCCATTTTTATACTGCACCTGAAGAAAAGATCATCATAACCTACTGCTCTATGCCATCCTTAATTTAGCTGTCTCTGGAATAAAAGATACAATACATACCTCCTGCTTATAACCATTTACATTTTTAAAATGAATGCTTTTAGTGCTTAAAAGCTAATGCCATTCTGATCTATTTGGTGCCCTGGAATCTCTGAGGCAGAGGCTGACTCTTCCAAGTGTTTACACTCCTCAAATAGCTGTTTCCCACTATCAGTGAAGATTGCTGTGTTTTCCAGAACAAGGACTCTGAAATAATCACTGGGAGGACAGAGCTGTGAAAGTAGACTGGGAGAGTGTTGCAGTCCATGTTGTCATACCATTAATCCTGCCTTTTCCAACTACAGTGACACATTATGATTGTGCCAGCACAGGTTCTTGGAGCTCCTAACAGCTTCCCTCTGCCTTATCAAAAGAAATTATCTACAGATGGCAACCTGTCTCACAGTTACCTTGGAAAGAGTACACTTCAGGAATCAGAAGTGCTATGACTTAACCTAAGAAACATTTGAAACAGTTAAGAGTTAGCTAACAGGTTGTTAATTATTTTTCTTAGGCAAATCTGCAACAGCAAAAAATCTGTTACAGATTTGAATTTATTAAGTGTTTTGGTATCCTCTAGAGGAAGGAAAATGTTACTGTTTTAAAAAGCAGGCCAAGAGCCTCAATCTTTTCTTTGTATTATTTTTTAAATATAAGATATTCTGTCGTGGAAGGAGGGTCCTAACTTTCAGCAAACTGGGAAGTATCCAAGTTAAGACCGAACACTGAAAAATGACAGATAATGAGCAACTGAAACCCTCAAGCCTTAACGGATTTTTTTATCACCATCATCATTCTACCACATTCTTTAATCATTGATCTCAGTTCCTCTGATCAGCCCTATTCTTCCTAGAAGTACTACAAGCAATCAAGGATCAGAAAAGGAAACATGATTTTTGCTACTAAATTTCATAGAAAATCCTAAGTTTGATAACACTAAGCTTTAAAAATTATTTGAAGTCATGACATTTACATGTAAAAAACTCAGTGAAATAGTTTTTGTAAGCCACATCTGATCTGTAAGCATCCCCCTACTTAAACATTTGAGAGGGAGAAAATCATTTAATCTACACAAATCATAATTCATTTAAACAAATACCCTGAACAACCTGATCTAACTTTAAGGCTGACCTTACTTTGAGAGGGAATAGGACCTATCCTCTTATATTCTTCTCAGAATTGCCATCTAACAACAGCTTTTGCTGCATATTTTCCCCCAAAGGTAAATGTGGAAGGCTATTACACAGAACTAATCTCCACAGATGTGCATTTTAGAAATCCTGACACTCATGGGGGGTTGTACTTAGCACTGTGATTTTTGTTCAACATGGTATGACATTCCTTTCCTCTCTGAGGGAAGCTGGAGCCTCAGTGACTCAAATTCTGGCTCCTTTGACTAACAAATTGAGTCCCTGTATATAAAGCAGAAGATGACATGTCTGGTTTTAATTGTAGATCAGGCTTGGGGCTTCAGGAATTACTATGATTCCCAGAAACCTGAGAGGGAGAATCATCATTTTCAATCCATAGCAGGTAGAAAGGGATCTCAGGTATCATGGTCCAGCCTTTCTTAGGAAAAGCACAGTTTAGACAAGATGGCCCAGCACCCGCTCCAGCTACATCTGACACTGGGGAATCCACCACTTTTCCTGAGGAGATTTTTCACAATGAAAACAACCAGCCACTGGAATAGTTTTCCTCATTTCAAATTGGAAGCTCCCCAGGAGTAACTTGCACCCGTTACCCCTCCTCTTTTCCACGTGACTCGTTTTAAAAAGAGAATCTAAGGTTTCCTGTAAGCTTTCTTATCTCAAGGCTGAACAAACAGTTCTCTCAGCCACTGCTCATAACAGTACAATAATAATACACTCAATTTATTTGAGTGCCTGAGTGGACCAAAGAAAAGAATCAATGATTTCTCCTTTATGGATGTAGAGAGAAGATTCCTACTACCATACCTGAGCATAGCTGCAGTTGATGAGCTTAGGAAGGAATGAAGTCCTCAAGCCCTGGCATATTCACTTTAAAATTTTCCTTTACTCTCCTGATGGTATTATTCCTGTGTATATATGGAGCAAGAAAGCCAACTAGGACTTGCAAGGCAAGACAGAGAAGGAAATACTATTCAAGTAATAACAACTTAGTCTTGTCAGGAGTTCCAACACAAAACATGTTTAATATTCAAGGCATCTCATGATCATTCCTCATTTTTAACAGGTGATAATGGAAGGGAAAGTGGGGTCCAGGAGGGTTTGAATTTCCAGGAAAATCTGAAGTCAAATTGAAAGCCAGAAAAGGCCAGATCAGTCAAATCCTCTTTGCTTACCTTGCCTGGGCTGTGTGTGCGTTAAGGAGCAGACAAGGGCAGCAACTCAAATGTCTGACTGTTCACACAGGAGTGGTGCACCCACACTGCTGCTACTTCTTGTGGGAAATTCTGCTTGGGCTGTAGTATGTATCACTAAAAAAACAATGATCCTTTGTACAGAAGAGACCCTTTGTACACAGAAAATGGGAGCTGCTTTAGAGCCTTTTCAGGAAAGAGACAAATATTTTGTTCTGCATATGCAGCTACCGCCCCTCCCAGCAGACGTGCCTAGAGGTTTTGCCTCTAGTCATCTTGTTTTGGTGGTGACAGATCAAGGAATTGTTCATCATGCCACTCTCCTCTCCCTTTTCCTGAGGCTAGCAGCGTATCTAAACCACAATAATGATCTTGTCCCAGAGCAGAGTAGGTGCTAACTTAAGCATGGATATGGGGTAGAGGTAGTGCAGGGAACTGTCAACAGGAAAAAAAAAAAGCTGCCTTCATTCTTGGCTCAATAGAAAACTTTTCCCACATCTTTGTTCTGACTAAAGTCTTGTATACCACTGCAGGCTTCATTGTGAAATGGAGGATTTGCTACAGAAGAGTTACTTGTGTGCTGAGTTGCAGGTTACTGTGCTAAAGGCTGACCCATGACTTAGACACACCTATTTATCAGATTTTTCCTAAGATCTTACAGAAGCTGGCAGACCCAGAAGTGGCTTCTGTGCCTTGCAGTGTGAGCTAAAACAAGAGAGCTTGCTTTGCCATAAGTCTTTTAAGACTTTCAAATTACAGAGTACACTTCCAAAAGCTGTGTCAAACTACTTAGGCAAGATTGCTGTTTGGAAGTGACTTTTTTCCTGCTTGTCCAACAGAATTAGGATTTCAGCCTGCAGTCTACAGCACTGATGTTTATCAGTTGTTGAACTTCATCATTAAATAAGGAATGAACAGCTTTAAAGCTCTACTGTGCCACGCCTCTTCATCTGATACAAGGAATAAAAGTCAAGGAGGCAGAGGTGAACCACTGACCTCATCATCTGACAGTGGCCACTCACCTACAACAGATACATTTCACAGCACTTCTAGGCTTTCAAGTGTGTGTTACCTGCTCACCAGCTACATTTAAAGATCTCGCCAGAAGAATTCTGAGACACACAACTGAAAGTCTTAACTAGTTTTCAGCTGACCTCTGGTGCCCGGTGGGAAGTCTTGCCAGGGATCTGAAAGCACAGAAATCTGCAACCAGAAAGAAGCGCCCGTTTAGCACATGTTAATTGGCCACTGTTGGGAACAGACAGGTTCAACAGCCAAACAAGAATGCCAGAGGCAAGAGTTGTTTTGAAAGAGGAATATACCCACGCCTGTCCTGTGGGAAAACTAATGCCTAGTACAATCAGATTCCAGGATGTATAACTTATTCCACTTAAGCAACTTCAAATAATTGGGGGCAGGGAATGTTAAAAGGCATGCGAGGAAGTTTATTCTGAAAACTGCAAGGTACTCTGAAAGCCCTGGAGGGGATTCAGGGCTCTGCACAATTTAACTGCAGCTGAAATACTTGGATGACATTTAAACTCCTGGCTGATTTCATGTAAAGGAGATGTTTGCCAAACTGAGACGCTTTAGTTACACAGAAAGAGACAAACCCTAACCAGCAAGTAGAAACACCAAATTAACTCATTCCCTCTGAATAGATTTAGAAAAAATTATAATTGGGTTAATTGTCAAGGTTCTTACTGCTCCTTAGGTTTAATTTGTTCTTTATCAGTTAGTCAAGGCTCCCTCCAACTTTCAGATAAAATGTTTCAAAAATTATACTAGCCTGTTTCTGCCCTATATATTTTAATTGTATTAATGAAGACTATTTCCTTAAAAAACAATAACTAATGGTGGATGTATATTTTTTATAAATCTTAGTGTTTCTTAGTTCTGTGCCATGCTGTTGGAGTAAACACCACATTTAAGTATGACTGGATAAAACTAGCTGTACATTTAGAATATACCAAACAAATCAAATAGCCCAGCTCTTCCTAATTACTTTCACCCATGGTTCAGAAATGCCTCTAACTCTGTTTTTCAGGGATGAAGCTGCTGCAGGATAGGTTAACTTTCAGATGATCTGCTTCTGGCAAAATCCTTACTATTGAAGTTGGATGCCAAGGCCTCTTGCATATTACACAGGAATTATATGCCTAAGAATGGTACTTACCAATGCTTGCAAGAATCAGACCATTATTTAGATCCGAACTGAAGTCTCACTGGCTCAGATTAGCCTAATCCAGTAAGTGTTCTCCAATAGGTAACCATTAAGCAGATGTTTCAGGAAGATTATGGGAAGCATAGATATCTCCCTCAGAATTCCCCACTACTCTGCACCTCTTTAAGTGAAAAACAGTGTATTTATAATTGGAGTTGGAAGGGAAGAGCATAGTCAGAACACCTTAAAGCAACATTTGCAATTTTAAACAAGAAACATAGCAACTTCAGTCCTGATTAAAAGCAGGAATTTATACTTGCACTACCCATTGGGGGACAGAAAGGAGCATCAGTGATTCCACTACGTAGGTAACTAAGTAACTATAAAATTTTGACTCTGAACTCTGGTTATCTCAAGTATTCATGTAGGATAGCTGAATTTCTTAACTTTAGCTCTTAACCATAAAAATTTTGGAGACACTTTCTGTCCTTCATCCACCTATGATAAGTCATCAACATCAAAGATAGTTTACTTCACCCTTTTCTTCAGTATATTAGTGGCTTGAAGAGAAACTGGTTTGCAACTTGTTAAGCCTATACAAGTATTTCAACTACAGTCAGTTTTCCTGAGAGGAAAGGCGGCAATTCTTTACAGTTCAACTACGCCACCACTCAATAAAACAGGTCTTGAATCTGCTTTAAAAATACCAAATTTCCCTAAAGCTTAAGTCTTTCAGCATAAGGGGACCAATCAGAAATTCACCCAATATTACTTTAATCTTTGCTTTTTAATTACATGTAAAAATACAGTATATTTTGACATTACTCTCTACCCTGAGCAATATTCCAGCTCTCTCTCATGTTCCTGGCATAAGGAAGTCACTTTGCAAGTGGGTGGCATACTTTCATTCCATTTCTATTGCTTAGCCACAGGTAAGGGCCCATACTTAAACAAAACACACATTAAAGAACTGGACCACAATCAAACAGAGATTAAGATGCACCAACACATTCTTTTCAGGCACTCACCTTCTTCCAA
>VYXB01003601.1:243861-261073 GCA_013397135.1 Pachyramphus minor
GGCACCAATGCCCCCCTTCACACCCGCCCGTCCCACCCGCTCTGCGACGCCCCCGGCACCGCAATTTATCGCGCCGCGCAGGCGGCTCGCGGACACGCCCCCTGCCCCGCCCTCGCCGCCCATTGGTAGCCGCGCGCTGTCAGGCGCGCTCCCGGCGGGGAGGCGCCCCCTGCTGGCGCCCTGAGGGGCGGGGGTGGTCCCTCAACCCGCGGGAGCGACCCCTCACAGCGGCACCGCCGGGAAGGGAGGGGTGGTGTAAGGAAAAGGCGTCATCTGTCCAAAATCTGTACTGCTGTCGTGGTTTAACCCCGTGCTTAAAGAGAAGGACCCCTGCCTAAAGGTATTTAACTACTACTCAAAACGCCTGTGCCAAGGTCTCTTTCTGTGGTAAGATATTTTAAGAACTTCATTGACAAACTCCTCTGTAAGAACTGACCTCCATTTAATCCATCCCTGAATGTATTTCTTATATAATGTTGTCTTCGGGAAGTTCAGTTACAAAGATTATTTAATATAGAAGTTGAATGACTACTTGCTTGGGATTTTACTTGTCCACCCAAAATCTAGCTCAGTAGATCAAAAATCCACTCAAAATACTCTATATGAGTAATAGTGACAAAACCAGCAGAGAAAGTTATCACAAATTAAATTATACCTCGTCTATTAATGTAATATTAGTATCTCAAGGTTTATGTTGCATCACTTAAAATTTCTTTGTAATAATTAATAAAAAAGGCTAATGAGTACTGGCTGCTAAAAGCCTCACATGCAACTGGGCTCATGAAAGGGAAGTACAATCCCTACTTGACAACGTTCGCAATTCAAATAATGGACAAAGCATAGGATCCATAAAACATAATGCCTTTTTGAACAGTTTTGCTTGCATGCATTTTTAATCTGTGTGTATTAGAGTGCAAATTAGAAGGGAAAAACGGAGCAAGTAGGTGAGACATGGAAAAGTTCATGCACAGCTTTTCCCTCCTCAGCTACATGATCTGAATTCTGCAGACTCCATGAGGACTGGTGCAGCATAGGAGGCAAACCAGATGTTTAGATTTCATCCAGGCACTGTGACCTTGCAAGGTTTACTTCTCGGTCAGTGACTGTTTCACAACAAACCAGGAAGCGCCTTTGAGCTGCCCGTGCAGGAGCCGAGGGCAGGATTGTCAGGGTCACAAATGTTCCACTCAGCTGCACTCCAAACACTGTGAGTAACATTTCTGAAAGTGTTCCCTTCTGGTAGTTCAAATATTAGCACTGCTATCCATCACTGTGCTAAAGCCCTTCTCACCCCTGGGAAGGATCCTGCCAAGTAAAGGAATGTGTCAGCTGACGAGAGGGGTTGCAGCTCAGCCAACAGCAACATTGGGGGATGGATGGAGTATCCAGAGTTCAGCACACAGAGGCAGGTTTGCAGCACTGCAAACACATATGGGTTTGTAAGCGGTCACAAATTTCAGTAGAGCAATTAAATAGCCCAGATTTATAAACTAAACATTCCCCAGTAGCTAAACAGGCTTAAAAGACTAAGAAAAATATTAAATAGGAAAGTTTTGGAAAATTTAATTGCCCAAGAGTATTCGAGAGCAAAGTGTCCTTCCTTATTTACTCACTGAGTCTTTCTGCTTTAAGGGGTCTGTGTAACAAATCCAGATTTATTGGGTCTTCAGCAACCTAACAGTTTTTCTATCTGACATATTCCTTTCCAAAGACAAAAGAGATCCAGTACCTAGTGTGCCTTCAGCTGGCAAAAAGAGAGAAAAAAAATCCTAGAATGTTCAGTTACATGTAAACCAAAGCCAGCAGTGCATCCCTGTCCAATGAGGAAGGTGAGATCCAGGAAGAACAACTGCAAGAGCAGAGCACATGGACAAGCAAGCTTATATGGTATGTCCAGATACGGTGCATAGTAACACTGGAATGCAACTGGAGCCTATCAAATTGACTTATGACTGAAATAACAATCTGTCACTGTAATTTGCCAGCTAATACTGTCAGAAACACCAAGAAATCAGGTAGCCATCTCCTGTCTCAAGACACATTCAACTATATCCTATGTCATCCTGTTTCCAAGAAGCTGAATGTTGAAAATTGTTTAGGCAATCTTAGTGCTCCCCCTTAGATCTCATTGAAAGCAACTACGTTTCTCTTCAATTCTGTCTTACCTTTTACGTTAAGAAATTATTCACAGGCATCCTTGTGACATTAATGAACTTCAGCGACTACTGTGCAATGCTGAGCAAACATCAGGAATTGAAGAAGTTCCATTTGTTTCTATCTGTTCTTTATTCTGTGAAATTTATCTTGTTAAGCAAGTAGTCATTCTTCCTTCAGTGCTTCTATCCATGACAACCATTGGCCCTTGTTTGGAAGGTGCTTGTATACTCCTTTTACATACAAGCTGTTCCCTTTGGGAAGCAAGACCTGGTTGCAAACAGCTTTTCCCTCAAAAAAGCACCACTGCAGTACCTTCTGATCCCATTTGCACCATGTTCACTAGATATATAAATTTATTAAAAAAAACTCCAACCCTAATATGAAAAAATGTTTTCAAGGCAAGCTGCTATTTTTAGAAAAGCAGGAAAACCGGCCTCAGTAGTTTTAAGTTATTTTAAGAAACTAACTATAAAAGACACAATTGCTTTCCCTGTCAACTCTGAGCTGTTCAGTGTCAGCCCTTGATACAAGCTGAAGAGTGGCTGCAAATAAAAACAATTTTTCATGTAACTTTATAAACTACATGTCCTTTTAACAGATTATACAGTCACTGATCACTACAAACACTGTACTTCTCCAGGCCGATGCACCAACTCATGTAAAGGTGCACAGACATTTAGAGTGACAAGTGATTTAGTTTTTACTCCAGGCAATTTATCAGCTTGTTCATATGTTGCAAATGCATACTTTCTATTTAATAAGGGACAATACACTGTCAGAAATTAACGCTGCAGCAATTTTGTCCAAACTATTACTTCGTTCTGTTTTCTCCATACTGTCTGTGCCAGTGGTGTGTATTCCAGAGGGAGAGCCGTATGATGCCTCCCTCCCTGGAGAGTGAAACACAAAACACTGGTGTGCCTTTTCCATGGCATTTCCAGAGCTGGCTTGTCACCATCTTACATATCTGTGACGTTTCACAAGCCTTATTCTCTTTTGCTGTGCTCATTAGCACACGGATAATCAGGATGCACCTGCAAACTCGGACCACGTGACACTTGCTTGAGTTGAAGGTTCCAAGTTGGCACTTGGCATGTTCACAGAGAACATTTCATGTAACAATAGGCTGTTGTTGTTTCCAGCTCAGTTTACGCAGAGCCAGAGATTCCCCAACATGTAAATAAATTCTACTCTTGAGTAACCTGAAACTATTTGTATATTGTGAAGGGGGGGAAATTGTTTGCATATTCTAGACATTAATAAAGAAACTAAGGTGAAAGAAATTCAGAGATGTATGAATAAACCTTTTCAGTAAATGCAATTCACAGGTTTATACTTGTTTGGAAGTATTTCACCACAAATAGTCCATTACAGGAATTTTCATCATGAATAACCACTAAATGAATTTGTATCACACAGTAATTATAGCTATCATGCTGAGCCTTTGATTTAAAATTATTTTTTAAAGTATATGCCAGTATTTTTGATCTGAAGAACAGGTATCTATCCTAAAGAGATTCTTAATGGTAAAAAATTCTGAGCTGTAGAAAACCAGTATCAGCAAATGCTCCTTTAACAGTTTAAGTCTTCCCTCAGATAACCTTTTATCATTTTCTTGATGCTTAAGAAAAAATGCCTTTCTTTAAAAAGACTCAAACTATTCAAGAAGTTTATTTGAACGCTAAATGTCTGTGAAATATTAGGCATTTGCAACGTTACTCCTGGTATGAGCCAATATGTTTTAGAAGTAAAAACTGTAGCTGAAAAGTCAGGAAAACCATCCATTTTCTGTGATTATATAACACTTGACCAGACAATTTCTGATTTGTTTGTTTGGTGCTTTAAATACAGCCCCTGTGTTATGCTGACAGCTGTACAAAATGAATGAGAAACTTGCACTTTAACCCGTGGTATTGAGATTGTGAACAGCTACAAATGCAGCATTTGCATCTTCAATGCCATCCCAAGTTGAATTCAGAACCACCTAAACCCAAAGCAGCAGCTGGTTAAAAAAAGAAAACGTAAGTCAAATGATAAAGCTACACAGTTTAGTACATTAAAACAAAACCAAGGACAATGGTATTTGTATAAGGTTCCAAAAATATACAGATGGGGAGGGGAATAATCACTGTACACAACTCTGAGGTGGTTAAAGTGACCAGAGAGACTGAACAGTGCAAGACATGCTTTTCCAGTTACAAGCTCAAAACAGAAGTGCAAAAGAAATTAAAGCTTTGTCTGAAGTTATTTACCTTTTAGGATAAGGAAAGCTTAGAATATTGTCATCAGTGTTACAGAGAAATTTCCACCTCAACCCCAACACAGACACAGTTTTCCCACAATACAGCATTTCACTCACATGATGTCCCCCAAGCTTGGTAAGTGTAGGGACAGTTTGTCTGATACATGTTCGATGTTGGCCTATGGACCAAGTGAGGGCCACTTCTCAGCTCTCCAGCTTTGGCCAACAATACCTACCTTACAGGCAGGGTTCAAACTCTCCTGCCGCTCACCTCCCGACACCACCTCACTGTAAAACAGCAGCTGTGCTGAAAGCAGATGCTGAGTTATGGCTGAGGAACAAAGAAATTGCCTTACAGGTCTCTGTGCTCTCCCAGAGTCTGGAACAATTTCAGGCAAGTGCTTTTGGCAGGCTGACTAAGCTGTACATGCATCTATTCATGCAAATGTAGAATATGGCTCCCAAGACCTAGAACCAGGGTGTGTGCATGTGAAGACTGGATAGAAGGCCCTTCCTTGTAAGTTTACAAAAATATATAGCCAATACTGTAGCTTAAGAAGTCAGTTTTACCCACTACAGAGAACCCCAAAAAGTATTAACTACTTTTCAGACATTCCAGACAAGGTCACTTGTAACAAAAAAAGGTCAAGTTCTCAAAACCAAGATTTTAGAAGTGGATCTTTCCTTCAAGTGAACAGGACATATATTTTTACGCTTAACTTTTTAGTCAGTTAAGACAATTTATTTAAGATTTTTTTGTGAACATATGCATAAACACAAATAACTTTACTTTAAACACGTTTGCACAGAAAAAAAAAAAAGGTTAACCCTTCAAAACATAACAGAGCAGGTCTGGTTAGTATGTAACTATTGCAAATATTAAAGATTCTGTGCATTAGGCCCACCCATACAGAAAGCAGGGGAAAAGTCAATGAAAGAAAACAACTGTTCAAGTCTAAGAGGTGTTTTGAAGAGCCAGCAGCTAAGTGACACCATGAAGCTGGTCACAGTATCCAAACAAGCAGACCTGCTTGGGCTACTAGAGCATCCTCCTGAAGGTGTCATTTACTCCCAAGTTATTTTCTGTTTCGAAGGCGCTTAGATTTCCTAGGACAGTCTGTGGAATCCACCGCCTTCCTCCGTTTTCTAGGAGATTGTTCATTTGAGCCAGAACCTGAGGAATTTCCTACTGTGCTCTCCATCACCTCTCGCAGCTTGCGCTCAAGCTCGGCCAACCGGGCGTTCTGTTCACCTATGATTTGGGTTTGCTCAAGCAGTTTCTGATCTTGATCCTGGAGCTGTTTCTGTTGCTCCTGCACTTTGATGCGGAGCTCAGAAATCTCCCGCTTTAGTGCTGTCAAGCCCGTGCCGTTTGCTTTTACTTGCTGCTGGAGTTTGGTGACTTCCTGCCTGGAAGGGCTCTGCTTGGAGAACAGCTGCATTGTTGTCAGCGCTGCAGAAGGCCCTGGAACTTCAGAGAGAAGCGTGATTAGTCTTCTAAAACTTCATGGTAAAAATTGTGTCCCAGTTTTCACATTTTGCTTATCCCTACTCCCCAAATATGAATCTGAACACCAGTTGCAAGTTATATGAGCACGTAAACAGATTTACAGTCATTTAAGTGTCTAAGAAGAATGTGTGGCAATCTCAGAGCACAATTTAATTTAAAATACTGACAGCTTTTCAGCAGTCGGGAAAACAGCTCATCATTCATTTCCTGTATACAAGCCCCCCTCCCTTTGCTGTATCAAAAACTGCATAGAGATATTGTCATGTAGACAATGTCACAGATATTAAGTCAAAAACCCACAATATATCTGCTTTATACAGAACAGTTAGAGTAAATAAATATTTTTCATTAGGGCAGCAAAAATCTGCTGTCTTAGTTGCAGACAGCTAAAGTTCTAAAATTTTGTGATTTGGGGCTTAACAAGATATTTCAGTTTAACTTACATTTTAGAAGAAAGGAATTTACTTCCCATGCTTCATTAGAACCACTCTTCCTAAGTACTAAAGCCATACTGGAATCTGAGCTTGGAAATGTTGATTCTAATAAAGTTCCTGCAAATCAAGGAGACTAACAGCTACTGTATATTTTCTTTCACTTCTTCTGCCATAAAAGATATCTATCACTTTTTCTGGTATTTTACTCTTCAAGCAATGCTGTGCAAGTAAGATGCAACTTTTAAGTGCTATGCAGACAGAACAGTCAGGAACAGCCGAGAACAGTCATCCTCCTTTTCTTCCTCTTTTTTGTCAGTCAGGATGCCAGCACAGCTACCATTACATGGCACCAAGGGATTGCCATTGGAGACGTTGTGCTCCTCCCTCAACAGGAGCCAGGCATTTTTATGCACCTTAAAGCCTTGGCCTTGAAAAGCCAATTGACCTCAACTATGGTTTTGGGCAATGCTTCCTCAACCAAGAGACTCAGTATATATTAACATATATACTTAACATATATAATAAATTAAAAAAAAATTAAACCATATATAATTAAAAAAATGAAAATAGAATTAACAGGATATAATTAACAGCTAGTATACACAGGGCTAAAAGGGTGGACAGGATATATAAGAAACAGCAAGCAGCTCCTGCAGTTAGGCCTATCATTTTTTTTAAGATGTAATTTTTTCTTCAATTTTTATTAAGTTACCCTTTTAGGAAACTAATTTCACAGTTTCTGAAGAGTGAAGATGTCCTGTACAGGGAAAATGCTACATTTTTACCAGCCTTCTGCCTTTGGCCATCCAGGCCAAAGATTTAGTTCTAGCCAAAGTTAGACTTTGGTTGACAAAAGTTGTGGAAAGCTTGAAAAGCGTATATGAAGGACCAGTTTAATTGCTTACTTACAGACTGTTATTTTAATTATTGTCTTTTCACTATTACCTGTAAGTATTTTGCTTGTTAGTGTATACAATAGTGCCCCAGGAAAGTAAAAAAGCACATACAAGTATGTTCTAGCTCTCTGTGTACTACAACAGCTTAGGAAAACTCATTTGCTGATTGTCCTAAAAATAAAAGGCATCGAGTTGTCGTTTCATGTGCCGAATTTCAACCAAATGCAATGATAAAGTCTCATTCGTTGGTGGCACAAAAGCATTTGTTTTAGGAATACACACTATGCATAATTCTAACATACATTCAAGTGACTGTTCTTTCGGTACTACAAAGGCTCCTTAAATTTCAAAGCAAATGGATTTCAATTAGCATTCTTAAGAAACAAGTATCAATATTTATGTAATAAAGCTCGTATTTTAAGGGAAGTATCTTTAAAAACATACAGTGCTGTGAATTTTTACAGAAAAACTAAATAAAACTTAACTATATGTTGGAATTAATACCTGGGGCAGTTCCTATCAGACGTCCCGATACATCTGACCCAGGCATCTTTCTTTTCAGTATTGGAACAATCTTCTCATCAAAATATTCCATAGCCATGGAGGAAATGTCCCTTAGTTCTTGAAGAACTTCATGAGCTCTCTGAGGGGCTCTTGTAGAGTTTACATATCTTAGCACTCGATAAATTTCATCTATTACCTAAAACATTTAAGAATAATTAGGATTTTCTGATAAAGGCAAGATTATTTCAGTTCATTCTAAAAATCCTGGCATATTCAGGGGCTTTTACCAGGTGACAGTTGTATACCACTGTGTGCTTTAGTTCTAGATCAGCTTTTCGAAATGTTGTTTATGATATATCAGAGAAGCTATTCACTTGATCTACCACAACAGCTCCCTTCAAACTCGTGGAATAATGCTCATTATGCACAATTTTGTTTTACTGCAGCCATACTTGACTTCTAAGGTACATAATCTATACTCAGCAGAGCATAATAATTTCCTTATAGAGAATCTGAAGCAAGTTACTCTAAGCCCAAATGCAGAGCAGTCACTACCCCAGCTACTTCTGAAACACATAACTGAAGTAGCAAAAATTAGCATTATATCAGTCTGAAGACTGTAAATATTTACTTGAGTCCACTTGTATACACCCAAAACAGTGCAAATTCAGATTAAGTCCAAAAGACATTAACTTAGAAAACATCAATGCACTACTGACAGAAACATAACTCTCTTAACAGGTTTGGCAAACAAGCCCTTTGGTTAGGAGAGATACAGAGAGGTGAAAAGTGTGTCACTAATCTATGAATTATAGTCTGAGGCACGCCAAGATAGGAGTGCTGGTCTCTCAGCCAAAACTACATAGGTATTTCTCACAGGATTACAAATGGCTGAAGAGTTTCCTGAAGTACACAGATCATAAGGAGCTGTGTTTTGATAAAGGAAGCTCAGCTGAAAAGTTGCAAAAACCAGACAAGACTAAAGTTTCTCACCAAGCAACAAAAGACTTCCCTAATTTCACCCACATTATATCCTGTTAGCAACAACACCCCCAATATAAAACCTGCAGCAGGAGTCTGCTATCACCAGGAACATCACAGAATGCCAAACATCAAATCAGGGTTTGCATATTCTAACACAAATTCAATTCCTGGCAGTTCTGTGGCAAAACTCCTTGAGGGAAGCAATGCAGGTGCAAAGGAAACCACAGATTGTATGTGAACACTAAGCCTTGAATCTGGTTGACCAAAATATTGTTCTCTGGTGAACTGGTAACTGTGCCTAGAGAGCAGCAGCTTTAGCAAACTCATACACTAAGTAAGTAATATAAAAAACCCCACAAACTTTTTAGCAGTAATATCAAAATACAGTCAAGGTCCTTACTAGTCACTTCCCATAAGGAAAATGTCTGGCAAGCTCACTTGCCCAACTGCTGCACACCCCAGGTCTAGACTGAGTAATGCCTTTCCATCTACTCTTCAAAATAGTAGGCAACATTTCTTTTAAGTATTTAATTTACTAGGTGAGTATCAAGGACTTAAGTTCATTTGACTTTGTAATATTCATTTTTAAAAATACACGGTACATATAAAAATACAATGCAAAGTCAAATAAGAATATATTACACATTAGTTATTTAATTTAAAATGAATTAAATATCAAGTCAACAATAGTGCACAGAAATGGTTACCTCTCCAAGATCAAAATATGCCCACAGCCTATCCTACCACACTGAGAGCATAAATGCCTGCATGCTGCCCCCAAATCCAAGATAACTTTTCCATTCATCCCAGTGCAATTCAGTTATCTGCTCATGAAAAAGTAGTACCAACATATTCAAACCTTACATGGAAAGATCACTGAGCAGAGCACTAGGCTAATGTTCACTGATCTCCTTTCATCCCTGAGCTGTATCAGTCCTCCTCTGACCAGGATTTTGTCAATTGCCCCGTGCACTGTTGTCTTCACAGCTTAATAAACAGTGGGATCTCCAATGTACATCTCTCTTGCATAATTCATATTTATGCTGTGGTGTTGTGCACCAGATGATGCATATTTAATGCTGGGGTACTGTACATCAGAATTGTTCAGTAATATTCACATTTAACACACTTCACATTTGAAGATAATTCCACCTACTGTACAAGACTACACCATCCACTGTAATACTGAACAGTGTTTCCAGATACTAAATATCTTTATTCAATTAATCTGAGGTCCTCAAACCCTTAAGAAAGATGCATAAAATCTTCCTGATTGAGTGCTTAGTGTCATACACGGTCTAAATTACTACATCTCCTGACAGCCTGGATCACATGATTTTTCTAAAAGGTTGTAGAGGATGTATAGGCCACGAGTCAAGTGTCAGAATTAAGAGAGAATCTAAAGGCAAAGAGAGATCAAACTTAAAATAATTAATATTTAAATATGGTCTGGCTCACTCATTTCAGACTGCCTGGTAAAACAGAGTATAGGCTTATATGTTTGTTTGCATGGATGTGAAACAGTTTTTACATATACACACACACACAATATATCAGTTTTCCTCAGCTGTGCCAGGTTAAGTTACACAATCTTATTTTTTAAACACAGACATACATTCACATAATATAGGCTACATTTTACCTTTCCAGGTATGAAGCAACAGAGGTTGGAATCCACATACTTCATGAAAGTCATATTCAACAGAGAGAGTCTTGTTTCCACAGCAGCGAGGATGTCTGCGTGGCGAGCTAGTGAGTGATTTCTTCTTTCTGACTCCCGTCTAGAAGACAGACCATAAGGTGACACTGATTTAACAAGGAGTCACCAAAAATCCAACTGTAACATTGCTCAAGTTAATGTCACCCTTAAAACCCTCTGAGATTTGAAATTGTAACCACTAATATTTGTCTTCATGGAAGTAAGAGATACAGGTTGCGAACCAGCCAAAATAAACCAACCATACTTCACTTTCTTAGACAAAATTTGTTCTCTAAATAATTACTACATCTTATGTGATCCACAAACTCTATATGTAATTTAGGACTATTTAAGAACAAGCTTTCAGTACTAACTAGCAGTAGACACTGAATCAGTGTGAATATTTTTATCCCCCCCTATTCCTGTTGTCAGCAACTCAATGCAATTGACATAATAAATGCAATATATTAGTAGTGCTTGCTACAAAGTTTAGGTTGAGATCTAAGCTCTTTTGACAAAGGATCTTTATGGTAAATAGCATTTAGTTTCTTCACTCTGACTGGGAAATCTGATAGGACACAGCAGCAGCTGCACTTATTCACTGGAAAGAGGAAGAAATACACTGCTTCACTGAGAAACTAGCTTCCAGTAATGCTCACATGTCAAACCCCTCTTCCCCCTGTTTAATCCTTGCCACTGCTTTCCTTTAAAGCAGTCTCTCATAAATCATGAGTGAAGGCAGTTGGTCATGAAAAGGAATGGCATTTATTCATTCCTAGGAGTCCTTGCTTGACTTGCCAGAAGAGCTGAGTAATACAGAACACACTCTCCTCTACTTGAAATGCCAGAGACACTTTCCACACCATTATTCTGTAATTAAATCTTAGGTTCAAGGTGCTTTTGGAAAAAAAATGAATTAAAACCAAATGACTCAAATTGTCAAGATATGTAAGTGGAATTAGACATCAGTAAAATTTCTCTTCAATAATCTGCTTAAAAGAATCTCAATTAAATGGAATTACAATGTTAACTCGTACATACCTTGGAAGTTGAGCTTTAACTTGCTTTTGACACAAGTTGTGGTATCTTTCCACTCTCAGAAATCCCTGATTTAGCATTCTCTGGCAAACCAGGTCCATTCGCTTACAAACCTGTATTTAAGTAAAGAGAAATCTTCAGGCTCAATTAAGGCCACAAATCACTTTTGCTATTACCTTATCCATACTTGCTGGGTAGTAAAAGACTCTCTTATTGCTTTTTGTTCCATTTCAACAAGCAAAAACTGCAGCTGAGATTAAAGCCTCACCATCTCCAACAATGATGATGATACTCCAGAAAGGAGCAGCTATGTTCACAAATTAATCTCCTGATACTGCCTAACAAGAGAGAGTAGGCTGAATGCCACCCATGTATAAGCAGATACAATTTCCTCTTGTTTTAATGGAAGTTTGCAAATGCCTGTGTCTGGCTTTTAGCTTGGTCTCCAGAGTGATTCTGCTAGATCAAGTTAGTATCTTGCACTTTCAAAAAAGAAGCCTTTAAAGCCACGTAATCATGAGGGTTTTCCACCAGTCTTTAAAGCTTATGTTTAGAAGTCAGCCACAATTAAATGTGAAAACATGCAACACAGTGCACATGAAACAAGATTCCTTTTTGTATAAAAAAAGTATTTTCTTCTCCGTTTAACATTCCTTTATTTGCTGTGTTGGGTACCAATAGTCTCTTTCCCCTGCCTCCCCCAGAGATTTAAGGAAAAAGGACATTAACAGCTGCAGAAGATATAATAAACTGCTAAAGTGAAACCTTCACAAAATTACCAGTTACAGGACAAAGCCAACTTGTACAAAAGTTTAAAGCCATTGCAATTCAGTTCTGCAGATGCAAGAGCTAACTGTTTTAGAAACAGTTTTGGGTGGGTTTTTTAAGTACTAAAATGCACAATTTCCACTTTGACTCCACATTCCAATGAATTAGCTTTTTTTTTTTTTTAAATAAACACTCCTTTCCTCCATACACTCCATCTCATAACTTTTAAGCCTATGTAAGTTTATACCTTGAGGAACAAGATTCTCACTTTTTCCAGAAAAACCTGCCATTACTTTCTGTTTATGTAGAAGGGACTACACAAAGAAGTTCTGCTTTCTGAGAGTCTTCCTCTAGTCACAGCTTGTGTAAGTTCTGTGAGAACTGACTATTTTCAAACAGATCTGTATTAACAAACCATTAAGCAAATACTGGATCTGTCTGTGCTCCTTGTTATTAGATCTTCCTTGTCAACAGTCAAAGGAGAAGGATCAGACAAGCAAACTACAGAGGTACAGTCTCAGCACACTCTGCCCCACATTCACTGATCCAGTTAAGTCATCTCCTGTGTATAAGGAATAATGCTGGCCCTTCAACTAGAGGAAGGAGGAAACTGCCAGTTTTTTCCCTGAGCTGGTAGCTGTATTAGGAGTGCATAGAGCTGTTTTCGAGTACAAGGTTTTACAGCTTTCTTGTGTTCTCATGCTACCAAACCCCTGAACTAGGCGCTAGTACCTGCACCAGGGCTACGTCAGCTCTGCAGTTACTCGGCACAAGACAAAAACAACCCTGGACACACGATCGGCTACGGATTCCGAGGAAGCAGAGAGAGATTTTAACCACGTGCACACTGACATCTGGTGGCAGAGAGGACCTTCCAGTGCGCTGACCAAGGCACTCGCAAGGGGTAACACGAACCGTGCTGGATTTTTTTTTATCTTACTCATTTGCTGACACTACACGGCGTGAAGAACTATTTGCTCCAGTTTCTCCACATTACCTGTATTTATGCCAATAACCAGTCTAGAACTCAAAGGCCAAACAGGTAACAGGTAACAGAAACAAAAAGTGTTTGGTTGCAACCCATTTTATCAATCATCTCTTAATTCTCACCTGGCTCACCATGTAAACTGCATGGCACCTGTATTTATAGGAACAATATACCTCTTCTAGACTGCACAGTCAGCAGTCATATGCCAAGTAGCATCATTACACTTGATACTCACTGTAGTGAGTTTTTTATTTCCTCATACTTGTATTTGCAAATTTTGGTGAATATTTTCTTATTCAAGTCAGAGAGCTGAAAAAGCCTGAGCTTCCTCAAATGTCCAGTCCAACCAGCCCCTATGCTCAAATATCAGGGTTAGAAAGATATTCCAAGTCCATGTGAACAGCAGGATGAGAGGTTGCTTCTTCACATGTTGACTTATATGCAACAACAGCTTTCTATGATCCTATGAACTAATTTTCCAATTCATTTGTAAACAAACTCATACAATCTACTAGCATAGTAGCATAGCTTTCTCAAGCATATTTTATTTCTTCCAAGCTTCACTACCAGACAACCAAGTCCAAAACAGATATAAAACATCCTAAAGTATTTAGAGTCACTGTATGTTCTTTTTCTTAGGAACTACACAGACATCACACTTCATAACACACCTTTCTAGAGTAAAGTAAGTGGCAAAACATTGGTGACTTCAGCAAGAATCTTTAAAATAGAAATGCTTGTAAAAACAGATGGATTCAAACTGGGAATACTAAAGCCATGCTGTCCAAAGGCTCTGGAAAGCAGAAAACTGCTTTGCAGAAAAGAAACATGAGCTTTCTGCAGAATCTAAGTCACTTCTGACATGCGTCAGAATCCAAGATAACCTTTTCCTCAGAGTGTGCTCCGTGCTGTGGATTGCTGGGTTTTATAATCATGACTGCTATAGTCATAACCTGAATGGAAGTGCCTTTCCAAGCTCAGACATGTGACTGAAAAAGAAACTGGAATAGAAGAATTTCATTATTATCCCACTCAGGTAAACATTTCGAAGCTTCTGTAAGTCACTAAAAATATCCCCGTAGAAGGAACCTTCAAAAGCTGGAAGATAGCTGTTTTCCATCATCATGCACACTAGGCTGCAGCTTGTCCAGAACATTACAGCTTCAGACATAAAGATCCTTTGGGTTTTCTGTGTTTCTGTCATGATGACTATCAGAGAAGGAAGATGAAATAACTACTCAAAAGGGCTGAAAGCAAAATGCTGCTGCTTTTCCTTTCATTCACTTTATCTTTATATTTTTAGAACCCAGACTTTACATAATTTCAGACAAGACTGCACTCTGAATACCTATTGTTTAGTCTCTGTTACTTTAGATTTACTTCACTGCTTAACCTTAAGTAGGTGCTTCATTTATGCTTTCAAATGCAGTAACACCAGGAATAGCAAAAAGCATTATGCTCAGGAAAGCAAATGCTTCTTTGCACAATGAGGGGCCCAGAGTCCTGCCTTGCCTAATGGCAATCATCACAAGCAGGAAACGTTCTTTACTTCATCCTTTGCTGGCAGAAAGACTTCTGGATCTTAGGCCTGAGACTATGCTCTGTATAAACAATGCATGTTCCTATCTCCATTTTAATCTGAAAACATGCTGCTGTTCCACCCAGCCAACTCCTTAGTCTGTCATCTTGTACACACTCTAGATACAACAGCAGTTCAACTCAAGGAATTTATTTTTGTTTATGGATCAGTGTGCTAAGGTGATCCAAAGTAAGAAAGATATTAAGACATCCATTTGCTTTAATGCTGCAATACAGAGAATGTATCAGAGTGACTGGTTTAGGGAATCCCCATTTTGTTTGGGTCAAATGATGCCCTAGATCATATCTTCCTGACTTTCTCAAGATGTTTTATCCCATGGAATGCCACATTCTAAGGGATTAATGAAGCTGCTTTCAGGCACATTTTTATGCTTAGGCATGAGACCTAAGCAATTTAATCCCTGTCATTCAATTAATGGGGTCCTGCAATGTATCTTTAGCACAATACTACTTATTACATTATACACTCATTCATCTTTGATATACAACTCAAGTCAGTTCTCACAGAAAAGAAAAATTTACTGTTTGTGTAAGACATCTTAGAGCAGGAATATACAAGTCTTTTCCAAGCTTACTCATCGCCTTTAAAAATCATAAAGTGAAGAAATTTCATTATGAATTTATGCCTAGGCATTGTTATTTTTAAATGCTACCTTAATTCTCTGTCCAACAGCACCTGGAGTTGCATAAAACATCCAGTGTCTGCATCTCAGTGAACTGCCAAAAGAAGACCTTCAGTTCTGAACAGCTACCTGAAAGACCCAGCTGATCAAGCTTATGGGATCAAAACAGAAGGGCCTTGATTCTTTACTGCTGGTTAACAAAGAAAAGAGTACTTTCTTCTCAGAAGAATGCTCACAGTGAATGCCTTCTGATGTGCTTAAGGAAATAATAAGGAATTTGATGGAGATAAATTTTCTTGGCTGCCACTGACTCAAAAACTAAAAATAGAGAAAGACCAACTTAATAGTTTCCTTCATTTTATGCCCAGCATTGTTCTGTGTATGTTTCAGAGTTGATATTTATACAGTCTGATTTTGTGTATTTCTGAAAGGGGCAGCCATCTTCTGGAAAAGCAAGCTTGGAGGTGCTACATTAGGAAACATAAAAGTGTTCCATTTTAGTTCCCAGGTACCACTGAGAGTTAAACACCTGGTTTAGCCCTTACACCATCACCTTTCCTGTTCTCAGCTTCAGTGCCAACACAGCATTGCTTACAAATACTGAAATGGTGCTAGAGAAAGAAAAAGCCTTCTACTGACTGGTGAGAGCTGCCACAGGTACAACCATTTATTATAGAATGAATGGGAAAGGTGCAGCCAAGGGCTGCAATACAGACCATGAAACACTAAGTATAGCCAAAAGGTATTTGATGTACTTCCCTTAATTCAAACTCTAAGTACCACCCGAGATCCTTGGGGCTGTCCTGTGCAGGGCCAGGAGTCGGACTTTGATGATCCTTGTGGGTCCCTTCCAACTCAGGATATTCTACAGTACTGAAAGTACTACATCTCTTTTACAGACCCACCACTTACGCTCACAGAAGAAGCAGAAGTCTTCAGTGGACTGACAGCATGCTCTAGAAATATTTAGAAACCAGCGTACTTGGTGCAGTATGAATAAGAACAGATTTTCTGCTTGAAGAGCTTTCGGTTTAAAGTTACAGTCAGGATGCAACAATTGAGGTTGCTGATCCAGGACACAAGCAGTCTAATTTTCTGCAGAAATATGTTTGAAATATTAGCCAGTTTAGGCTAATCGAGTTCTTAAAATAGAAACAGTACAGTACATGCACGTTTATTGAGGGTTACATAAGCTGTGCATTAACTCCCTCACTATTACTCCATTTGCAACCTCACAGGAGATTCAGCTTATCATAACCTTACACAGATTACATCAAGCTCCTTATGCGGGCAGTTAAATATTGATATACATTGATCTCATCACTGACAGCTGCACTTTTTCTGTCATTATCAAGATCAGAGGTAGAGGTAGAGGTAACGTATTTTATTAGATCTACCACAATGACTGCAAGAAGCACGCAGCCTTTCAAACAGACAAGGGTTGGGGTTTTTTTACATTGTCTTTTTTTGCCCTACATTTATTTCTAGATAGGTTTGGCTCTTGAAGCAGTAGGCTCATCATCTCCTACACTTCTTGGCTTAAGCTCTGTAAGTAAAAATAAACACACCCAAGAGACACAATAGACTACCCACCCCAGGCAGTCACTAGCAGAAATAAGCCTCCAGCAGCCCAGTGTCTTCTCCCAGAGGACGAAAGGAACGAAAGAAGTAACAGACGGTAACAGCTCTTTAGGAATGCATGTATGGAGGCGCACACCGAGACTGGAGAAGGGATCAAGCCCCCTCCCATTACCCCCCACCCCATCTCAT
>VYXB01003601.1:261161-273399 GCA_013397135.1 Pachyramphus minor
TGGAGAAGGGATCACCCCCCCCCCCACTCCCCCCCCCCCCATCTCATCCAGCCCCTTCGCCGGCGGGGGTCGGCCGGTGCCGCCGACACCTCGGCACCTGCCGCTGCCCCGGCGGACGGATCCCGGCGGCCCGACCCCGGTCCCGCAGGGGCGCTCCCCGCCCCCCGCCGCCCCTACCAGGCGCAGCTGGCTCGTCTCATCGTAGGACAGGAAGCTGAGGATGCTCTCGATGGCCACGATGGGCAGCCCCATGAGCGTGTTGCTCTGCGGCGGCGGCTCCATGGGCGCCAGGGCCTCGGCAGACTCCGGGAGCGGAGCCGGGGAGAGCCGCGCCGAGGCCGGGGCGCCGCCTTCGCCCTCCGACACGAGCCGCTCCTCCGGCGCCGCCATCTTGCAGCCCGTCCTTCCTCCGCGGGGGAGCGCGGTCCGCCCTCGTCTGACGTCCCTTCCGCAACCGCCGCCAACGGCCCCGCCCGGCATTCCAGGCGGGAGTGCGTGTGTGCGCTGGCGGCTGTTCGGCGCCAACGGGCCGGCGCGCGCGGCTCATTCCACAGGCGCGCGGCTCGTTCCGCGGGCGCGCGGCTCGTTCCACGGGCGCGCGGCTCGTTCCACGGAAAGGCCGTTCCCAGGCGCGCGCTGAGAGGACGGTACCAGACTCTCTTCAGTTGTTCTCGGCGACAGGACGAAGAGCAATGGGAATAAACTAAAACACGAGAAGATCCACCTCAACATGAGGAAGAACTTCCGTACGTTGAGGGTGGCAGAGCGCTGAAACAGGCTGCCCAGGGAGGTCATGGAGCCTCCCTCTCTGGAGACATTAAGAACACGCCTGGGTGCTTTCCTGTGTCACCTGCTCCATGTCACCCTGCCTTGGCAGGAAGGTTGGACTAGATGATCTCCAGTTGTCCCTTCCAACCCTAGTTATTTTGTGATTCTCATCTTGGACCACCCTCTCCATGAGGAGATACCCAACCTGAACTTCCCCTGAGATGGCTTTACCATCTCATCGTGTAGCATTCCATCATGTCCTATGGCTAGAGAATGGAGAGGAGAGATCATCATCTCCCTCTCCATGCTCCCTCCTGAGTAAACTCTGAGAAGGGCCTCCCAAAACTCCATCACTGATGGTGCCCAGGAGTCTGTCTGCTCCCTCCGCTCTCTGGAAACAGCATTAGCTGCACAGGCACAGTGGCCTCACAGGAGAATGAAGGTGAATTACAATGAGGCAGCTACAAAGTGGAAAAATAGCTCTGTAGCACCTAAGTGAGGTGCAACTTCATCTCTATTAAAAATGTCATCCAGGCCTTTATATTTTACATTTAGATGGGTGAGCACCTTGTTTCGTGTTTTGAGTGCAGCCTGGCCCTACCCCCCCTTTCAGGAGGAGCTCCAGCAGCTGAGGTGGGCAGGGGGGTTTGCAGGTCTGCTGACAGCTTTTGGGGGTCAGAGCCAGCTGGGAAAATACTCGGCAGACGGAAAAACACTGCTTTAAATTAAACATTATTGAGCAGGCAGAACATCCAGAATAAAGCAAACTCTGCTCCACTATTTGACCTTTGCCCTGCATATTAGAGAGGTTCCTTGGGTTGAATTGCTGGGACAGCAAAGGGGTGGGACCAAGGGCTGTTAATAAAACATTCCCTGGTGCTTCTGAGCACAGACACGCCGTAGTTTCACAACCATTTTAGGCTGACAGAACTTGTGGCAGCCACTGAAAAGTATGGTGCCAACCGCCTCTCTCCCTCAGCTGCTGCTGCTGCTTTGTTTCACATCAGTGGCATTGGGCATGTGCTTGACTGGGGAACTGGTGCTGCTGAAGACTGACTTGCCAAAGAAAATCAGCAGATGAATGCCAGAGGTGATGGTAGCAAAGTGTGCAGGAAAAGGCCATAAAATGTTTGGGGAGAATGGGGCCACTTGTAGTACCTACACCAAGGTAGTACATCGTAAAATAGTACAGGATTAAAGGATTATCTGCCTGCTGCATTCCTGTACTTTTTTCCCCCCACCAGCCATTCTTCTCATCTCTGAAGTTTTATCTTAACCCATTTCTTTCATGTGTAACTCCCCCGTCTCCTCGGAAACCCATCTGCAACCTCTTTCTTAAAAAAAAAAAGGCAACGGGAAAAGAATTAGCTTGGGAGCAGGGCAAATGCAAGGGTAAGCCTTTATGTGTGTCATCCAACTGGCACGTCAAAAATGTGCACTGAAATTAATATTTCCTTTTTGGGAGCAGAACACTGTGTGCCTTGTATGGATCTGGAAGTGTTTTGCTCCCCGACCCCGCCCCTCAGCTCATCGATGCCGCTGTAAGATGATCCGGCGATCTTGCAACAAGGGTTTTATTCTTGTGCATGTTTTTCAGACCTGATCTCCTTTCACATGCACAGTCAGCGGTTTAAAACACACTCCGGAGAATCCTTTATGAACTTGTGACTTGGCACATGAAGTTTGGTCTGGCAGTCCATTAATGCTTTAAAAGCAAGCAGCATTGTCATCCTACCTAAGCATACATCATTCAAGATTGTTTCAAGAATGCTTTTTTTGTTTTTCATATCATTTGAACAATTCAAGTTTTTAAGATACAGCTCTATGTTTAATAAATATAAGTTGTGTGTTCTGTATGTTTATTATATCACCAAGCAGAATAAATGGTGATAAAATGAACAATATATATTTGATACTAACTACAGCTATATACATAGCTTAATAGTTAATAAGTCTACTTTAGTAAGTAGGCTAATTCTGCTGCCTCACGGATTCTGGTCATGTCTTTCCCCAGTGTATCCTGTGTCATTTTTCTGAGCATGCGTCAGTTTGCATTTAATTTGTGAAAACACAGCCTACATGCACTTTCACAAAATCCCATCACAGACTCTCCAGTGGATGCACTTTTCAGGTATTTTGGGATAGTGTGAAGCCAGACAACTTGATAATACTTCCTGAAAGGAATGAAATCAAGTTATTTAGAGTGTATTATATGTCATGGAACATGCAAACATTTTGTCAATATTTTAGAGGTCATGCAGGATACATGCCTCATTTGCCTTATTTGGGTTACCACTCCTTTAGATTTCTGCAATGCTTCTATGACCTTAGAAATCTTCAAATAGCCTTAGTTTTGAATTTACCATGTTAGAATTACAAGTATAGCTGGACTGAAATTTTTTTAAAATGTCTCAATGACTCACAAGACGGATGTTAAGGGAAATGTATTGTTTTGCTCCTTTTGTGCAAAAATTTTCATAATATTTTTATTTATGTTTGGGAGGATGAAATTGGGATGTCTCTGTTCCTTGGACTGCATGTATGAGGTTTAAAAGGAAATTGAAGTGGACCAAGGACATCTGGTTTGCATTCTTTGTGGTAATATGCCAAAATTTTTTTATGTCATAAGTCTCTGTAAAATCTCATTATTTGGCTTAAAATTTGTCAGTGAAATTCTTAGATGTATCTATATTGAAAGATTCAGTCTCTCAGCTTACTACAAGCTTATAAGACCGTATATATTTCGTGCTCCAAACTGATTCAAGTCTGCTCTGTAGAAGTCAGCAGGAACTGTGAATTTTTATTGCAAGTATGTAGAATATTTTGTTTGGGCTTTGTGTAGAAGTCAACAACCCAAGAACCATGATGAAGAGGAAGGAGCCTGGTTCAAATACAAGTAAAGTTGTAACTATCAAATCTGACAAAGGAGAAGAAACTCAGGGAAGGGGAGAAAGAGAGAGTGAGAAGCAGGAGCTTGCAAGCAGACATCTGGGAAAACAGGATTGCAGAAAGAAATCTAGCAGCAGGGGTTGGAGGTGAGGGAAAGTGTGTAACTAGGTCAAGAACTGTCGTGTTAATGAGGAATATTGGAGCAGAGAGGAGTAATGTGCTCAAAAACTGAGAGTAAGAGCAGAAGTTGGGTGGGAGGAGAACAGATTTGTTTTATTAAGTTAGTGTAATCAATAGAAAAATAGAAAAGGCAGTGGCAACAGCAGTTTGCTCACTTTGTGGATATTTGTGATTTTTTTGAAAGTCTGGTCTATTCAAACAGCTATATTTTCATTCAGGCTGATGGACACTGAGGCAAAGTAAAGTGTTTCTTGCTTAAAGGTCTTTTTTTGACGGGCATTAACAAAGAAATGGAAAAAAGCCATTTTTAAATTTCCCTTTAGAATGTTTTTAATAAATGTAGACATGAGTGTAAATCTGAATAGATTAATCTTTTGCAGCTGAAACTTTTAATCTATTAATAGGTAAAGCAACAAATATTGTTATGTGGAGTCAGCTTCAGATATCAATGTAATCCCAGTTTAATTAAGTCAATATAAGTATTTAACTGGATCCTTTGCAGTTTAATCAGTTTTGGACCCAGAGTGCTATATGTTAAATAAAAAACTCATTGAGAAACTGACTCTAAAATGTACATCAAGGAAAACAAGTAGAAGACAGGGTAAAAGAAATTACAATTTCTGCAGATTTTTCTGAACTAAAAGTGTGGGGACCACACTAATCTCGAGCAGCTTTTGTAGGCCAGGCACATTACACAGCCAAGCTTTCATTAAATATGTTTTTCTCTTAAATTTCAAGAAAATATTTAGCTAAAAGTATTTTCAAATCCACAAGAAAATCGGGGTTTGTAGATGTGTAATATATTAATGAGGTAAACTGATGTACTTGGAGGATAAAAAGGGTCAGGGTTCATTCATATCCCTTTTCTATTGTCTAGGAGTAAAAATACCTTTCCTGAAAGATGACTGCAGAATCAGGTACTGGATAGCATGTTGTCTTGGTCAGGTTTACACATCCTCACACAGATGAGCTCAAAAGTAAGCTTGGTAGAAAAGCTTATACAAACAAAAAGGAGGTTTTAATTAATTAAAATTTAATTACATGACTTTTGCTAATTCTCTATATTATTTTCTTGCAGGATGTTTGCAAGCCCTGAGATAGAG
Source organism: Pachyramphus minor (assembly GCA_013397135.1). NCBI lineage: Eukaryota > Metazoa > Chordata > Aves > Passeriformes > Tyrannidae > Pachyramphus > Pachyramphus minor. The sequence continues at coordinate 266,102 of VYXB01003601.1, forward strand.
AATCACTTTCCTCCACTAAGAAGGGCTCAGTTTTGATGTAAGTTCCAAGGAATTCCCTTTTATTTTTTTTTGTATTACCACATATTTACTCTATCATAGAGATAATTCAATGAAGACATCAATAATGACTCTGTGTCTCGTCAGCTCACCTCAGTGAAAGATCACTGACATGACAAAGTGCACCGATATTGTTGATGTATAAGACAAAGACAGCTCCCAAAGTGTCCATTGTTGCTTATAAACCATGTACCCATGTCTGCCAGGGTTATCTAAAGCAGAGTTTGATTTGCTGAGGCACAACGCTACAGCTCTGTGTGAGAAGGTGCAAAGAAAATAAATAAATTAACCAGGAGAAGATGTTTATAAAGATGTGGTGTGCTCAGTCCTGCAGTCACTTTACAAAAAAAGAAATCATAGGAGGCCTGATATTGAATTAATTTTGTTTTTTCTGAAATCCTTCTGGTTTCATTTTCTCTTGACTCCAGAAGGACTGCTAGCATAAGCTGTCTGTCTTCTTGGCAGCGCAGCAATAGGGACAAGGCAACAGTAAAATGGCAGTGTTAATTTAACTCTCCACATTCTCTAAACATCCATCTGGGACGGAGGTTCAGTGTCACTCTGTGGCCAACCAGTGTCCTAAAGTTTCTGGTAAGGAATGGGATTTTGATCACAGTATTCATGTTTGCAACAGCTTTTGTTGTGCTTAATATTTGTGCGTAATGCGCATATTTTTCAGTTCCTTCCGTGTTCTTCCTCACTGACCAGCTCCCTGATGGGGCTGGGTGAGTGGCTGCAGGCAGATACAGCTTTCTCACTTACTTAATTGCCTTAAACAGACGTTTTGTTACAGAGGGTCTTCTGTCAGGCTCTGTGCTGAGATAAATTGACAGGAATCCAGAGTGTGTCTAGTGAATATAATTTAGTTATTGAGAAGAATGGCAGCTGTGTGTGATGCATACAAAACACTCATTTGTGCCAGCCTACATTTTGTTGAAAGATGCTGGGGACTAATGGGAAAGGAAGTTTATTTTTCCTCTTTTTTAGACAGAGTGCAGACTTGCTTTAGCTGGCTAGTTGTTAAATTACCTGTGAGGGAAAAAGAAGCCACACTGAATTTAAATTACATAGAAAAGAATTTTGAGTGAGGAAATCAGAATTTTCTTTGAGCAAGTAACTTGAGAAGTTGGAAAAGCTTTAGTTTACTGAAGTTAAATAATTCCTGGCTGATCTGGAATAAACAGAAGACTTTTGGTTACTGTGAGTGATGCTTGTGTAGAGTGATATTAGTGACACTTTCTGCTTTTATAGAATCATCCTTTGAAACTGTTTTTAATGATCCACTTAAGAGCTGAATAGGTTGCAGCAAAATTGATGCAAATTTCTAAAGTATTTCCTCAGTGTGCTGGTTTCCAGGTGCTGCTGGCTCTGTGCAGTTATTAATTTACTGAGTAACATGACTGAGTATGTACTTTGTGCAGTGGGTGCACGTGGGACTCTTACAACTTACATAATGGGATTAGTTTACAGAGAGGATGCAAGTTAGGCAAGAAATCATTTTTAACTAACTTTAGAGTCTGAACTTCTTGTCTCATGTAGTTGCTTGGATGTGTTACCAGTTTATATATAAAGTGACCCATGAAGTTCATGTTCACTTTGTGTAGTAGTAAGGGCTTTCACAAGGCAAGAGACTGGCTCTCATGCCTTTGAGTGAGGTAAATGTAACTCAGCCATTCCTCCTGTTGTGAAAATCTAGTTTTTATCTTAGCTGTGGCATAGGAATGTGACAGAATATGATTATTTGTTTAGATTTTGAATCAATATCATCTCTGTGTGAATAAGGAAGTATATGTCACAATCAAAATGGACTTTATCTGACAACAAAACATACTTTTCAACAAAACACAAACCATCCAAGTAGGGGCCTGATGATGTTGTGCATTAAGTATGCACTGATGTGATAAGCTCCCCAAAGGGGATTACAGCTGAAGAGACTCATTTCAGTTGCCAGACACAGATGTTTTAGAGAGAAGTAGCTTGTCACCAGGAGGAAGGTGTGTCCACTGTATCACTCCTCAATGTCCGAGAAAACCTTTCCACTTAGAGAATTGGGCTGATGCAAGTTGTGGCAAGCCACTGTGTCTTAATTAAAAATTTACACCTGCTAAATGCTTCTTGATGTACTGCTTTGAATGTGACACAGACCAAAGGCTTTTGCTTTGGAAGCAGCCAGTGGGATAACATGAGTTGTCCTAGCTGATGCTGATAGCAGATTTCTTTAAAGAGTTCATAAATATCATCTGAACTTGGTCAAGCATGGAATGGGCTGCCCAGGGAAGTGGTGGAATCACCATCCCTGGGAGTGTTCAGGAAACATGTAGATGTGTTGCTTAGGGACATGATTTAGTGGTGGACTTGGGTTAATGGTTGGCCTTGATGGTGTCAGAGGGTTTTTTCAGTCTTAATGATTCTATGAACTAGTGAACTTCTATTTTTTTTTTCCAGCTGAGAGATACACCCAGTCGTTGCTGCATGTTTTACCCAAAACTGTTTCTGCTGTAAGGTCTGTTATCTGGTGTTTTTAAAACAAATTAAATAGTAAAAATGTGACATTAAATAGTGAAAATTAATCTAACAACAACTAGAGGGCAGCTGGTGGATTTGCAGAATGGTATGAAGGTGCTGAAGCTGTAAAACCATCAGTTTTCTTTTCTATAGATACTTTTGCTTTTTGTGAGGAAGTTTGACAGCACAGACTGGTCAAGGCCTTTGCTTTGAATCACCATCTGGAAAAACCTTATCTTGAGCTGGAGACTAGCTGTATAAATTAGGTGCCAGAAGTTCAGCATTGCTGGAAAGAATCCAAACTTGTGAGGCTGCTGTGCCCCAGCACGAAGAGTTTAGGTGAGTAATTCTCTTGGCATGTTACTTTTTTTTTTTTGTTGTTCTGCACAGCAATCTCAATTCCAAAGCTTTCCCTTCTTTCTGAGCTCTTAAATTATATCCCCTCATGAATTAGAGCTCAAAAGTCTGACTTGGTGGAGTTTTAACAGTAGGTGGCAGTGGATAGCAAATCTAAACCAGCTGCCCTCCTGCTCCTTACATTGTTCCTGTTTTGTTGATTTCTGACAAACCTCTGATATTACTGACTTAGAAACAGTCTAAAAACCATATTCACAATGTTTTTTTCTGAAGAATTAAAGGGTTTATTAAAAAGAACGGGAAGGTACAGGTTTGGGGTTTTTTTTAAATTCTTACATGTTATTTTTACATATTTTTCAGGACTGTAAAAAGGGACTTGACTGGTCTAGAGGCAGTTTCAAGCAGTCTGGTAGAGCAGAGGATGAGAAGTTACTGTATACAATTGGTTAGATACAGCACTGAAGGAATTCAGTGAAGTTTTTGGGTTGAGTAGCGTGCTGAGGGCATGAACTACAGCAGCCCCCTCCCACTGATCCCATTGTATGACAAGACTAGTGGCAAGAAAAGATGATGCTATTGATTTCTACTGGTTATCATTACCACTACTGCCTGTAATGTCTTTCTGCTACTGCAGGTTTCTGTGGTTCAGATCAAGTAGATCTCTCCTGGAAAGAAGAATGATTCTGCTACATTTTTGTTTAGTGGTGTTTCTTCTCCTTTTCTCGGATACTTTTCAAGCCATTCCATGAGTATTAACTTCCCCTGAACCCTTGCTGTGACTGCTTCTAGGGAACTGCATGCGGTCTTAGTCAACTGCAGCATGCTCCGCTCAGGCCGCCAAAAGTAGTGGGATCCAGGGAAGAGGTGCAGAGCTTCAGCTGTGCCGTTGGCTCCAGATCCTGTGCATCATCTTTTCTCTTCCTTTTTGTGATAGCTCCATATATGCAGGACTGGGAACTGCTGCCCCTTGCCAGTTTTACTGTGCATGACCCAGTTATCTCCAACTGTTGACACGCTGGAGATTGAACCCGTGGTCAGAAACCCTCATGTACTTCTGCCCACGGGGGGGGAACCACTGACTCCCTGCTTGTAAACCCAAAAACCTTTCCTGTAATTAATAACTCATTGTGGGAGATTCATGTCATGCTTACCTAGTGAAATCATGTCTGAATTGCTGTGAGAGGCAGAGGTGTGACGTGCTGTAAGGAAGGTGAGCAGTGCTGCTGAGATGGGCACAGGTTCAGGTGGTTTTGACCCTGCTTTACCTGCAAACCTGGCAAACACTGTCCCCTCTGCTGGAGAAGAGCTGGGATCTAAAGGGAGAGACCAGATGGCACTGTGAGCTTTCATCACAGTGTGTGAGTCACAGAGCCTGGACAAAGGTTGGAAATAAATAGGTGCACCCCTTGGAGCTTCATTTCCTTAGCGGGGATGGGTTGTAGTTTTGTGTGGAAGATGCCAAAACTGGAACTTGAGCCAGAAGAGTCTTCTGTGGAATGACCTGCAAAATGCAGGCACTAGCAAGATGTAGCTACCACACACATCATCTGAAACATCCTTTCTAGTTGATTTTTGCCTAGCTGTTTCCATGTTTATTTTACAGGCTTAGAAATTAATATTCTAACTATTATTAGAAATTATTTGTGTCTGTACTTAAGGGGTACATTGAAAGATCATACTCCTTATTTTATCTCTTACCAGCTAGATGCTTCTAAAAATTCAGCAGATTTGCAGAATCTGGAGCGTGTCCAAAGGAGGGCAATATCGCTGGTGAAGGGTCTGGAGCATAAGTCTTATGAGGAGCAGCTGAGGGAGCTGGGGGTGTTCAGCCTGGAGAAAAGGATGATCAGAGGGACCTTATCACCATCCATAATTACCTAAAACTAGGGTGTAGAGAGGTGGGGTTTGTCTTTTCTCCCAGGTAACAAACCCCATCATGGCTTGGCTTTGCGAACGAAGATTTCGAAGGGCTCTACCCTCGCTTGCTGCAGGCGCTGATGGCTGAAAAGGCCAATGTGCGACAGACAAATCCGGTTGCAAAAAGCACAGTAGAGAGATTCCCCAGGCGGTATCGACAGGATGCGATTCTTTCTGCGTTGTCTTTTCTCCTCGAGAGTGATCCTGGATGTGTTCTCGAAGGAGGCAGCAGCATTACAGATGGTTTGTCTCCAGGCCTCCCGATTGGAGGCCAGAGCAGACCAATGATGATGGTCAATATGGCCAAGGCTGAGATGTTATTTCAGGGAGTCCTTGTATCTCCTTGTCAGGGCTCCTCTCTTGTGGCANGCTGATGGAAGCGTTCTAGGAGTCGCAGGTGGTAGAGGTAAATGATCCATGATTCAAAACCATATAAAAGAGTAGGCCATACAATGGCTCTGTACCCAGGTAACAAACAATAGGACAAGAAATAACAGCCTCAGGTTGCACCGGGGGAGGTTTAGATTGGATATTAGGAAAAATTTCTTCACTGAAAGAGTGGCCAAGCTTTGGAACAAACTACCCAGGGAAATGGGTGGAGTCACCATCCCCTGGAGATGTTCAGGAAACGTGTAAGTGTGGTGCTCAGGACGTGGTTTAGTGGAAGATGTGGCCGTGTTGGGTTAATGGTTGAAAACTCAATGATCTTAGAGGTCTTTTCCAGCCTTAATGATTTTATGATTCTAAGAATTTTGGTTCTCCATTGCTATGTACTTTGGCCAGTAACACTTTTGTCTTGTAAAATAAAGTGTGAGTTTAAAAAAAACGAGACCGAAACTACCAAATGAAAGCTGGGTTTATAAACCTTCTGTGGGTAGGTTGGCCCACTTGTGCGGAGAAATGAATCGTATCAGCTGCAAATCGGGGCATCGGGAAAGAGCTGGAATTCAGAGATGGGCTCTGACGGGGGTATCCACGGGGTTTAGGAGTTCGCCGGCGGGCGCAGCGTGGAGGGAGCAACATGCGGAGCTTTGCTCGCGGTTCAGGTTGGGTGACTGCAGTCCTTGGGTCAAACAACCGCGAGGAGACAAGGCAGCGGCGGGTTTTCGCCCTGGAAAACAGGGATCCGCCGCTCGGGACGCGAAGGGTGATGGGGCGGGGCCGTGACGTCACGGCGTTGCCGGGAGACACCGCTCTGTGTTCGCCGGATGGCCAATGGGCGCCGGGGGAGGTGACGTCATGCCGGCGGCCGCGCCTCCCCATTGGCCGGCGGCGGCGCGGGGGCGAGGAGGGAAGGAGGTCCCGGTCCCGGGACAGGGCCGGGCCAGGCTGAGCTGGGCCGGGATTTTTGCCCCGTTCCCCGCCACCGCTGCAGCAGCACTTCATTAAAACAGTGCTTGGTTATCACCCAGGAGTCCCTGGGGGGGTTGTCAGCGCTTTCAAAGTTTCTTTACTGCTTTAGAAAAAGAGATGTTTGTACACAAATTATGTCCTAGTTTTGTTCTTCCTTCATCTGCGAACTTCTAATCCTCTCCGCTTTTGTCCTTCCGAATTACTGTGAAGATTCTAATGCGAATAGGAAAAACATATGGAGCTGGTTTTCCTGCCGAGAGAGCCCTGTAACGGTGCTGATTAAACATACTTTTATTCCGAGCCTTTCCTGAGCTTTTGAAGTGATGCAGCGAAGTGCCTGGGTTTGAAACGGGTGTCCTGCACACTGGTCCAGGGAAAACTTTCTTTCCCCCACTCTTAAGTGGGTGTAAAAGATTTGCGGGGATATTTTTTTGGACAGCCCAACAGTCTTAAAGACTGTTTTGGCATCTCAGCGAGGTCTGACTTGACCACCGTAGTTCGACTGCCAGGTCCAACCAAAAACAGCAATAAAATAAGTCGTGCCTTGGGCAGGGATGCTCCACTGGCTGTGCACACGAGGAGCTAAAAGGGGGTTACCAGTAGGACCGTCCGTCTGAGGCAGCAGGGAAGCCAGGGACTCGCAGATCAGACTAGGAAAGGCTCTGTTCTTGAAGCCCGATGGCTTCCCACCTTCGCGTCTCCGCTGCCAGTCCAGGGAAGAGTGGTGCTGTGTGTGCCCGTGCCCTTGCCCCGCCTGGGACCCTGAAACCGGCGCGTTTGGGCGGGATGTGCACGAAGCGGTCACCCGTGGGGACTCTCACGTATCTCGTGCTGTCCCGAGCCCCGGGAGGTCCGACCTCCCTCGTGGAGCTGCGGGCCCCCACCCGCGGCGGGCGCGGGGGGCGGGCCGGCCCCTCCCGGGGGTGGGCGGCGGGCNCCGGACCGGCCGCCCCCATGCGGTTCGGCTCCAAGATGATGCCGGTGAGTCCTGGGGCGCGGGGAGGGGGGCTGCCCGCGGCGCGGAAAGTTGGAGCGGGGCGGCGGGAGGGAAAATGGATCCTGCGGACGTGGAGGGGGGGGGGAGGCGACCCTCCTTCCCTGCGGCATTC
>VYXB01003601.1:273507-290866 GCA_013397135.1 Pachyramphus minor
TTTTTCCCGCAGCTTTTCCTTTTCTTCCTCTTTCACGCCGGGATCAACTTGTTAGACGGGCCCGCTGGAGCCGGGCCAGGGCAGGGGGGTGGAGGGGCCCTGGCGGTGGAGGGGGGCCCACAGCGCCCGGGGGCTTTTCCCTTCGCCCCCCTCCCGGCGGGATGAGGCTTCCCTCCCGGAGGACTAAACGGGCACCGAGTCTGGATCCTGCTTGCTGGTTTTCTTTTTTTTCCTTTTTTCTTTTTTTTTTTTTTTAATGGTACGAAGTTCTTAAAGTTGTTTTGAGCCGCCTCTGATGCTCCTGTAGGCTGGGGGTGGTTTTGTTTTGAGTGCCCGCACTCCCAGAGGAAGATGGTGTCCATGTTGTTTACGGTTCAAAGTGATTAGGAGCTCTCGGGGGCAGGTATTCTCAACCTCGGCCCGGAGAGTTTCGGGAGCTGTTGGCGGCTCTATGTGTTAAATCTGCCCTGCTCTGGGAGGTGTCTCTTGTTTTAACACTTCCAAAAGGCACAGGGAGCACAACCTCCTCGAAGAGTTTTAACATGAATTTTAAACCAACATCGTTTTTGTCAGCTGAGGTTGGATGAAAGCAAAGCACAGAAGCTTTGCTTAGTTTCCAGCACAATATATGTGACGGTGGTGGCATAAAATAGTTTCCTTTGAAAGGACACCTGCCACTGAATACCTGGTTTTACCAGCAGGGATGCCTCATGAAATCCATAGTCTGTTGTTCTGAGAAACTGGAGTATGTACAGAAAATTCCAACAGGCTTAATACCTGTTCAGTCCGAATTGAGGGGTGCTTTAAAGTCTTCTCTGTGCCATTCTCCCCCGGGTGATATGGCCTGTCTTACAGAGCTCGATACCGAGTAGCTTTGCACGTATAGGTAGTTCTTTCAAAAGCACCCTTCTATTTAGGATTATTTGCAGTTTATCTCTTCAGGAACGGGGTGAATCAAGCGAGGAAGGAACTGTACTGAAAGGTGAAACTGGGAATCCATGCTGAAAGGGTATGGGTGTTTCAGGGAAGCTTGTTTTGCTATAGGTGTGAGGTTCTTCCTCTGCAATTAGGAGGAAATAATGAGCAATAATTTGATCTCGCAGAACACTGGAGAAGGGTGACTATTGCTGTAGCTAATGAGAGAGGAACAGACAGAACATGAGCCCAACTACAGATTAAATAGCTAATGTGTTGTGCAACAGTGGTGGTGTCTGCCTATGAAAACTTGGAAAAACAAGCAGTAAATATAATAAGGTGTTAATTCAGTCCCTGTCAAAACTGAGCTAAGTAAGTGCCCTCATATAACAGTGAAATCTCCTGTTGCTGGTGAGTTCCTTGTCACTGAATTCAAATAAAGGAGAAAACAAGCAGGAGCAGTCTTACTCCATCAGCATTTGCAAGTGACAAGTTCCAGAATACGCATTGCCCCGGTGGCTCAGACTTCTCTTTGGCTCATGACTCAACTCATTAGTGATTCTGTTTTTTAACACATAAATAAAGGGATGAATGCAGCCTTCTCACTTTGTGTTTACTGTGAATAATGAAAGATATGAGAAGGTTGAAAGTGGCTTAAGGAATTAAATATAGCTATCATGAGTATTAGAACTTTGATTCAGCTAAAAAAAAACCCAAACCAAAACCCCAAACCAACAAGAGCCCAAAACAAAGTCAGTTTTGTTATAGTCTTCAGAGGGATAAGATTTCCAAAGGTGCATAAGGGTGTTACAGAAATGCTCTGGTCCATTGACTGCAGGGCACATAAACAGCCACTTGCCACTTTGAAAGCATTTTATATCAAATATTCTCACGTGAATGTGAATATGAAAGTGTGGAAAACGCCATGTCAGAAGTAATTATCTCTTTTTTTTTGTGAGTATTTGTGCAGATTTCCTCATCTTTAATAATAATAAAACCTCACTCCTCTCTTAACAAAGAAATCAAAAGAGTTTGGGGTGGGAGGGAATGAGGGTTTGAAGAAAGTTGGAAGGAAACTGGACATAAATCCTTTTGTATTTATGTGGTAATGAGGTGTTCATGGACTCGAGTATCTTTTTCTGCATTGTTTGAATGAGTAGTAGGCTGGCCTTAAAGCATCTACAAAATGTTTTGTTTCTTTCTTAGTGTTTCTTAAGATGTCTTTCTTTTTCCCACCTGCAAATAAAATCATCTGTATAAGATTTTTTAACTCTCAGCTCCAGATCCACCTCCTGTATTCCAGAAGAATAGCGTGGGCGAGGGATTAAACAACAGTTTGTGACCCCAACTGAGGAATACAGGCAATGTGAGCCAAGCCAGGAATTCACCTCTGAGTAGCTGCCAGGGCAAAGCTGGGAAACTGCTGTAGCAGCATAACTACTCGTGTTCTTGGGAGACTACTCTGAAATGGGAATGTTTTCCTTGTGGTAATGACAGATAGGAGCTCAACTGCTGCTGTAACCATATGTCAGGATAGCGATTGAAAGTCTGCATGAGGGTGTACTATGAAGTAATTTGTGTGTAGCTGTACTGATGAAGGTAATAACAGGGTTAATGCTGGCAAGCTGTGTGAAGTTGTCTCACCTTTCATCTGTGAAGGCTTGTGGGAGTGTGACTGGTACTGTTAAGTAGCAAAAAGGAGCTGGAAACACTTTTTAAAATAGCATATTTTTCTGCAGCATAATTGGTCTCTTTGCCTTATTTTACATTATTACCCTAAAATGAGCGTGTATTGAGAAATAATTTGTGTCATTATGCATGCTGGATAAATGTTTGGGGCTTTTTTGCTCTGTTTTTGTTAGATAGTGGGAGGCAAAACAGATTGAGCTACCCTTTAAAGCCCAGAGAAGTTTTTGAATCAAACCCACTTGATCTAGGTAACAGTTCATTTTGCGATTTGAATTATGTGCAGTAGTTGCTGGGGGGCCCTTCTTGAGATCAGGATGAATCCAGGCACACAGCTGTATTGTTAGGGGCTAACTTGGCAGACCGAAGAGCTCTTAAATTCCTTAAGTTTTGCCTTCTATCATCAGAAATGACTGCAATGTCTGAATCTGGAGTTTCCTGATAACGATGTGTTCCTTTCTGAAAAGGTTAAGCTGCGCTTTTAAGTGTAGCACTGCAACTTTGATACCACAAGGAGTTATTCTTCCCTCCTAAGGTTTGTTGAAGGTCTTGTCCCACGTGGTCTTCTTAGAGTTGCGATGTCCATTGAGCACTGCACTTAAAGTACATATTTTCATTGCAGAATGCTCACTACTTTGTGGATATGTGTATTTTTTACCTTTATAAAACCTCACTACAATTAAAGGTTTTTTGCTCATTCCATTAGGCTGTTAATTGGAACTGCAATATGGATTCTGAGTTACTGAAATAGTATAGTAGTAGCCCATCTTTGGCAATTTTCTTAGAGAACACTTTTCTGGCAGTTTAACTAAAGAACTTTAAGCAGAAATGAATCTTTTGCGCATTGTAAGATGAGCAGCTATAAGTTTATACTTATACTGACCCCTGGTAGAGTTTGTTATGATAACAATAAGTGAACTGTAGGATCTCAGCTCTGTTTCCTGTGGTTTTTTAATTATTTAAGCTCTGATCAGGTTTATCAGTCATTAACACTGTTTTTCTTGTCCCCTTTCATGGATTTCAGTGCATGAATGGGATTTCAAACTGTGAGCTGTTCTGAGAATATGCGTTCCATCTTCATCTAATTGGAGGATTTAGCTTGTTGTGTGCTCTTTTAACTGAATTTCCCTTAGTAGTTTAAAAGTTTTAGTACTGTATTAGTTTAGTGTGGTACTTAGTGCTTAAGTATCTTGTTTAGAATGCTAAATAAAGCTTAGGTGGCTGTTTTGTTGAGCTTTCTTAGTTCTAAACTTATCAAACCTCTTGCACTTCCCTTACAGACTGTGACCTGTGGTAATGCTCAATAGAGAACACTGCCCTGAGGTTCCCAGAGTGCTCTTTTTCTTTCTCCCCTCCCCTCTCTTCATGTTGTTACAAGATCTTTTTTACTTTTTTCCTATCCAGTTAAAAATATTTTCAGGGATAGTTTTAAATGCGTTTAATTTCTCAGATGACTTTTTTTAATACCTTAGCCCTCCATCTGCAATTTGTTATATTATGCAACAGTATAATAGTATGTTAAATATCTTTGTTTCTTTGTGTGGCTTTTATCAGAAATGGGGGAAGGGCAATATTACAAATTCATACCAGATCAAGCTGTGGAGGCCATGGGAATAGCTAATTATGCTGCTTCTGATCTATTCAACAGTTCGGGGTGTGAGTGCCTCGTGGGGCTCTTGCATTTACAGTTTCAAGGGCTAGTGTGCAGTTGTGAGGTTTGGGATGGGTGGGTAATTCATGGAGTTTTGTTTTCTCCTTCTTAGTGTTGTCAGATGGGATCTCTGCTTTGTGGGATTAATTTACATGCAAGTCAGTTGGACTTTAAAAGAGGCGGGTATAAAGGTTATTTCAGCAAAGTAAACTATTGGAATGGCAATGTGCCTGGCATTCCTTTCAAATTATTGATTAAGAAACGGTCCTGAAAGTGCTCCGTTCGTCTAGCCTCCGTCCTTGTTAGTAGTCTGCCTTGAGGACTCCTTTCTCTCCCACTGTGCGTGTTACTGAGCTTGTTTAATTATGGGCAGAGCCGTGCCTTGCTGCTGTACAGCCTCTCTGAAGAAGGAGTCGGATAACCCCGAGGAAACAGACTCCAGCTGCCTCCTGTGGCTTGGTGGCACAGCTGGAGAAGGACTTCTTGCTTCCTTTTGCATGTGCCCACTGGTAACAAAGGAAGCACCAGATCCTTTTAATCTGTGGGCTTTCATCGTCCTCTGGGGTGTAAAAACTTACTCAATGCTCTGGAAACTGGAGGATGCTCCTATTCATGAGGTAAAGAGCAGATAAAACTGTTCTCTTTGCTCACAGTTTTATTATCTTCAGGCCTGGTTTCTCTCAGCTTAGTCACTTGTGAGTCAGGCAAACTGTTTTTGATCTTCAGTTCCCAAACAGTCGGATGATACTGTGTATAAAGGTCACTAGAAATCCTGGACATCATGTGAAGTACACTTAATTACCTTAGTCACTACTGCTTGACTGTTTTAGAGGTTTCAGACTTTTCTGTGAAAGATCTGAAATGTTGTTTTAAACAGTGTAAGATAACTTGCTGTAGTTTGGGATAAATGTTCATGGGAGAGGGAACAGGGAGTGAATTAGGGACAGAACAGTAATTGTGGCTCTGGCATGTTACAGGGCAGAAACTAGTCTTCCGCCTTTGCTTTTCGTGTTTTGTTAATCATTAATATTCAGGATCTTGCTGCTGCTGTTTAGAGTTAGTCATGCATGTGTCCTCATCGGTTGTTTCACCACAGCGGTGGTATTGTGTGGATGTTGAACCCAGGGCTGTCGAAGGATGAACCTTTTGGGTTTTGTTGCTGTAGTGTCTAATATCAAGGATTTTTTTAACTGAGCTGGTTATGTTGTTTCTGTACCAATTTCTTCTCTGCTACCGTGGTGCTTCCATATTATATGATATGGGTCTTTTGATAGATGGCTGTGTGCAGTGCCCTAGCTTTTATTGGTGTATGTTTTAAAAAGGAGGATTAGGGGCAAACTGTTCTTTTCCCTATTTTTTTTAAAGTCTACGCTTCATCCTTTTGCAAAGTAAAGTACAGATACTTTAAAATCAAGCATGTACTGCAGTTATCCCTTGTTCTATGTGGTTCTCTTTATTATAAAATTGATTCTTAAAAGCATTTATCTGCAGAATATCTGGGTTTTAATACCCACACTCGTGCAAAATCATGGACACATTTACATGGAATTGACTGAAAGCTGACTTGAAAGCTCCTGACATTGAGTTATTCCATATCAAACATTTGGTCTGTAAAATACTGACTGTTGTGATTATAACATTTAATAAAGTGAGCAGAATCTGCAGGGAGCTCAAGCCCCTTGGTAAAGGTCATGTGGTGAGTTCAGCCTGGGATTTGGGAGACCTGTTTAGTCAAACCAACCGGTGCATTGTGGTGCAGCTGGAATACAAGTCCGTTGTATCCAGTGTAAATTTTAAAGTGATCTTACAGTAACTGAAGCCCCTGCACCTCTACTTCTATAGGGTTGATCACAAATGGGGAGAGAACCTTGTTGGTAGCTTGTGTTCCACATTTGAGAGTAGTCCTTAAAAGAGGTGCTTGTTCATAAATCCTTGACTTCACACACATGCAAGTGTTCCCATTTCATTGTTTAAGGCATATCTTGGATATAAGAGGCAGTGTGAGGGTTTTTTTTGTTTGTTTTTTTTTTGTTTTGTTTTGTTTTTTTTTGGTTTTTTTTTGGTTTTTTTTTTTTGTTGTTGTTGTTGTTGTTGAATGAGTTAGATTTCCCTTGTATTTTGATACTTTTATTTTGTGAGGCTTAACTGCTTAAGGAGTAATTTCCATCTAAGCTTAGATTACTAGTTTTCCTCTATTGCGCTGAGTGTTAAATCCCATTGTTTCTTTAAATTGAAAGCTGAGGAAGAGTCTCTGGAACTGTGTATTTTTCTTACCTTCATTTTCCTTCTGTCATTTACAAGAGAAAAATCCATTTTTTTTTTTTCATCTTCTTCAGTGGGTTCTTTTTTAATGCTGTAATTTTTTCCCCATTTGAGTTCTATTCTGCACTAGACCACCAGTGTGCTCAATAACTCCAGTGTAGCAGCAACCTATGAGCGTGTCAACAGGTTGCAGACACGCTGTGTGTGAACAAGGAGCTGGAAGACTACACATAAGCAGGGGTGTAGAGTATCCCTCTTGCATTCCCAAAAGTGTGGAGGCTTGAACTTCTGCAAGATGATTGTCCCCTTCTTGGGTTTCATTAGCCACAAGACTTTTTAGCAAGACACACACAGGGATCTCAACCCTTCTTCAACCTCTATTTTGCTGGACAAAGTTGAAGTTGTGGAAATTGGCTGGGCTAGTGAATCATACAGAAATCACACAGGAAGGCTTAGTCCCGGTAGCTGGGTCTCTCGTTCAGCTGTTTGTCGTACCTGTGTGCAGTTATAACTTGCTGTTTTCCTTGCTGATTGAGAGTGGTGGCTTGTCTGGTGTGCTTTTTCCTTTTTCAAGTATATGCAAAGGCCTTTCTTTACCCTGCCCTCCATCTTATATAAGTATGTGCTGCCCTGAATGCAGAATCTTGCCCAGATCAGTGTCTGAGCCACGCAGAGCAGTGATTGATAGCTCCTGCAGACTTCTCCAGGAAAGTGAAACTCATTCTTGCCATCTTTGGGTATCCTAGGGCAGGGTAGATCCTCTAAAGGTATTCCTAGAATTTGTTAGAGCTTCTTGATGTCAGCTGCAGTAAAACTGTGTGTCTTTCAACATAACCAAGTGTTCACAAAAAGCTGACATAGCAGGGAATGATGGATTTCTGGCTGTAACAGAGGGAAGGGAGGGAGGTGTTGCTGAGTTGTGAAAGGCAGAATGTGTAGGGCCCAGGGAAAATGCTCCAGACCTCCTTGGAGAATGCCATGAAGCTTTCCTGTGAAATAGGAAAAGCTGCAAAGGTCACTATGAGCAGTGTGAAGAATGTTGCTTGCTTGTCATGCTACCCCACAGCCACTTTACCAGCGTTTGCCGTGCTGTATCTCTCATCCTTTTTAGAACATGTTTTACTGCAAGTAGAGGTTTGTACAGGGAAGCTAAGGAAACAGCACTCCATGCTTGCCTCTGTGTTGTTATTCCTCTGCTATTGTATGTAGGTCTTGCCCAAGTGACCCTTCTGCGGAGTGGTACCTGTGTTGCACAAAACCCATTGTTATTAAGAGTGCTTGTCTTGCAAATAGTATTTAGTGATGTTGGGTTAGAGAAGTTTTCTACCTCCAGGGAAGCTGAACGAGCAGCCAAATAGTGACAGGCTGAGAGGGACAATTTCTGAAGTTCTTGGGGCAAGAGGAGCTTGGCATAGTGTAAATGTTATTTGACTAAACTCTGTTTAATTAATTTAAAATAGGTGTGACTGCACTTAAGCAGCCACCATTTCATGAAAGTCCATCTGCAAAGCTCGTTTTGTCTGCCTTTTGGTGTGACAACATGTAAAACCAAAAGCCACCCAGGCAGGCCTGCTGCCTTGCCCTGATGAACTGCTCTCCCTTCACTTCTCATCTGGTGTGTCTGTGTAGAGCCTGGTATTGCTTGGAAAGAGCTCTGGGGAGTGAGCGGCACTTAAATAAAACCTGTCAGACAGTGATCAGCTCTACAATCTGCCACCCTTCTGCAGCTTCTGTTATAGCAGCTGAATGTTTTTGATAGAAGTTAAAGTATGTAGAGCTGCACATTACAGGAGCAAAGGTCAGATCAAGCAGAGTGCCTAAGCTAATGTGCTGGTTGAAGGGGCAAGATTTTTGCTTCCCAGTTCTGCTCTCGTTTTACATATCCCATTAGAGTGTGGTCAACTTAAGACCATCTGGCAATCTGTTGTTTTCAGTGTTGGAATAGCCCCACCAGTCTATTTTAACTTGCAAAATAACAAAAAGGATCGCTCTGTTTTGGTGCAAAGGCTCGATGTGTTCCCTGTGCCAGCTGAATGTGTGCTGTTTCAGTCACTAATGGCTTCCTGTGTGTTTGCAGCCCAGAAGTGGTAGGACAAAATCCCTTTATGGCTTTGGATAATAAAATAGATATGATCACCAAGCACAGGCATTTCATGCTGGTCATCTTTGGTATGGCTGGTGGCTGTGTTGGTTGCCTGCAATGCCATGTGTGATGGCAGTCATCTGGATCTGACAAGTGAAGGTCGTTCTTCAAGGTGCACTCCACTGCAACAGGAGTGTACCCACGCAGAACTGGTGGTGAGTTGGAAAGAGCTGCCCTTCTGCAAAGGTGTGGTGTGACATTACACCTAATTAATTTAATGGTAGGATGCTGCTGAAATGGATGGTCTTGTTCCTTTGGTTTCCATCCACACCCAAAGCCACGTGTCTTTTGTAGCTTCCCCTTGAATTTAGTAAAGGAGTTGGGTGATGGTTGGGTGGAAATGCTGCCTACACTAAAGGCAACAAGGAACTAAGAGACTTATACAGTGGAGGTGATTTGCCGTGTGGCTGCGTAATCATACATAAGGGGGCAGATTTGAGAAGACCATGGTGTGCTTCTCTCAGGTCACTATTTAGGTTGGCTGAACTGTAGCAGTCAAGTGGTACCTTATGCTTTCCTTAACCTCCATGTTGTCATGAGAGCTGGTAATGGAGGGGAATTTCTCTACTATCTTTGTGTAGTCTCTCATTGCAGGGGTTAAATTGGACTAACACATACCTATAATTTTTTCTGGCGAGGCTGAGGAGCTCATGTAACAGGAAGCCTCTGCATCATAGCAGCAAATATATAGGAAGTCAGACCTGATTTTGGAAGCAGTAAAGCACGCACACTGTTATGCTGTGTGGTCTGAAATTCCTGGTTTGCATTAGTTTGTTTTTTGTTTGTCCTGAAGGTGGGTGGCTGAATAGCATGTTCTGGGGTTACAGCATAAAGGAGGTGTCAACCTGTGGTGTGTTAAAATGCCTCTGAATTTTGTGTTGTAGTAATGCACTGTAGGATACCAGACTGATCAGGCTGTATCACAGAACAGCCCAAACAGTGTGTCCTGTGACTTTTTCCACACTGGAATTACCCGTGTGGTTAAATGTGTCATTGTTTCAGGTGCCTGAAATGGTGTCCTCTGACCTACCTGTGCACATCATGAGTGTTTTGGTTTGGTTGTAGGTCTGTTTCATGGAGGTGGGACACAGATTTTCACAGCTGTTTTCCTCGGGGATGTATTTTCAAAAGTGTTTGGAACTGAGATCTGTGCAGTTGCTGGATTTGGAGTAAATGAGTGTTCTATGCTTTTTTTATTGACTCTCTACATGATTTGTTTTGTGTTGCTATTGTATCACAAACCATCTGCTTTCTTGTTCTTTTTTTTTAAACTGTTTTAGATAGACCTTGACTCACAAAAAAAAAAAAAATTCTGCTTCAATACCCTGCCTCCTCCATGGGTCCTCTCACCAACACAGCACCCTGGTACCAGTAAATAGAAGGTAATAAATTTGCCTGATGTATGGGTAGGCACTTGTTGTATGACAAGTTTGCATTAGCCTTGCGTGTACTGATGGGCTGAGGCTGGAGTGCTTCCTGGTGTGAATGTTGATTGTCTTTTTATTGGTGAGATTATTATGTGTTGGCTGGAAAAGCAGAAAATGAGTATTTTTAAACCCAGGAAGAGTTGGTGTCTCAGGCAGTGGGTGGTGTGATGTGGGTGGCACAGGTGCCAGAATTACTGTGATAGCCTGTGTTGTCTGTGTAGGTTGTGTTAAATATGCTTTCATCCCTGATGTGGATCTGGTTTTGCTGTTCTCCATGAAGGGTCTTGTCTCGTACAAAATGTTTTTTTTCTTACCAGTAAAAATACTAGGCTTTCTTTTCACTGTGAGAATGTTTGTGTTTTAAGGGACTGTTTAAAGGTGTAATTCTCATGGAGTCCTGACAGGGCACACTTTGTGTGCCCCTTCATTGGCCTCTGGTCACCTAGGAGGCCAAGAGAACCTAATGTTTATTCCCAATGGAGAGGGGATGCAAAGCTCTAGAGCAGCAAGAGCAGCTTAGTTTCTTTTTTTATTTTCCTTTATTTAGTTATTGCCTTTTTTTTTTTTTTCTTTTTTAGTACAAAGACTGCCTCTGGGTTTGACGCAAGTACAGAAAATTGGGATGATTCAGGCTTAAGCCTGAGTTCATAACCCCACTCATTATGCTTGGATGTTGCCTTGGCTTTAGGCTCCTGTTGGGCACAACGTGTGGTGCGATACTGAAGAATGGGAGGAGGAGCAACTGCAACCCCCTGTGGTTATGTTGAATGAGTTGGACTGTTTTCCACATCACAGTTATCTCTTGTAAGAATTGCATGGTATCGGGTTTTTATCTGCCCGAAAATAATACTTATTTCTTTCTCCTTGTGTACCAAATGTCTGTGACTTGGTGCTGAACACAGAGGATGAGGCAGAGTCTGCCTGAAGGGGCAGGCCTCCAAAGATCCAATTCTCCTTTGCTGGCTCCAGGAGGAGGAGGAGCAGGCTCCAAGTAGGACACCAAGAGTACAAGCCCAAACACCCTGTGTAGGCTTGCTTTTCTGACAGTCAGCTTGCAGCAGTGAAGTGTACAACAGTGCAAAAGTAGTGTCTGTAAGCAGCCACGAGGAAGGATTTGGGGAGAAAGGGAAAGAGTAGTACGGTGGGGTAGGAGGCAATTTTATTGTAGGAGAGGAGCTTCACAGATGGCAGTGGTAAGGGATCTGTCAACATGCTGCCATGTGGTATAATATGAAGAATATATTCAGGGTTTGCTTACCCTGAATTCCTGCAGTTGTTTAAGTACACTGATACAAATCCAAGTGTAGATTCAGGTCTGAGCAGAAAGAGCTATATGTGGTGTGTTGTCAAATGTGGGTGCTCAGTTGTGGCTGTGGTTTCCTACATGTGTTACTGAAACCAACTTAGTTTATATATCTTACAGGCCGGTTTGTTTGGTTTATAGCTTTTAGATATTGTTTTTTTCCTACTGAATGCTGATGTTGCAAAAGATACTTGCAAAAGTATAGGTGGCTTTAAAAGCTGAGTTTGCTTGAAACATTCTTACCTTGTGCGCAATGTAGTATTTCAACCAAGGAGTGGAGAGTTACGTTGCTGCTGTGCTCAGTGTTCATCCAAAATAGTGAGCTTCGTTTGTGTAGAACCTTCTGGTGTCTGGCTTATGGGAGGACTTTTGCTTTCCTGTGTGTGAAAATGCCTGAAGAAAAATGTCAAGCTGAAGAACATAACTTGGGTTCAAAGTAAGTCTTTGTTGGGAAAGCTCTCTTAATGACCTCGTGCATAATAATCTACTGAAAGAGGGGGTATGTAGGTCAGGAATCCTGTGTTTACCAGTCCTGAGCTGTGCCTGATAAATTCCACAAAATCAAAATGGCTAAACTGAGATGATTTTCTACAAGGTTTGGCATGAAGATTGTAGTTGCATCTTCCTCATTAGTAAGTCTGAACTGAAGCACTGAGCTCTGTCTTTGAGATTGAAGTCCATGAAGTAGGAGGGTTGCAAACCTACATCCATTAATTTCAGGCAGTAACAATACTTGGCCAGAACTCAGGCTGTTTTCCTTGCAGCTCTTCAGATTGCCCGCATGATGATTCAGGTGCATGCCTGATAGTGAGATGTAATGTGGCGTTTGTGCTGTAGTGTTTTCCCAGTTTAACTAGCCTATGTCAAAAGCAGATGGCTTTGATTCTGTTCTCTCTACATTAAGGATAAGAGGGAGAAATAAAAGGAAGCTTCCTCTTTGCTGTTTCCAGCTTATTTCCCCCATCCCCCCAAAGTGCACATAGATGTATGTTGTATTTTAAGCCCTGGAAAAAATTGACATTTATACCAAAGATAGAATACAAATGCATGACAAACTTATCTTTAAAATAATCTATACAAACTACTGTGCCATTGAGAGTAAAGGCTCAATCTTGTTTTCTGCTGTGATACAATTGAAAGGGAAAAGGGCTGTGCTTTATATAGACTGGGAATAATCTGAACAATCCCATGGTGCTTCCTACTGTACTCCACCTACCTTGCATCATAACTTCCTTTCTCGTATTTATGGCCAAAAGCCAGTACAATATAAACGGAGTAGTGTATGCGGCGGGTGAGATGGCAAGGACTGAACTCTAAGCGTTTGGGTGTGGCTGTAGGCAAATATTAAACTTTACTCTGCATTTCTGTTGAACTTCTGTTGAACAGCTGAATATGAAAAGGATCAGGGATAGCAGTCATCCTGTGTACCTGTCTTCTAGTAAGTCTATTATTATCTTTTGCTTACCTTAATCTTTTGCTTACCTTAATCTTTAGGCACAATAAGTGAGGATGTTGCTTCGTGAAGGACTGTTTTCAGGCTCTGATGAACTTCATGCAGAAGAATCGCTGAATTACTTTATTATGGTAGTATGTTTTGTGTTGAATGGAGAGCTGTAACTGTGCACCAGCTCTGAATGCTGCTTATCAGATCAGGAAAATGTGCTGTTGTGCAGGCTGTCTTCTGTTGTTTAGAAAGTTACATCAAGTCAGCAAAAATACCTATTTTAACTGCTGATTTCTTTGTGGCCATCTGGGAAGGTGCAGCATCAGTGTTCCCACTAGGTAAGATGCAAGACTTCCATTTAAAACTCTTTATTTGAAGGGGCTTTCTGTTTATCAGGGAAGGCTCATTTATGGTTGAAATTGTGGGTGAAAGCAGTTATTTCTCATTTCTGTCACCTACTTGAAATATGATAGTTATTCTATTAGTTATTAATTAAAAAAATTTTGTTGCTAGTCTTTCAGTGAACTAAAACTCACTTCTAAAATACATTTTAGTTCACAATGCAAATTCACAGAATCTTAGAATTGTTTAAGTTTGAAAATACCCGAAGAGTGACTTTTAATGCCTCCTTAAGAACAAGAGCTAAGAAAATCTGTTATGCAAGCTAAGACCATTATTTAGCTGTGCTATGGAAATACAAAAACCTTGAGCACTAGTAATGAGTGGTTCAAGGGTATTGGGTTTCAGTCGAAAATGCAGCTAATATGGAATGTGGTACAGAATTATGTTATTAGCTCTAATGCAAGGTGATGAAATGAATCATGATTTCCGTAGGCAGTATGCTTGTTTGGCTATCAAATACTGTGATTGTCTCTGTTTTTTGCCTTCTTGTACACCTCAGTTTCCCTGCCTGTAAAGTAGGAAACTGCTTGCTTGTGTCATGACTTCCTGGCCACAAGATGCTTTGAAGATGAAGAATACTATGTGAATAGATGCCACAGTTTGTATTGTATATTACTTGCTGTGCAGGAAGACTGCATAAAGTTAGGAATTCAGCAAATACTGAAAACCAGGGTTAAGGTGTTATTTCTTCTAATATATTCTCTACTTGGTTATAATATTTTACAAGGGACTGAGTTTTTCCAATTGTTGTCCATTGCTGACATTTTAAGATCTGAGTTAGATCTTTCACTAGAAACCTGGGGGAGGGGGGAAGTATGTGCCTTTAAACTCAGGTAGCTTCAGGAATTAATGAAGTGCTTATATTTTAATTTGGACCATGCACCAGGTTCCCCTGAATACTTGCATCATGAATAATTGAATGTTATTAGTATTTTAGTTAATGATGTCCAATATAACATCCTTTAATACCCAATATGTGTGACATCAGCTTTATAATAACTAAGGAGTAAGAGAAGTCTTATCCTTGCAGAAAACCATCAAAGCTGAAAAGTAAATTGCATTTCTGTTTTTCCCCCCTTTAATTAATAATTGAAGCCTTCTGATCTAAGGAGAAGAGTGATGTGAGGCCTTTGATATGAAATGATATTTCATTGGATGGATGTAAATTATAAGGCATATGTTTGCTCAGGTTAGTATTCCAGATGTGTTTGGAAGCTATTTCTTGTGGGTTTGGCTTTCCCCCCCCCCAATGTTTATTGCAGGAGCCAAAATGTGGTGTGGCCATAGCCTTGCACTTCTGTAGCGTTAGTCATTCCTAAATTTTTACTTTCAGTTGAAAATGTATTTGCAGATGTTGAGACCTGTTATATTTAATACTGGTGCAATTCCTGTTGATGAGCTTAGCAATGAGTAGGCCAGATTTGCAGGCAAATGTAAGGCTATTTGGGTGTGAGGTGCAGAAGAGAGATGGAGGATTATAAAATGGGGTGTGACTTGCTTGATCTGATGCCCTCTTCTGTCCCCCTGTTTGCTTGCTTTCTTGTTATATTCTTTTCCTGGGTGTGTTATAATTCAGACTTAGAGGCTGTAGTTGGAGATGATGCATGAGTAATATGAGTTGAAACAAAATAATATATTTCTTGCTGAGGGGACTAAAAGTTGCAATTCATACCAATTTGGATTTTATTATATTTGTGTCTTAAGTGGCAGGCTTTTTTTTGAGACATGAAGTCCTCTTTTATGTTCAGTACTCTACTTTGCCATCCAGTTGTTTGTAAGTCATACACTGCAGTCATTCTGTGCAAAAGCTTTCTCTTGCTTTAGCTCATGTGACCTTGGTCATCTCTTTGCCCTTGGTGCAGCCGATCGAACAGCCTCATTTGGTGGCTCCATAACTGCAAACTTTTATTTTCTAAGCTGTAGCAGAGTCAGCTGAAATCTGTGATGTGATTTTTAAAAGGAAGTGCTTCAGTAGGTACACAACACATCCCTGGTTTCTCCCAAGTATGCCACAGTACTGCAGTGCTTTTACATTTTAAAGCTTTCCAGTACCTATAAATAATGAGTTTGTCTTCGAGATGGGAAATGAGGGGGAAATCTTTAGTTTAGAACTTAGGGACCTGAGTCTGATTTAAAAATGCTCAATCTGTATGCTGGGCATTCCTAAAACTCACTCTTTAAAAGTCTGTAGAGGAAAAAAACCCTGATCCAAAGTTATATCAAATTGTCAGATATTGCAGTATTTGCCTTGATGCTGTCTTTAAGAGAAGTCCATGTTCTGACTGTGATTTGTCTTCCTCTCATTTCTTTTATCAAGTCCTTCATTTATGCCTAACTTGAAACTGAGTTTTTTGGTTTTTGGTTTTTTTTCCCTGAATTCTTGGATGCTTGTATACAACTGTCTAATGACTTTGGTTTCGTGGAGGAGCCAGAGACTGCCTTGTGCTCTAGCTTGGGGAAGTCTACAGGATTCCAACTTGTGAACAAGGTGTCATGAAAGTATTCTTATTTCCTTTGTTTTTCTTTGCCACACAGCAATAAAACTGTAGTATAATCTGGTAGGGGTGGTTAATGAATGTCACAGGTGAACCATTCCCAGGAGGAGGATGAGTTCTTGGGATCCTGGTGTGAGGTGGTGCAAACCACAGCAGCCACCAAGGGTAATGAGCAGCACCCAAAAGCCACAGTAGGCTTTTGGTTCACATCAGTTTCTTTACCTTTTCCACTCCTCTCTGAGTGATGGATACTCCCTGGTGAGAGCTCCTGGCTGGATGGGGAGCAGGGTTCCCCAGGAGACCTCGCAGATGTGCAGACGGTGGTGAT
The DNA here is from genome assembly GCA_013397135.1 of Pachyramphus minor. NCBI lineage: Eukaryota > Metazoa > Chordata > Aves > Passeriformes > Tyrannidae > Pachyramphus > Pachyramphus minor. The sequence continues at coordinate 289,564 of VYXB01003601.1, forward strand.
AAATGTGACTGCTGTTTTGGTGTGAGAGGAGGAACACAACTACTTAGATAACTTAGCTCCAGGGACAATGCTGAGATGACTAAAGGGAAGCAGAATGAGGTAACATCAATATCATAACCTTTTAGTTGCTTTAGACTCTAAGGACTTTGAGGTATGTATTTAGGGAATTTGCAGGGTTTGGTTGCCTTTTTCCCCCCCCTTCCTAGAATATGTGGGATAGAGGTAATGCAGACGCTACAGAGTCCCAGAAATGGCCCCCACACAGCAGGTTTGAGTGCTCTTGGCTTAATGTATTAGTAATTATCCTAGCATTGTGGATAGAAATGGCAACTCGTGATCCTTCCTGTGTAGTTGTCTGTATTGCTAAATCCTAAGGATTAACAACTGGATATAGACAGGCACACTGAAGAGTGAACAGCCATGCTAGGGTCAAATTAGGTCTGCTTTGTGTATAATGCCATGGTTTTTATAATTTTCTCTTAATTCCCATCTGTGAGCTCATCTTTTAAAACTAAGAAATGGTATTGCACATACAGCCTGTGCGATTTAGTGGTGTTTTGAGTGCGAGGTTGTACAGCATTAAATGTGAAGGGCTGATGTGCTTTACACACCTATATAACCCTGCTCTAGAGCTATTTGGGAGCCTCTCTTTATATTATACTCTTCTGCCCCAGTTTTTGTGATTAGGAGATATTCTTACCTGGCTGCACCTGGCATCCTTCCCTGCCAGCCTCCTCTAGAAACGCTGCATCTAGAAGTGTTCAGTGACAAAAGATTAAAAGATTAAAACCAAGACTGCCAGTTCCTGCTCAGAAAGCTTTGTCTTAATTTAGGTCAGTGCCTCATTGTGCTGTAAATGGCAGAATGGTTGTGCCTGTCTCTACTATATAATAAGTGTGTGTGGTAAACTGATCCTACCTGCCTGCCTGCCACAGCTCTGGCCCACACAAAGCATCCTGGAGAGGGGAGCAGTGCTAAAACAAATTCCCTGCTGCCTGTGGGTGAGCAGCTGTGACCCTGGCTGGCAGCAGGTTGCTCCCCTCCAAGAGTAGGACTATGGAGGGAGCAGCAGCCTTGGTTCAAGCTAAAGATCCTCAAGCGCTGGGTGTCCTGCTCCATCTGCCTGCCTGCTCTCCACAAGGTTCAGGGGTTCACTGGCTTCTGTCATGGGGCAGTAACCAGAATTTTGTTGCTGCCTTTGCATTTTCTGCATCCTCTCTCCTAATTGCCCTCCTTACAAGCTCCAAGTTTGTTTTTTTTCTTCGTTTGTTTGGTTTCTTTGTTTGTTTGTTGTGCCCCCCCC
>VYXB01003601.1:290912-425429 GCA_013397135.1 Pachyramphus minor
GGGATGAGGAAAGGATTGGGGGGAATTTAGCTATTTTCCTAAGGATTACAGGCAGTTTTGAGCTCGCTCTCTGCAGGCTTTTTTCCTTTCTGAAGAAAGGTGTTAAGGAATTTATCAGAAACCCTTGTCTGGGGGAGCTGGGCAAAACCAGAGGTCAGAAATTCTGTGTGCTAAGTCTGGTGCAGTGCCAGGGCCCGAAGCACTGTTTGCAAGTGTTTATACTGCCACGAGTGGGCCAAATACTTGCACTCTGTGTAACAAGACGTGCTGAGTGTGGAGTGTTTTCACAGACGTTTTTAAGACTAAAGGCAGATTCTCTAATGGGGGGGGGAGGGCTCTTGGCATGCAAAAGGGCCTTGGAAAGGCTTTGGAGACATTAGGAATGTGTGTGTGCATGGTTGTATTCCAGAAGAATTCCCCAGAGTGGGTTCTTAAAACTGTGAAGGAGGTGGGGCTAAATTTCACTTTGCAGTGGCATAAAGAGTAGTCACTCCAGTGTATTTACACAAAATCTCAGAAATAATGCTTCTGGTAGTGGTTTTGTTGTGGGACTTTTCATGATTTAAATTTGTTTAGATGGATATTTATACCTCTCTTGACTTGTTTGATTTTTGATTCGTCCTTTCCCCCCTCTTTTTTGACTTTTGGACTATTGGACTATTGTTTGTAATGATGTGTACCCCTTTTACCCTCTAAAAATGAGGACAGGCAAGAATTTGTCTTGTCCTGAGAAAACACCTTTCCCAGCTGTGTGAAAAAGACTGAATTGTGTAGGTTTCTTTTGCTTGTAATGCTCAGTGGAGCAGTTGCTTTCTGGAGATATTTTACTGATTTTTGTGTTGCTGGAAGTCATGTGACTAGCAGCGAGTTGATACAGAAGTTGAGAACGGGTCTCGGAAGAGAATTGACGTGAATTTTTAGCTGGCAGCTGAACTTGGATAGCAGTTTAATGTTAATAGTGTATAGCAAGATGGTGTTCAGCAGCAGTAATCATCAATATTTTCTATCAAATATAGCAACAAATATTTTAGAGTAGTCATTTTGTAGTTGTGGCAGGAAAGACATGAGCAAGAACAGCATCTAGCTGTGTGGGGTGTTTAAACAGAATAATCAAAAATCAAGGATCCTTCTACAGCTGTGAAGAGGAAGCCAAGTGGAATATCCTTGATTTCCTGTGAATGGCCTTTGGGGGGGACCTTGTGTTAAGACTGAGACCTAGGGAATAACAAGTTGACTTGTGTTCCTAAGAAACCTTCTGATGAAATGTGTTACAGAAATGCAAGTTATGTTTCCACTTCACTGCCTCTGTAGTAAGCTCTGGTCTTTTTTTTTTATTTTCTTTTCTTTTGTTACCAGATCGAATTACCCTTGTTTTTCACTATAAAGAGTATTTCTGAGGTCTAGATGACTGTTTCTCCTGCTGCTGTGTCATATGGGTGCAGTATATACACATACTGAGGTGGGAGGAGCTCTGACACATCACCTTGAGATAAGCAAGGAGCAGTAGGTCCAGATTTAAAACCAAATAAACCTCCAGCAATGTAATTTTGTTGAGCAGGGGATTACTTCTTTAGTGTCTCTCGCTTCTACCTTAAAAAGAAATCTGGTTTTGTTTTGAAATCTGTACACATTGTAGTTGATAACAAATTACATAATTGCATTGGAAAGAATTCATTTAATGAGAGGGTTGTGACTCTAAGGTGCAGTCTGCCTTTGTGTTATAAGGTAACTGTGTGCTGTTGCCTTTGTCTTTTCCAGATGTTTCTGACTGTATACCTCAGTAACAATGAGCAGCACTTCACCGAGGTGCCAGTCACTCCCGAAACAACCTGCAGAGATGTGGTGGAGCTGTGCAAGGAGCCTGGTGAGAGCGAGTGCCACCTGGCTGAAGTGTGGTGTGGCTCAGGTAGGTCAGCTGGCACTCTGTGAGCTACTGGGCATTCACTGCTTCTGGTAAGGTAGCACACAGAGACCTGACAGAAGTGATTCTGTCCCAGGGGGTTTCTGCATTACCATTTTGTTCATTTGTCCATCAGACTGGCTGTATGATAATGCACCTGCAGAAAGGCTCATTCTGCAAAAATGAGTTCACAGCAAAAGGAGATGACACAAGCATGCAGATGTTTTTGTCCATGAAACCCTTCTCTGACTTAAATGAGTCTCTGAAGAGTTTGAGACAGTTGTTTTCTCTTCCTCCTTCTCCCCACAATGGGGTCCCAGTGTCCTGTTTGGGGATTTTGAAGTACTAAGTATTAGTAGATCTGTGACCAGTTAAGAATCATTTCTTTAACCTCACATCCATTCTCACTTGCAGTGGCAAAAGAAAACTTCCTTTTTCAGGTGACACCTTCATTGTTACCAGTTTTCTTACTTGAGTTTGGCTGGGAAGGAGTGTGTTAGCAGAATTAGTAGGATTTACCTATGTTGAAGTGCTCTAAAGAAAGTGGGTGGCAGGGAGGACACAGAAGCTACTTTTGACTGACCCCTGTCTTTTTAAGCCTGTGGAAAAGTGGGTCATGTTTGGTCTGGTTTTCTTATTTTTCTGTGTTCTTGCTGATTTTTGTCTTGGAAGTTCAGATCTCGCTAGCTTGCAGTGCTCCACTGGAATTGGAGAACATGTCAACCAAAAAATGAAAAGCTAAAGTCTCATGGCTTAAATGGGAAAGGACTCTGGACTATCTCCTGTCTCCATGGTACTAATTAGATACTGGTAGCCATCCAGAAGCATAAGATAGAATCCTGGACAGGGTTTTAAGTCATGAACTATGCTCGAGCCAACTTTTTTGAGATACTTTGACAAGATTGGAGAAGACTCAGATAGTAAGGGCTTATATTCCTGTCTTCCCCTTCTGTTGGCTCAGGCTGACATATGTTCAAAGAAGTCTTAGGTATCTCACGCTATTAAACAAACATCTATCTCACCAGAGTTGTCTCTTGATATTTATCTGCTTCTGACAGAGATGTTTCTGATATTTCTAAGTTGAAAAAATGTAACAGAATTTTTCCTTAGAAAATAGAGTATCTTTTTTTCATAAAAAATAGTAAAGTAAAATTGTCAATTCAGCATGGAAAGAGTTCTTTTAGGAATGTATTTTTATCATACATCTTTGTCTAAATCAACACAATACCAAAGTCTACAGTGAAAGAAAAGTAAAATAAACGTTTAGGTAAAGCTACTGAATTTATGGTTAGCCTTTAGTGCCCATGCCTTGTTAAAGAGTGCAGGTGGTTGTGATGAGGGAGGGGGTGTTCCTGTCCTTACAAAAGTTGGAGCCCTGCTAGAGTGAGCAGTTCCTCTCCTTGTGTTTTTTGAACTTGGGTTTTTGATTGGCTTTGGAGGTGTTGATGTAGAGAATGCTAGAAAGGGCAGCAAAAAATCAAAGCATAGCATCTATAGTAAAAGAAAAGTGAAGTCTGACAGTACTGTGTGTCGAAATGGTCTTGTTAAGCTGAAAAGTAAACTTCTAGGTGAGTGTGACCTTATGTGGAGGTTTATTCATATGATGAAGTATCAGCCTCTCTGCTAGTCAAGAAGATGTAAGAAAATAATCTGGATACAGAAATGTAAAGGGAAGCAGAGAATCTTTCCTGAGATTAGTCTTTGCAAAGACGTCATGAGATACATGAGAACAGATATCTAAATGTTGCTTGCACAGCTTTTGTTATAAGACAAACTTGCATCCATTTCTACAGTGAAATCATTGACAATTGTTTTAGAAATCAAGTTATTCTAGTCCTTCCACTGATCCTTGCTAGTTATTTACTTCTGTATACAAACACTGGGTGGTGTGTGTAAAACTGAATATAGAGTTATTAAGATTGGAAAAGACCTCCAAGATCATAAAGTTCGACGTTTGACTGAATACCACCATGCCAGCTAGATCACGTTCAGTCATTTTTCGAACACTTCCAGTGATGGTGACTCTACCACCTCCCTGGGCAGCCCATTCTGATGCTTAACCATCTGTTCAGTGAGGAGGTGCTTCCTGATGTCCAAACTGAACCTCCCCTGGCAAAGTTTGAGACTATGTCCTCTTGTGCTGTTGCTGGCTGCCTGGAAGAAGAGGTGGACCCCACATGGCTCCAACCTCCTTTCAGGTAGTTGTAGAGGGTGATAAGGTCATTCTTGAGCCTTCTCCATGCTAAACACTTCCAACTCCCTCAGCTGCTGCTCATAGGGCTTATCCTCTAGACGCTTCACCAGCTCCACTGCCCTTCTCTGGACTCACTCCAGCACCTCAATGTCTTTCTTGTATCGAGGGGCCCAGAACTGGACACAGGATTTGAGGTGTGGCCTCACCAGTGCTGAGTACAGGGGGATAGTCACTGCCCTAGTCCTATTGGCCACACTATTGCTGATACAGGCCAGGATGTCGTTGGCCTTCTTGGCCACCTGGGCTCACTGCTGGCTCATGCTCAGTCGCTGTCAGCCGCAGCACCTCAAGGTCCTTCTCTGCCAGGCCACTTTTCAGCCACTGTGCTCCCTGACCTTCCACTGTGTGTGGTTGTTGCGACCAGAGCGCAGCACTTGGCCTTTTACTGAAGTTTCAAATACAGTCTCAAGTTGTACTTGTTAACAAAAAAGGCAGTAATCTCAAATCAGTAACATTAAAATCCTTTAGTACTGGATACATGCATGTTGTTTTGGATAAAATATATCTTTTCTTAAGCATCTCTATAACATTCAGGAACAACCATTTGCAAGATGCGTGTCCATATATATCTTGGATTTTTTTGGTGGGGAGGGGGCAGTGAGGAAGAGAAATACTTTGATTTTTGCTTATCTCATTTTAGATGTCAGTGAAGTTTGGTGTTTTGTTTTGCCAAGATAAACCATGACTTTTGTTTGCATATTACACTGAACGAATTGAACTGCTTTAAAACAAACAAGGTGCAGGGCAGCTAAGCTTTTGGGGGAGAAACAAAAGATTTATGTTGGAAAATGACTTCTCAGACTTCAGATTACTGGGATCTTTCTTACATCGTTCTTCCTTTTTTCTGATGCTTACTCAGGAATTTTAGCTTCTGTTGTCAGACCTTATTAAGCATACTTTGAAAGATTGCTGCAAGTGTGCTTGAGGCACTCTGCTCCCTGAAGGGGGCAAGTTTACTACTCTCCCTGTCCTCCCCGTTTTGCTTGAAATTTGAAGAATATCAGGGCAAAATTTCTTGACTTTCCTATTTTTGTCAGAATTCTGTTAGGTGACTACCTTGGCCACTGTGGAAAGCAATCAAAATGTGTGTGCATGTATAAAAATTTTCTTTCTTTATGAGACAGATAAGGAATTAGAAAAGAAAACTGATTGTTCTTTCTTCTTGAGCTTTCCAAAGGTACATTTGTTTGGTATTTGACAATCTCTCTGACCTTCCTCTGAAGTCAGTGAGTGGTATTGACAGAATCCTTGTGTAAAGGGCATCTCTCTTGATCATAGAATTTCAGTTGAGGTATTGCCGAGCTGCTAGAAATCTGTCTCATAAGCCTTCTGTATATCCTTTAAGTCGGAAATCTGACAGTGGTACTGTTGATTTTTTTTTTTTGTTTTGTTTTGTTTTTGCCTTTTTTTCCTGAATTAAGGTTTAGCAGATGAGGAGCTTTTTTAGCTGTCTAGACAAGTAACCGCCAAGAGACTGCTTTTTCTGTAACAGTGACCTACTTGCTTATTCTGTAAAGCTAATCTCTTTTGACAGTGACTCCAGAAATTTTCCTTCCTAGATTGCTTGAGCACAGCTGCAGCATTTTCATTTAAAGAAACACTTTTATGTTGAAAAGAGCTTTTCACATGCCTAAAACATGTTAGTAGCTCCTTTTTTTATGAAATTGAAAACATTTATACTTAATGCCAACAATTTTTTTCCTGCTAAAAAATTATTTCATATTAAGATAGTAACTTTGAAAGACTCCATTGAATGTGAATGAACTACTCTGATTTCTTTTTTTTCCTCCCTCCCCTTGCATAAATAATGAAACTTGCAACAAAAGCCATGTCAGGAAAAATGAAACTAGTGCAAAAATGGTGGTATTTAATTTCATTCTTTGTCTCATTTCTCAGGGCAGGAACAATGTCTTCTGATTGTCTGACATCCAGCACAAATGGGTCCAACCTGATCATGAGCCCCAATGCTGTTAGAGGATATTATGACAGTATCTTGACTATGTAAAGTTCGCTACTATGATATATTGGCCACACCATTGCCATCACATTTAAAATAGGCAGAAAAAATTAGGGCAAAATGTCTAGAATAGCAAAAGAAATTGTTTTTATGTCAAGATTTAGAGGCCAATAAGTAAGTCTAATTATATCCTGTCTGTGAATGCCCAGCTATGAAGTATGTCAATTTTGAAAGAGTGGTAATACAGAAAGGACGGAGTGCTGGTAAATGAAGTTGGTAGATGTAGCCTCACACTGGATTTTTCTATCAAAAGGCAATGAGTAAGGCTTAAAAACAGAATATGTCTGAATCCTGAATGTGGGAATAAGAGCAGAAAAGGATATTCAATGAAACTTGTGCATGTAACTTTTTCATCTCAGTTGTCTGAAAGAAAATGTCGAGTTCTTATTGGACTCACTTTTCACTGTCTGATCGTTTTTTTACTTTGAGCTGTGAATCCAAAGTAGTTCAGCTTTTCAAGGTTTATCAGAAATAGGGCTTTCAAAATGCATCTGATCTGAACTTCGTGAAATTTGCTGTCCAAGAGAATGAGCCAGATCTGTGTCTGACAGGAGCTGTAGGAGAACACTTGAAGTGACAGGAGCTGTGCTGGCACGCTGAGGATCAGGCCTGTTGGGAACTGCCTAGGAGCCTTTTCGGGGTACTGAATGCTGCTGCCTGAGCTTGAGCCCCAGGGCTGCCATCCAGTGTTGGATTGCAATCCTTAGGAAGTTAAAGGAAGAATTCCCTCTTCCCTGAGAGTTTATCTTTGCATCTCTCCTAATTCTTGTTGGAATTAGGAAGTAGATGAGTCCCTGTAGGAATCAAAGCAGCAGTGCCCTTGGGGAAGGGGTGGGAATGACTGAGGAATAAGTTTGTCTGAGGTAACGAAGAAGTGGAGCAAAAGGTGCACCAGCACATTTCCTGCTGTGGTGAGTGGGCAAGATGATTTGCAAATACAAAAGAAAGGCACTAGAGTTGAAAGATTTAAATTCCCTGTTTGTTTTCTCTGAGGCTGCAACGGTTCCTCAGCTTTTCCCTTCGGGGGTGGACTTTCAAAGGGCTTATATTCGTAGGTGTTGGTTTAGTTTCAGAAGCAAGGAGTGCTTAAGTTTCTTAAGGGAAAAGAAGAAATGCCTTGGGTGAGGACAAGGATTATGTGCACCCACTGCACCTGTGTAATAACAGGTGTTCAAGTGAAAGATGATGGATGGGTATTTTTGTTTTGGTACGTGCCCAAGTTATGATGGGAAGCAGTAGTCAGCTAGTTTTTTTCACCTTTTCAGAGCGTCCCGTAGCCGATAATGAACGGATGCTGGATATCCTGCAGCGCTTTGGGATGCAGAGAAGTGAGGTTCGCTTCTTTCTTCGGCATGAGCGCTCTCCCTGCCGGGAAGCAGGTATGTGTTGATCTCAGCTGGTTCATTTGTTCAAGTCTCATTTCATTCCTCGAGATTAAGGAAACCGCTTGCATATGTTATTTATTAATGTTCATAGTCAGTGCAGTGTCGCAATTCCTCCTGTATGACCATTATTTTCCTATGAACCAAGAAGGCTTGCAACAGAAGACTGGCTAATTTTGTAAAGACTTCATCCTGCCTTGCTAGATATGGGAATATTAAATCCAAATTGAAATTTCTGCAGGTTTTCTAGACCTGGTTATCACCGAATTGTCTGAGGGCATCCGGTGTTAATATATTTTTTTGTAGCAAAATATCTAGAGATGTTTGATGGCCTCTTCTTTTAAATCTAGTAACCAAACTGTTATCTAGTAATGTAACCTATAATTTGGGCTCAGGATGTTTCACCTGCATAATACTTTACCAGGGCAATAAACTTAAGAGTACTTGGTAAAAGATAGAGTTCTTCAAAGTTTCTCCTACAATGTATGCATTTGTGTTAGTTTCAGGAATAGCATTAAATGAATGGCCTGGGCACGTTCTCTGAGAATGTAATATCTGTGCATTGCAAATTTAAATGTGAAACCTATAAAGGAAGCTACTTTCTGCTTGTGCGTCCTGCATATATCTTTTCATTAGAGTCTTTAAGACTTTTACTTTTAAAACAGTCTACTGGAGTCTTCCTCCTCTTTTCCTGTTTTCATCCTTAGTAATCTTCCCCAATGTTGGAAATAGTGCATTTATGTTAAATGGCTTTGTATCCAGCATATTTTAAATGACTAAACATATCTTCATGTTTGAAATGTGTACTGATGATAGAATGAGTGCATGAAAAGCTAAAGCTGTGCCATTTCTACCAACTGAGGATCTTACAGAGCAGTTTAGTTGTCAAGATGTATTTTTTTCAAGTCCAGGGTGCTTGTAGCATTAAGATTATTGTCATTTCATTGGCCACAGCATTGCTAAGCAATATATTTGAGCTCTGCAGTTGGTCTCACAGAAAGATGGTCTTTAAATAGGTGTCAAATGGGCAAGAAGGTAGCAGTTGTGGCTTCATCCTGTAGTACATGTATGTCCTAGAGGGAAATGGATGAGTTTGGTATTTGGTATCTGAACACTGTTTGTATGTAACTTGATAGAAGCATTAAAGCAGGAGTCCAGTCAAGTAGCATCTTTACTGACATAATGACTGCCAAGAAGAGAAAAAAAAAATTGTGCTTTTAAACTGTGTCTATAATGCACGCTTACTGTTCACCTCAGGGTAAATACTGAAATAGCCTGCTTGTTGGTTAAGCTGTTTTTCTTTGTCTGTTTTTTTGAACAGAACTATAGTTTAAAAAAAAAGTTGTCATCAAACAGCAACCTTTTCAAAAAAAGTTTTGCGTCATCACTTAAGTTTATCTTAGTGGTAAACACATGAGAAGAGCAGGTGTTCAGATTCTAAACCATAATGATTGTATTCCTCCTTTTGTATTGAAGACTGTGTCTAAAAGGAAAAGAAAAATCTTAAAATACCTTACCATCTTCGACTGTTTCTATCTAGGGACTGGACAAAGGTCTCAAGATCCAGCCTTCAAAAGAAATGGTGTGAAAGTGCCTGGTGATCGAAGAATAGAGAATGGAGTAAGTACTTGATGCAGTGACCAGTGTAGTGGCACTGGAGGCTTCCCCTCTTTGGAGATAATGGTGCAAGTCCTACCATGGAAACTTAAGAGGCAATTTTGGAGAGGTTGCTAATGACTGCTCTAAAACAGACACGAAGCCTCTAGCAATTATCATCCTGGCTTTCTGTTTTTTTAAGATGTCACTGAGATCTGTAGGCTGCTGTATCTCTGCTTGTAGAGGTGATCCCAGAGCAGCAAATTCAGCATACTTTCCCTCCTCTACTCCCATCAAAAATTTTTTCTCCTTATACTTGAGTTTCATGTTTCTGTCTCTCAGTTTTGTGTCAGAGATTCCTAGCTCCAGATTTCAAGATGAGACCAATTTAGTGTTTCAGCACTGAATTCCTTGTCTGACACTTATTCTTGCTCCAGAAGATATAATTATGGATATGAGATTGAATCTTGATTTGAAAAACATGTGAACAGATAACTAATAATAGCTCTGTCTTAGAGTGGTGTTTCCCCCCTGCCCAACTATATTTAAACTTTCCATTTTGTTTGGCTTACGTTGAATTGCAGTGATCCACCTACGACCACAGATCTATCCTGCCTTGTGCTGAGCATTCTGGGCTCAGTCAGTCAAAGCTGATTCATGCTGAGCTTAATTATAAAGGGCTCTGAAATGCCTCTTTAAAATGCTGCTGGGATTTTGCTAGAAATATTAATGTTCCAAGAGATGTCATCCTTTGTGAGTTGCGGAATTGGGCTACACATGCATAAGAGCTTACAACTATTTATTCTTTTACTGTTAAAAGATGGCATTTCTAATTATTTTATCGGATGTTCAGTGGTTGTTGTTTTTAAAGACTTACCTTACTTTTCTGAAGTAGCTCTCTTGAGTTACATACTAGCCAAATTGAAAATTCTAGACTTAACATGCTTTGGGTTTTCTTTGACAGGTGAGTGCTCCGAGGATGGACATGACACTGGCTGAACTTCAGGAAATGGCATCCCGCCAGCAGCAACAAATTGAGGCTCAACAGCAAATGCTGGCTAACAAGGTGAGTTTGGAATTAGATTGTTTACAGCCAGAAACAAAGGTAGTAAGAGTCTCACGTGATGTGGAGAGAGGGTTGGGAATTTGTGTTTTTTCTTATAAACAGAGCCTTTTCTTTGGCTGCCTGTTTTTAAATTTGACTATGCAAATACTAGTAATAAAACATTAAAATAATGCCAGTGATAGAAATGACCATATAGCTTCCTAAAAGGATAGAGCACATAACATTAATGTGTTATCATTTGTCTGGGTGGCTCTGTCAGCTTTATTTGTGCTCCGTGTGGTGACCAGCAATTCACCAGTTTGATCATTGAACAAGGCTTTTATCTCAGGATATAATGCTGTCCTGCAATGATATCTTGCCTTCTCCTGATAGAGTTCAATGTGCCTGGTTTCCTGAGGCAGCTGTCTGGAAAAGATGGCATGTATGTGATAAAAGTAACTAGGACGCTGATTTATAGAATGCTTGCAGAACAATAACAAAAAAGCTAATGAAAGCACACAGGGTGCTCCTGAATTGTTGAGGGAGAGAAATACTCTGAATGCATCTGCAGAATAGTGGCATAGAGTTCATATTTGACTTAAGTGTTGTTGGTACACACTAGTCTTGAAAATATAACAGCAAATGCTGCTTTTGGCAGAGAATCATTAAATGTGAGTCTGTCCTGAAGAGGGCTCGTCTGTCTGGGTGGATGAGTTCCCATGTATATCAGAATGTGCTTTACTGGGGAAGAAGGTTTGTTTGAGGATCTGGTCTCACTCCTTTTCTTCTGTCACATGCCCAATCTCCCTCTCCTTTTGGCATCAGCTGTGTGTGTGTCCCAATCTCTAGTATCTTGTTCAATTCCCTTGGCCTTCAATAATTTTATCTCGGGGAAATGCTTCAAACTGTCTTTCTGATGGTTTTGCAGCACCTGCTGAGTGATATTATGGCCTGTCAAAATAGCCAAGGAAATTTTATTTCTGCTTTATGGTAAGAACAAGTATGAAGAAGGTGCAACTATAATGTAAGAAAGTGGTGAATCAACCAAGTGATTAGAGTTTTCACATGAAATTTAGCAGCATGGTTAATATGCGTTCTGCCTTGTTTAATTTGCCAAGGCAGAATAGTTGCCCTCTCCTCAGTTCCAGCTGAGATGTATTAAATATAGGAGAAGCCTAAACTTTCACAACTGTCTGTTTCACAAGGTGATGACAATGCACCTTAGTCTTTTAAATAACACTTATAGTCACTATATATATGAAACAAGAAATAGGAAGGTGATATGTATTTACTGTAAAGGAAGTTTACAAGATTTAAAAAAAAAGTTTTGAGTCTGGGTAGCTATCCATCAGGTAGGTGGCTGCTGCCTGTGGTTTGAAGAAGAGTAGCCTTGTGGGTGTCCCAGTGGTAGAATTTTTCATTTAATGTCACTCTAGAATAAACCTGCTTTCCTGGACGCCTCTTCAGAGAGACTTTCCATTGCCTCTTTCCTGCCTACTGAAATCAGATGCAATATTAAAAATAGATCCCGAGGGAGGAAAAATACACTTTTTTTTTTTTTCCCCCAGAAATGAGCTGTAATATCTTTTTTTTTTGACATTTTCCTGCGTGGGTGTAACTCTAAAGTAGTACATACACTGTAGGTGTTGCCTAGTTTTCTCCGGAAGATGAGCTCACTTTTTGCTCTGCCTTTTTTATTCAAAGTGCACTGTTTTTATTCAAAGTCCCTGTTTTCTAAATATGACTAGTGATTTTTTTTATGGGGTTTTTTTTTTTTGTTTCTTTGGGTTTTTTGAGGAATTATGGAGTTTTAATATTTGTAGGCAGTGGTAGTCTTGGCTGGTAGTGGGTGCTTGGGAAAGTCTTAATAGTTCTGCTATCTTGGAACAACATAGCATCTCCAGAACTGAAAGCCATGAATAAAGGCCAGTGATTTAAAGGATTTCTCTATAGGTGATCTGGTGGTCTAATGGTTTCTTTTAGGTCTAAAAACCACATTTTACTCTTATAACCCACATTTTACTCTTATACTCTTGGAGAGGCAAAAGAATCCTTTCTGCTGGGATGATACCTACTGTACAAATGGGGGCCAGGTCACTGTGAAGGTTTTCCCGTGTCCCAAATTGACTCTGTTGTGATAGTGGTGATCATTATCAGGAGACAGTATATTTTCAGAGCTTTGGTGTGCAGTCATTCACCATCTCACAGAGGTTTTAGCAGAACGAGTAAAATGACAAATAGTGATGAAAAATACCAATAATTTATGGCATACCTTATATAAAGGCATATATAAAGAATGTCTAATATTCCCCAGCATGACTTACAGTTTTTTAAATGTGACGTGTTCTAGAGATCTGTAAAGTACAAGTAGCATGGAGAAGGTAGAGTGGAAATAGTCACTAGCTCTTGCAAGTCAAGAGCCAAGTAGCGTTTAAATGAAATTGGCAAATGTCATGGAGTGCGAATGCTAAATTTTTTCTTAAGCCTTAAAGGATTTTGAGCAATTTCATGGATGAAAAAATTACCGGGTGCTGTTAGACATGGATGCCACGTCTGTTTCAGTAGGTTCTTGTACTACAGAATGCAGTTCTCCAGTTATAAGCATTGGGACATATTTGTGTTCAGTATGTGAACAGGTTTATGTTTGCTCTGTTCTCTCAGACTTCCCTTGACATTTTGGGAAGTTGGGATACTGGGCTGGAGCTGATCTGAACTGCTGTGGTGACTGGGTTTTTTTTTGTCAGTACCTTACCATAACTTCATCTAAAACCCAATAAATTAAAAAAAATCCTTGGCTTGACTACAGGAACAACGTCTGAAATTCCTGAAGCAGCAAGATCAGCGACAGCAACAGCAAGCTGCTGAACAGGAAAAGCTGAAGCGATTAAAGGAAATTGCTGAGAATCAAGAAGCCAAACTTAAGAAAGTGAGAGCACTGAAAGGCCACGTGGAGCAGAAAAGACTCAGCAATGGGAAATTAGGTGAGTTGCTGCTTGAGGAAAGTAGCCTCTGATTTTTCAGGAAATGCAGTTCTTGGAACTCTAAAATTTCTGGTGATTTCAGCGATTCGGATGAGTTATTTACAGCATTCCAGGAAATGTAGATCTTAACATTTTCACACCTTGTATTTACCAAGAAAACTCATGAGTGATGTAGAATAAAACCTATTTTCTTACTGTATTTTAAAATATCCCTTAAGAGCACCCTATGTTTTCAAGCCTAGCGTGTCTGCTCTTTAATTACAGTGTAGGTTTTTTCCTTAGTTGAGTACCTTTGTGTACCACAGTAACTTTTTCTGTCCTTGATGTCAATACCCTACACATTTAGAGTGTTATTTTCTTGTCCTGTTAAAAAGCTTAGCCTGATACCTATGTTGCCTTTTATGCAAGAGGTAATTTAATGGCCAAATTGGCAGCATATTTCCTTTTTAATTATGTGAATCTGACCACAGTCTGGCTTGGTACAGTACTAGTTGAGTGCTTGTAGTTCAGCATGTTGATGCAACGTTAAATATTTATTTCAGACTTAATATTGACCATATTCTTCTGCCTACCTTTTCCATCCTCTCTATATACATATTGTGCAGAACTTGTTATTTCCAGCCTGACTCAAATGAAAATAAATTGGTTTGTTAAGGTAAAATATAAATATGTTGGTTTAGTAGGAGGCATTATGGTTTACAGATAAAGCAAAAGTGGTTTTCTGTGGGGAGAATCCACTTTCTGTTTGGGTTCTGTTGCACTAAATAAACATCAGTTTAAAGGCATAGAAGGATGGTAGAGTAATACAAGCTATTGGAGCATGTGAATCTGTTTTTCTGCACCATCCCTAACAGGTCTAGTCTTGCTGGTACTTTGAATTCTTACTGATTTTTTTTAAACTTTGTTCTATAATAGAACAGTTTTGGCAACTGGAGCAGCTGATGACAGATATTTGTAATAGACCCTAAAAAGCCCTCTGAGTCTTTGTTTAATAAAACAGCTTGAATGTTTTGTCACTGACTTCTTATGACTTCAATTCAGAGTTTTAAATATCATAAATATGCCTTGTGGTTGAGTGAGTGTCTTCATATGCCTTGTGGCTGAGTGTCTTCCTGCTGAATTCAGCATTCACTGAATTTAGGCTTCTACAGATGAGTTCGGTCTGGGATTGTGGTTTTGTTTGTTTCCATACTTCAGAAAGTAAAAGAAGTGTTCTTTTTCCCTCCCCATCAGTGCTCTAAGTAGACCAAATTTACATAATTGTGCTAGTGAGTTTTCTTTTGCAAATGCTGGGAGGAAGAGCTGGTTTGGCTCTGTGCAGCCCTGCTCTGGAGGCCGGCAGGGCGCTCTCTGTCCCCTTAACCGCTGCCTTGGAAGCAGCCCACGCTCGGCTGTTTCTCAGGGCAGCTATTGTGCTCTCTTGTTCTTTCCAGTGGAGGAGATTGAACAGATGAACAGCCTGTTCCAGCAAAAGCAGCGCGAGCTGGTGCTGGCCGTGTCAAAAGTGGAGGAGCTCACCAGGCAACTGGAGATGCTGAAGAACGGCCGAATTGATGGTTACCACGACAACCAGTCGGCTGTAGCTGAGCTCGACCGCCTGTACAAGGAGCTGCAGGTAATGGAAAGCCAGCTTGTGACCCACAATTCTTAAGGGCTTAAAAGTTGGTTGGGTTGTTTCTTACCTTATTGGAAAGAAATCCCATTGCTCCTGTTCCTGACAGACCTATGTATGACTGAGTGCTGAGGATGGCGGATTAGTTGTGCTGAGTTCAGTGTAAAGAGAGGAAAGAGCACACCGTGTATATACCTTTCCTTTCTGCAGTTTTGGGGACTGACCAACGTTTTCTCTGGAGAGAAAACATGACTTTTTAAAAGCCTTTTCTCTTTGTAACCAATTCCTGTCCCCTATCCCGAAAGTTAATTTGTTTTTATTTTTGTTGTTTTCCCCTCCTCCCCCACTGCTTTGTGAATTTATTCAGTTGAGGAACAAACTGAACCAGGAGCAGAATGCCAAGCTGCAGCAACAGAGGGAGTGTTTGAACAAGCGCAACTTGGAGGTGGCAGTCATGGATAAGCGTGTTAATGAGCTGCGAGAGCGTCTGTGGAAGAAAAAGGCAGCTCTGCAACAGAAAGAGAATGTACCAGTAAGTGCAGGATATGTAATAACAAAACCATTAATTTTATTTGTTGCCTGTACAGTCTGAAGTGAAAACTTGCTTGTGGGGAAAGGCTGTTCAGACACCAGACTTGTTGTCTTTATCCATATGTAGAGGAAGTCTTGTATTATTAAAGTCCTTTTCATGGTACATTAGTGTTAACCTACTTACTCTTTACAGACAAGAAATCTTACACTGTCATGGATTGTTTTTTTAGGTTTTGGGGTTTTTTTGCAATTACTACCTCAGGTTTATAATTCTTAAAGCTTTTTCAAAAAAGTGGTTTTAATATTGGAGTATCGTTTGCTACTTGTTTTATTCTTTTGACTTTTGTTTCAAGCTCTTATGTATGGATACTGCAGCATAAAATTCTTTACATTTTCTTCTTTTGTTTTCCCAAAGGTTTCTTCAGATGGGAATTTGCCACAGCCAGTGTCTTCTGCTCCAAGTCGAGTGGCAGCAGTAGGTCCTTATATCCAGTCCTCTACTATGCCACGTATTGCTTCCCGACCTGAACTTTTGGTGAAACCAGCATTTTCAGATGGGACACAAGCTTTGCAGGTACCTGATGGTCCGCTGAAAACACAGACTCTGCCCAACATGAGAGCTGGGAACAGTTCACAAGCTAAAGCTCCTGCAGGTAATGGCTTATGATTAATAGTTCTTATCCAGACGTGTTTTGTTTTACCTAACGGCTCTGTTTTGGTGTTTGTTTTCTCTAAAGGAAAGTGTTATTTGAGGTGTCAGTCTCACTATTTGCAATTTTTTTTTTTTGTGTCAGTGAATACATTTTGTAAGAACTGAGGATATAGGATTCAGTGTTATAAATAAAGTCATTCTCTTAGTGAGCAATTTGAGTTGTTATACACTGTTGGATGTAGGACAACTTTTCTGTAAGCTAATTAGTTTTTATTTATTTGGAAGTTCTGCTAAAAACTGTACACCAGTCTGTGTTTGAGTTTCTAGAGGCAGTTTTAGGACATACCTCTAACAACCTAGTGCTTGGATTTAAAACTAGTAAAGCTATGTTTTGGATCAAACATCTTGGAAATGACACATGTAAAGGATTAACCAGCATTACAAGAAATATTACAAAGGAGGCAGTTGATTGTAGAAATAGTAATAAAGTTACTGACTTGCTGATGATGTGAGGCTTGGCCTCTCCTATTTGGAGACTTAATGGAGATTTGCTTGGCTTCTCTCTGTGGGTTTTTCCTATGAGAGACAGTTCAGTTCCATGAGAGAAGTGTGGAGAAACTAGAGACTTACAAGTACCTCTTCTGTGCTATCTTGGGAGAAGAGTCACTTTTCATGTGGGAGAGAAGAGAAACTAATTTTTCCTAAAAGGAAAAAATAGACACTGCTTTTAAAATAGTTCTGCTTTTTTTTCCTCTCTCCCTCCATCTGCAGTTCTGGCAGGTATTGTTAAAGTAACCATTGCACAAAAGCAGTATGAGTGTCTCTTGCTGTATTGGAGAATGAAGAATTGTTTAATTTTATCTGGTTTACTGATCCTAAAACAACTGGAGTGGAATTTTAGCTCTAGATCATAGAGAATTTTTTCTAGAGGAATGTGTGGTGGTGAGCTATCTGAACTAAAACATCACTTCTTATTTTTTAGCATTTAGACAAAATGACTGCATTCTTAGAGTTTTCGGTACTTTGTCAGAATGGAACTTTTATGCTGCTGCTTATCGTTACTGTTTGAATTTAACGTTATTGTATTATATTACTTAGAATTTGGTAGAGAGAATTTGGAATATTTAATAGCAAGTGGAAACATTTCTGTAGTGATTTTTGTAGATCTGCTTGTCTACTCTAGTGAATGTAAAGATCAGCTTTATTGCAGTACCTCTGCAATAAACACACAGATGATTTTTCTGCTGTTTTTGATGTCACTGGCAGGGCCTGTCTGTGCTTTAAAGCATTATGTTTTTCTTTGCACAGTATATATTTTTCATGCTTCCTTAACCATCATGTCACTTTTAACTTGCTGCAAATATTCAAAGAAAGTTTCCTACCGACTGGAAAGAAGGCAATCTAGAGAAGCTTCTTTTTTGACTGCTCTAGGTGCAGGTTTGTTCTATGACCAGTAGTTTTGCTGCCGCTTTGATAGTTGTTTCTGAACTTGGTTTGCGTTCTCTTTTTAAAACAAATGAATGAAAATCTGTAGTGTCAGGATTTATAGCAGTTAGCCTGTATGGGATACTTGCATACTGTCTAGACATGACTCTTAAAAAAGCCCCCCTACCTCTAATAAATAAGTCAATAAGAACTACTATTTTAGCTTAATCTGTTCTGCTTGTTCTCTCCTAGGTTCTGTGGCCCCCAGTGCAAAACCTTCCCTGTCTGTCCCTGACTGGAGTAGTTCAACTGCAGACAATCATATTAGTCAAGGATCAGCCTTGACTTCAGGAAAAGGAATTGTGACTAGTGAAGGACAAGGTATGTGCCTGGCTAATCTTAAAATACGGAACATCTAGTTGATGATACCTGTCTCTTTTAAATGCTTCAGTAAATACTGAGAATCCATCTGAAAGCACAGAAAACCCATATTGCCATATAGTCCTTAATATGTTGTTGCAGGGTTTTTAAAAAGAAAGAAACCAAACCCACCCCTCACTTCAGTTGGTGAAGTAGATACGAATGCATTTTCTACATGCTCCTGTTCAATTTGCATGATACAGCAATTGGCAGGCTGAGGGGTTCTTAGTGCAGGGGAAGGATGGATGCAAAAAGCATCCCTTGCATACACTGCAGTGAATATATTGCACAGAACAGGACTCTTATTCCTACAGTTGTGCCATCCCTTTTGAAAGTCTTCTTCTCTTTAACAACAGCTGAAGGAGAAACCTTTTTACGAGACAAAGAGAAGAAAGTGCGTCCGTTCTCGATGTTTGATTCCATGGACCAGTCTGCTGGGCTTGGCACTCTGAGGAAGAACCAGAGCAGCGAAGATCTCCTGCGAGAAGCACAGGTATGCTGGAAACTCAGGCACTCCATCCAAGAGGGATTACACAGTTTTGCAAACATTGCTGTTGGAAAGCTCTCTCAGAAGTACCCAGGTCATCTCTTAAAAGACTGCTTCTAAGAAAAAAGCCTTTTAGACTTTTAATGGCAGTTGGTAACTCAAAATCATTCTCTACAGTCACTGTGATGGAAATCTACATTTTGGCTTAATACATAAAAATGGCTGTATTACTTTACTAGGGTGTGTGTGGGTTCTTTTTTCCCCCCCAAGAATGTATGTGCAGAGGCATTTGCATGGGTTTTTTAAAATCATTTACACACTTGTTTCACTGTTTATTGCAACAGTGTCTTTGAAATGTTTGATTACAGCAAGACTTTCCACTTAAATTTTGTCACAAGAGCACAATTTGAAGAGGTAGGGGAGAAGAACATAGAACTGGGGGATGACAAGTAATTTGTTGGAAAACAGCCTCTTGTCTACAGATGCTACTAAGTGTCCCTGATATCTCTAGAGAGAAATTACTGTGCCCTGCCATTGCTTGGTGTTTTAAACATTTCTGTTACAGAAAGAATTAAAGAGAATGGGTTCAAAATTGTTGTATGATAACAAATGAGATGATAAAATGTTTCAAGCAGTGTCTTTGTGTTTCCAATGATGTGGTAAAGAGTATTTCAGCAACAGTGGAAATATTAGATACTGTGTTGTTCTTTGAGGCTCCTGGATGCTTCACAGCAGAATTGTGAACCATGTTTTACTGTTTTATCTTAAGGAAATTTTTTTTTATCTTTCAGACAACCAATAAAAATGTAACAAAGGTGCCACCACCTGTCCCCACTAAACCAAAACAGATAAACTTGCCTTACTTTGGTCAAACCAGTCATTTGCAACCGCCTGATACAAAGCTGGATGGAAACCTGCAGAAACTGCCTTTGGCTATTGTAGCTATGGGGAACAAGCAAAAACCAGTGGCACAGCAGTCTTCCCATCCTTCTCAGCAGATACAGCAACGAATTTCAGTACCTCCTGCAGGTTCTTCCTCTAGCCAGGATCAAATTCTTCCTTCCTCCAAACAGGAGAGTCCCCCAGCAGCAGCTGTGAGGCCTTTTACTCCTCAGCCGGCCAAAGAGGCTTCACAGCCACCATTTCGAAAGCCTCAAACTGTGGCTGCAAGTTCAATTTATAGCATGTACACACAACAGCAGACTCCTGGGAAGAACTTCCAGCAGGCAGTGCAGAGTGCTCTGACGAGGGCGCAGACCAGAGGACCGCATTTCCCAAGCGGTAAGCACGTGGCTCTCTGCCTCTCTTCTGTCTGATAAACCTCAGATATGTGTGCTTTCCACCTGGTCTGTGGGTGTAAAGCTATTCCTCAGGGAATTAAGCGGGTGAGCGCCACTGTAAGAATCTTAAGTGTAAGAATCTTCCATGCTGCATGTGAGTGTTAACAAAAACTCTAAATTGTCTGCCTTGCATTTGCAAGATAACTAAAGGTAAACCTGGTTGCCAAATTACTTCTGTTCAGTTGATTGTAGTATTCTGCTTCTTTGCCCTACGTAAAAAATACACAACCTGATTCACCTTTTTTCTTTGTTCTTTTCTTGCTGATAAAATATTCTATCTTCTTTTCCCCCCTACCCCTCTCTGAACTGCCACACAGTGTATGGCAAGCCTGTGATGGCAGGAGCTGGTGTACAGAATCAGCTGCCACAGACAGAGAATGTCTACTCAAATCTCCAAGGCAAACCAGGCAGCCCGGAGCCTGAGATGGAAACAACGGCCTCTGCTCACGAGAATCACGAACCAGAGCGGATACCCCGTCCTCTTAGTCCGACCAAACTGCTCCCTTTCTTGTCCAATCCATACCGCAACCAGAGTGATGCCGATCTGGAAGCACTACGGAAAAAGCTGTCCAATGCACCCAGACCGCTGAAGAAACGTAGCTCTATTACTGAGCCAGAGGGACCTAATGGCCCCAACATTCAGAAGCTGTTGTATCAGAGGACCACTCTGGCTGCAATGGAGACTATATCGGCTCCATCACATCCCTCCAAACAGATGGCATCAGTTGCCAGTCCTGAAAGCCCAGCAGAAATCCCAAATCCTTATCTAAGCACAGAATCAGAAAAAGAAACAGCTGCTTCTATGCCAGAACCAGCTATTGCTGAGGAAACAGAACACACACCATCAGATCAGAGTGAAGCTGTTCTTCCCTCCGTACCTTTGGATCCTGTACCTGAGGCTGTATCAGATAGTGATGAACTCACACAGCCAAAAACAGAAGAACCAAGCCTAGAAGCTCCACTGCCACTGGAAGTATACATGGAAGAATATCCTCCATACCCACCACCTCCCTATCCATCAGGGGAACCGGAAAGTTTGGGAGAGGACTCATTCAATATGAGGCCTCCTGAAGTTACTGGACAGTTTTCTTTGCCTCCTGTAAGTATTAATTAGCTTACAACTTTGGGTGCCCTGTCAATAAGTCATTTCAAGCTCTGCCATAAACTCTGTGCATTGTGTTGTAGAGCTTTAGTAGATATGGGAGAACAGTCACACAAATGGTCTGGAAGTCTCTCCGTGGGTATCTGTTCAATTTGTGTGATGGTCTTATCTCCAGACTGAATGACAGTAATGAAAAGCCTCTGTTGTCTCTAGAGTTAATGACATAATGAAAAGTTTCAAATGGAATCTGATATATATATATATATATATAGTAAAATTCTTCAGAGCTGTAAAGAATTTTCCTTACAGAAATCTGCCTACTACATTCAATTTTTTACTTCATTTTTAAGAGAAATTAAAGTTGATTTTTAACTTGAGGTACAGATACAGATTTCCCACTATTGCTAAGAGCTGGAAACTAATTATCTTAATCATGGATTGCATTTTTTCCTCTGAAAAGTGCCTTGCTAGGAAAATATGGAGAAACTGACTTTAGTTTCTGCTTTAAAAACTCATTTGTAGACATCAGCTGCTTGCCTTTCTTCTACTGAATGCTTTCTGAATTTCTTTGGAACCTGATTTAACATCAGTCTTCTCTCAAGTTGCATCAAAATGGAGTCTCTTGGGGCAAAGAGTGGGCAGCATTTTTACTGTGTTGTTTATTTTGGAAATTTCTTTCTCTGTGTGTGGTGTGATGTTATCTCAGTGCTGTATAATAGAAATGCTTTGTCTTTTTGGTTTTTCAAAGACTTTCTTTAAAAACCTATCACGAATACAATTTTAATAACTTGTTGCATGGAAGTGGTTTTTTTCCACTATATGTCTTCAGTGCAGGGCAGTTAAGAGCTTTAAATATGCTTTTTAACCTTGTAATTTCTGCATAGAATAGAAGGCATGTTTCCATGCTTTAAAGATTTTGTTCTTGTTCCCTTCTATGAGGAAACTTGAGTGGTAGGATTTCCTAAATTGTAGGACCTCGTTTCTGGTTGGCTTTATAATAATTCTGCAATGATGAGAAGAAACCGGCCCAACATCTTGATTTCATATTTAAATACTTGGGTTGTGCTGACAGGCTCTTTCTTTAAAAAGCCTGTACTTTTAATATTATGTATAAATCAACAGGCAGAAGAGTATTTTCTGGGAATCTCTTCTTATATCTCTTATGTTCACGTGTTTGCTCTTGCAAAATGTGAGTAATTTCTATTCATCTTTGCCTGGACATCTGTCAGAAATTTACATTCCCTCATGAATAGTGTTTATTGCTGCTGCACAGCCAGCTGGGGTGAGCGCTGAGCTAATGCTGGGTGTGTGTTCTCTAAAGGAAAGAGTACAGACTCAGCTATAGAAATGCTTAGTTTCCAGTATCAATGGGAGCATCTATATGATTTCTGCACTTGGTTCTATATTCTTTGCAAAACTGTTTTCTGTAACTGTTTTCTCCTGCTAACCTCTGCTAAACTTACAAAAATGTTAGGAACTTAACATCAGTACTTAAAGTACTTCCTGGAGCGTGCTGCTTGGTTTGTGTAACAGCTGTGAGTTAATGCTAAAATCATCCAAACAAACAAAAAAAAAGGCATTTTCCCCTGATCTTCAGGAATTTGGGAGTTTTCTTATTTTGTTGAGGTTTGATCAACGTGACTTGTGTATTAAAGTTGAACAGTGACCTTGTCTGGAGATAAAGGCAGAAGTCTTGCATAGCATGCCTAACCTAATATATTCATAATGTATTGGAGAATTGGTAGAAAATAGCATACATTTCATGTTAAACAGTGCTTTAGTTGTTCATTTCTGCTGTCATTCCCAAATAAGCAGTTTTGTATTCTTGTTTTTTCCAAGGGAAAAAAATGCCTATAACTTACTACCTTTTCACAGGGGAAGAGGACAAACTTGCGTAAGACTGGCTCTGAGAGAATTGGGCATGGAATGAGAGTGAAATTCAATCCCCTTGCATTGCTTCTGGATTCATCTTTGGAGGGGGAGTTTGACCTTGTGCAGAGAATAATTTATGAGGTACAAATGCTAACTTGCAAGACAAGGAATAGCAATCCTGATTCAAAACTAGGAAGTTGCAGCTTTCCCAGACTGGGGAAGCTCAAAGAATAGTGCACAACCTAGATCTGTCCTTGAGGACGTAGGTCCTAATAGGTCATAAGTGATCATACCTGGAGGCTCACTTTATAGTCCTGATACTAAATGCTCACTTAAATTTGCAAGACAACTTTTTTCTCACTTCTTATGTAGTGTTTCATCCCCATGTGGTGTGTTATCAGATAATTAATAAGCAAAATCCACGTGAACTTTGCTCACAGTTAAATAGGCAAATATCAGAAATTTGTTAAAAGTACTTTTTCTAAGTTATCAAAATACTGTTTCTCTGAACCACTCTAGGTTTTCACTGTTAAAAGGACACTGCAAACTTACATATGAGTCTTGTTGCAAAATTGGCAGTCGTAGTCTTGTGCCTGCTGCTTATGTCCTTCCTAGAAATGTCTCAAATTCCTGTTTCAGAATAGGACAACTCATTTTTATATGTGAAGAGATGTTTATTCTAGAGAGTTGCACTAGAATGTGACTGGTTCCTTTCTGTCTGACCAGGTTGAAGATCCCAGCATGCCCAATGATGAAGGGATTACTGCTCTGCACAATGCTGTGTGTGCTGGGCACACGGAAATTGTGAAGTTCCTGGTGCAGTTTGGGGTGAACGTGAATGCTGCAGATAGTGATGGATGGTAATGAGTTCTTTAAGTGGCTCCACAAGAGAGCCATGGCCTGGGGGCTGCTGCAGCTCCCCCAGAACGTCCCTCATTTTGCTCCTATGGAGCTGGCAATGACTTCTGCACAGCAGAGCAACAGCAGTTCTGAGGGGCATCACATGAGACTGTGCAGAGGGGAAAATAGCAAAATTTATACTAATATTCCCTATATGAAAAAACTGTGTTTGAGGCCCAGCAGGGTGGATGCAGCTGTTAGGAAACTGCTGTGTTTGAGATATTTAAGACAGCTTATGCATAATGAGCCTTATGCTGAAATTCCCAGTGGTCCTTTCTGTGAGATAGCCCATAACTTACATGTGCTCTGGGCAGTATCTAACCCTGCAAACTCTTCTCAGTTCTTTGTCCCATACTCAGACAACTTAAAAACAATACAAAGTGGAAAAGTACAGCCTGGAAAGTAGGCTTGCAACTCATAATGGGCTACAGCTCCTTCTTACAGGTAGCTGATTATTTACAAAAGGCTGCTGCAGGAGGCAGTGATTTTACTATTATTTCTGCATATAACAAGAGTGTCTGAGGCCTAAGACTGAGGGACAACAAACAACTTTATTCAGCCTTAGTGGTTATCCCAATTACCTGCATGAAGTCAAATCTTGAAGTAATTGTCTAGATTGCAAGAGGCATGATGTCAGGAAGATTTCTGAGTGGGTTTTTTAATACTGATTAATTTTTTAATTGTTATTGCCTTAATGAATGTTCTTGGAATGTTAATGGATTATAAAAGGTAGCATAACTAGAAATCTGTGTGGAAACCCAGCTCTCAATGGCTCCTGTTATCTGTGAAAAGCAATTTCTTTTGACATCCTGGGTTAAGTGCTTTGGGGGGAAGCCCCCAGTGCTGCAGTATGCATTGCTGGAGGTCACACATGAAAGTGGTTTGCTCCCGGGGGTCTCTGAGTGCTGCCATGAGCAGTATAAACAAAGTGTCATCTTCTCTTCTTGCCTTGCAGGACCCCGTTACACTGCGCGGCCTCTTGCAATAACGTGCAGGTTTGCAAGTTCCTGGTGGAGTCGGGTGCGGCTGTGTTTGCCATGACCTACAGTGACATGCAGACGGCTGCCGACAAGTGTGAGGAGATGGAGGAAGGCTACACACAGTGCTCCCAGTTCTTATATGGTAAGTGCCATCACTGACTTTTGGCAAGTGCTAGGGGCTCAGCTGGCACTTCTCAGTACACTTTTGTGTGAGGAGAGGTAAGTTGCACACTTGAGTTGTGAGCCCATGCTTCAGGTTCCTCTTGGAAAGAGGGAGGTTTTAGCCAGCTTCCTGTCACAGAACAAGTTCCATTGAGACTAACTTCATAACATGCAACCTGTGGAGAAGATCTGAGTAACAAAAGGTTTCCCTACATCAAAACCTTTAAGCATGTGCATTGACAGATACACTGGTGCGAGGTGGCAGTGAGGTGAATCTTGCCACATAGGTACTTTTTTTACATAAAAACAAAACCAGTATGGATATCTCAGTAAGCAGTTCATACCTGTTACACAGTGTCTTTAAATGAGGAGTATTTCCTACTGTGCACTTTAGAACCAGGAAAGGTATTGCCAAGTTTCTGCCTTGATGGAGATTAGTAAGCACTGAATTTGACTTCACCTTTCTGGCTTATTTTCTTCACTTGCATTTAAAAAGAAATCCCATATTAAATTTAGATTTTATTCAAATAATAAGACTACAGAGATACTATCTTTTAATGGAGAGAATGAATTCCCCCTAGGGTGTGATGAGTATTAGTCAATGAGGTTTTAAATTGCTTTACTCCATGTTTTGTGTGTAATGGGGTTTTAAATTACTTTTCTCTGTTTTGTATGTAGTTCTTGTCCCGTAGGCACCTACCAGCTGGCGTGTCATCTCTCTGTAAGATGTTAGTGTAACAGCAATGTAACACAGCATATAAAGCTGTAATACTGCCTCTCTGGTTTTGTGGAACAGGGGAGAGATCTGAGTTTCTCTAAGCTGCTCAACCAGCATATTTCAAAACAGTCTGTCCAGCTGTCCTCACTAAGCTTGAAAACTGTATCTCTAAGTGCCAAATACACAGTTTTCACTAGGAAGGGAGGAAGTCTTTTTAACTAGCATCAAAATATGTGGGTGAAGCAAAATTCCACTTAGTTTTGTATTCAGACTCTTTAAGGGTGATCGTCAAAGCAAATATCCAAGAAAGATTGCAGGACTAGATAAAAATAATACTTGTCTAATATTTTGTACTGGCATTAACTCTGATNGTAAAAAAAAAATACTTGTCCAATATTTTGTACTGGCATTAACTCTGATATGAGTTAAGGGATGGTATCTTTGAGTTGAACAGCCCTTGTTTTTTTTCTTTCAGGAATTAATTTCTTGAATTCAGGTAAACAGTCCACATCTTCCTGTGGAAAGGAGATCCATGGCTTCATTAGATACAGCATGAAGAAATGTATTCTTTCTGTTTGTTTTTCTTTCTGGGCTCACCATCTGGTGGTCTCACTTGATACTTCGTTTTTTGTTGGGTTTAGGATTTTTTGTGTGTGTTATGAGATACTTTTCAATGGATCATGAAAGGACTGTAAGGCTTGGGCCTATTGCCAGTTTTTTCCAAATTGAAACCACTGAAACTAGGTTACATCTTGATAGATTGGTTGTTCAGCTGTCCAAGTTTCATATTGTTCCATTAGGAATTAATCCTATTGCTAAGACTGGTTCTGGTTGCCTATAACTGGTTGTAAGGAATTAATTCACTAGCTAAATCTGTTTCGTGCTGTAAAAGAAGTTTGGGAATGTGTATCTGTCTGTTTCCAGAACAGATAGGACATTAAAACCCGGTCCTCTAAACTCATTTGTAAGGTGAGAAACCTTGCTGTAATGCACTGATCCACCTAGTCCCTTTTTGTTGTAAATTATGCCCAATATTGAGTGACATCAAGTTACAGGTAGGTTTAAATGAAACCGCTAACCCTTTAGTGCTGATTAAATGACAAGTTTGATGCTGCTTAAGTATGCAATTTTTCACTTTCTAAGATGTAATGCCTGTGCTGTCTCAGAGCATGTTTGCCCTGCTACCCTCCTGTGACTCTTAATACCTCCTTAGGAGACCAGATCCCTTGAGTGACTCTTCTCTTTGTCTGCTTTGATGTTCAGTGCTCAGTCTTACCTTCCACGGGGTGCAGAGCGCAACTTTTGCCAAACCTGTAATTATACCAAATACAAAGCAAGAGAAGAGTTTTTCTCTGAGCAGAGCTTGTCATGCAGTGGAAGTAATTTTAATTTTGTGTGATGATCTGGTATGCAGAAATAAGGAACCTGATTTGAGCAGATGCTTCCTTTAGCAGGTGTAGGTAAAAATCCTGTACAGTAGGTTGTAAAAGGTAAGTGATGAAAAGGGAAACAAGAAGTTGTTTTTACAGTGTGCAGTACTCTTTGCTCCTGGAAATACCAAAGCTAAACAAAAAAACCCCAGTTGGATTTGGTATTTTAAAATTAAATAATTACATAAGAGAAAGTTTGTATAACAGTTAAGACAGCTTTTCCAGTTTGCTGCTTAGAGGCTGAGAAATGTGTTCAGAAAGAATAGTATCTCATTTTTGGCTATAGCTGCAAAATGAGCTAGTTTTAAATAACATCTGCAGGACATGTGTGTGTACTCCAAGACATTTTGGTCCAGAACCAATTTAACAGAATTGTGTTTCTGAAGTCAGTGTTTTAAAAAAAATTATCAAAATAGTTTCAGAAACTAAGAACTGCTGAGAAGTGTTTGAGTTAACCAAAAGCCGCTGGAGGATAGCAGACAAATCTTTCAGGTACAGGTCTGAGATGCATCTTGTCTTAAGATTCTGAAATAAAGTGACACGAGTGGCAAATGACGCCACAAGCATCAAAATGACAGAAAGAGATTACTGATGGACTAAGAGTGCAAGCAAGTATTTTTTTGCTAATCACTTAGGTCTAGAAAGTGTGAACACCAAACCATAACCTTTTCTCAATCAGTGCTGCTCTCCCCATTTACCTCGTGTTTTTTGAAGACATGCAAGGAAGGGATCTGTCTGCTGTGTGTAAGGACTGACTCCACAATGTCACCTCTTCCAGGACTGCCTTTGAGTAAGCTGATGGCACCAAGATGCCAAGCATGATAGAAATTGATATTGGTTTGTTTTATTTTTTCCTGGACTGCTCTCCAGTAAGAGTAAAGAAGTCTTTCCACCTGTTGTCCTTTTCTTTTTTTAGTTTTTTTTTTTTTAATTTAGCTGCTCTGTATTTTCAATGTTGCAGGAGTGCAGGAGAAAATGGGTATAATGAACAAAGGAGTGATTTATGGACTCTGGGATTATGAGGCTCAGAATGATGATGAGCTCTCGATGAAAGAAGGAGACTGCATGACAATCCTGCGCCGGGAAGATGAAGATGAAATCGAGTGGTGGTGGGCACGGCTGAATGACAAGGAAGGTTACGTTCCCCGCAACCTGCTGGGGGTGAGTCCTTGATACTTCCAGTCAAAAAGACCCCACCCCAATATGTGGAGTATACAAAGCACTGTATACTCATCCTATCTCTTGCATCCAGGTGAGGTGACATTTTAAAAGTCAAGAGGAAGGAATTTATATTCTCCGTGTATTTGTGTGGGGAGCAGAATGGGTTAACACCCTCTGTTTAAGATACCTAACACAGATTATATTAATGAGTGCACAAAAGAACAACATATATCATCACCCTGTTGTACATAGCAGGCTCTCAACTACCCTTGTCTCACCATCTTAGAGAAAGAAACCCTTTTATTCAAACATGATGTGTGCATAAGGTTTTGTTGAGCATGTTCACAGGCACATGGTATGATTTTTTTTTTTTGGGGCTGTCCTGTAAAGGGCCAGGAGTTGGACTCAATGATCCTTGTGGGTCCATTCCAACGCAGGATAGTCTATGACTCTTTGAACTGGTTTTCCCCTCTTTCAGCAAGTGTTGTACTGACACAAAAAGCCTTTAAGAACTGAGTCTTGCATGAAGAGTCAGTCATGAGTCTTTCCCTGTCTGGGTATACATAATGCACCTTGTGATCTGAGGATGTTTCACAGATATAAACACTGCAAAATTCTAGGTTACCTTTTTTTCTAGCATTATTATATTATTTAATATATTAAAATATATTGCCAACTAAAGGCAGATTTTTGTTTTCTCCTATGCTTTTAAAGTAATATTTAACAATAATATTTAAATGAATGGCCTCTCCTTTTTTCATCACCTTCTGTACTGCCCTCTTTTATTAAAAAACAACTATGTTAGACACTATGTAAAACAACTATGTAAGATACTTTCAATTATGTCTCCATATTTCTCCTCATGGTTGAGTTGCTAGAAAACTATGGCAGATGGACAAATGTATAAAAATTCCATTAAGCTTTTTTTTCTACATATCCAGTTGCCCTGCTGCTGGAGATAAAAGGTTCTCCAAGATTAACCACTCTGAATTTTAGCTGATTGATTTATGATGCTTGAAAGAGGTTGAACCTCCTTCCTTGTGCAGATAATCCTTAGTCTTAAACTGGTTAGATTTCGCAGAGCAACTGCATCTAATGCAAAATCAGTTTTCATTTCTGTATCACTTTTAGGTCAGGCCTACCCACAATGTACTGTAAAATTCTCCCTAACATAGTATTTCTGCTCAGTGTTTTCCTCTCCAAAGTAAACATTTCTAAATTGAGAGCAGTCATCAGCCCTGCACAGTAAGGTTAAAATAGCAGCTTTTTTATTTTTTTTGCCTGCCCCAGTGTGAATTGTGCATGTGCTACTTGTTCATAAGCTTGTGCACTCAGCTGAGCACAGGTGTGTAAGAACATGAGGAGCATCTGTGCTTCTGTAAAAAAAACCCACCCCAAAAGCACAGGGCAACACAGCTTAAGCTGGGGATCACAACTTGTCCTTTTAAGCACAACACAACCCAAACAGAATCTTTGGGGAAGGCTACCCAAGCACAGTAATAACTGTTACACTCTTGTGTCTGTTCAGTTGTTCTAGTGCTTCCACTGAAATATTCTATGGTTATTCTCAAAAGCAATTACTGGACTCTTAATATAGCAGCTGCAATCCAGATTGTGATGTTCAGCACAGAGGAAAATATTTGGTAGTTTAATATAATCCTAAATTGTATTTTTATCAGTTGTTTTGTCCTTTTGCAGTTAGGTGTACTGAATAAAAACAAGGATTAAATTATCTGCATCAGTACTCTACCCTTCCTGCTGATGCCCAAGCCCCCTAAGCTGATAAGATAAAACTGACAAATGAAATCTTTTGAACACTGTCAGGTGTGATGATAACTCACTAATTTCATCTCTGCTAGTGGTGAAATCATAGCAGGTTGAGACAGACCTTGTGGGTAGAGTTGTTGGCTTTCTCTTAATCATTAGCTGGCTATGAAGAAAGAAGAAGCCAGAGTCTGGTTGAAAGGAGAAGAGAACAGCTTTACAGAGAACTTTCTAGATGAAAGAACCCAAGATAGATACAATGTAGACATGCACTGCCATTTAGAGCATGGAGAATTCATTTCTCCTTGTATGAAGTGTATCCTTCTATTTTCATATGCCAGTAGCCATGCTTTTCAGAACAGTGGTTGTTCCCAAAGCCCTTGCAAGAGGGAGCCTTGTGCTTCCCAAGCATCTCAGCACCCTGTGCCCTCGTGTGTGGCCAGAATGTGTGAACAGCATGTAGCTCAAGGGCCACAGGGTGGCAGGTACCAAGTTATGGCTGGGCAGTTAAATTAATTGCACTGGTCACCCACTCTCTGCTAAGTAAAGCACAGCTCCTACACTGCCATGGTCCTTCTGCAGCCAGATGTTTCCAGCTTGCCCAAAGATACACATGTAAAAGTGGATATGCATTGAGAGAGAGAAAGCAAACCAGATTTTGCTACCTCTCTAGTCCCCTTTGTAAAACAGGGAACAATCCTACAGTTCGCTGAACACAAAAGTCTCTTGACCTACAAAGCCATGTGCTTTTCCTGGCCCACCCACCTGGGTAGAGCTGAAAGTTATGTGTTGTGTGCTGTTCAATACCTTCCTTTTGAAGTGACATGGTTGGTATTTTTTTTAAACTTCCCTAAGAATGCTAAATTTATATTTGTTAATGATCTGTCACTTTTATAACCATGCTTTTACTATTTCAGATTACATTAGCATTGTAGCAACAAAAAGAAATTTTTTGTTCTTTCATTTTTCTTTAAAAAAAGTAACCTTGTAAAGCAATAAAATTTTAAACCTCATTTGTTTTACCCTCAGCTGTATCCCAGGATTAAACCCAGACAAAGAAGCTTGGCATGAAATAGTACAGAAGCCAGATTCTTGAAGTACTAATCATGGATGACTTACGAAAAAAAATTCATTTTGTGTTGGTTCCAATATCATGAGACTTATTTCAATGACAATGTAATTTGAAAGCTATGAAGAATGTGCTCTGAAAACAAATGAAGGATTGATGCATTAGCAAATGGATGAGGGCATTGTACAAGATGAAATAATGCTTGCAAGCAAATGAAATTCTGCTGCCTTTGGTCGAAGTGAGCCATTATGTTCAAGTACCCACTTGGGTTTCTTCAAACATGGCAGAAGAGAATTTTACATTTTTTCTGTATTAAGTACAAGGACCTTTACAATTTACCATTGAAGGAATCATCATGAAACAGACAACTTGGCTTTGTCCAAATTTATCCCAAGGCTTTTTCCAGATGGGAGAAATTAAAGTACGTGCACAGCACCCAACTGCTTATTGCTGGAAGCAGAATGTTTGTTAAAGAAGCTAAACTGAAGTGCATCTGAACAGTGACACCCACCTGAGTGATCCATTAAGCAATAACTTTTAAAAAAGCTGTAGCATCTTAGAGATTCTATGTATTCAAAATATTATGTGCTGTAACAGACAATGTAGTTTTAGATTCCTCTTTTTACAAAGAGTCTCATGTATTTATTGTATTTTGTACTTTGAAGACTAAGTGTAGAAACTTCCTGTAGTCCTTGACAACTTAATTGTTTTTACTCCACTGTGATACCATTAAACTTTTGTCTCCTCTTCAGCTTTAACTGTGGGTATTTTAATGGTGATTTTTATTAGACTGTCTGAAAATATTACCAGTACAAAACAGTGCTGTTCTATATTACACTGCTATTCAACTACTTTCTGTACTAAATTGAACCCCTACTCCCCCCATCAATTCAGGATAGTCTTTTGCATTTAAAATTAAGTTGAATCTGTTGGTTGCACATAACCTTTGTTTATCTTAAAAGCTAAGGGACATACTCAAGAAAAAAGAATAGGTACAGGCGTTTTTCAAATAAAGCCTTTCCTATGAAACTATCCTTTATATCTCTCTATTTGGGAATAATTTGATAATGAATACTATTTAACAGAGGATCAAATATTTCCTTAAGGGTGTTTATGAAGTGCCTCACTGCAGGCTCATGTTTTCCTACTCGGTAAGTCCTTCCTGCTTTCTGAAAAGGTGCCTGTAAGTACAAGAAATGGGTTATAAGATGGAGGACACAATTCCTCAGGGCAAACTTAAGTCATCAGCAATGTGTGCATGATCTCAGCCTCTGGGTGTTCATAGGCTGGGTAGGGGGTATATAGTGTCAATTACATATCTAGAAACCTTTAGTTTTTCAAGCATTAATATTTTTAAAGTATCAGACTGTAACATTTCATTAACTGACAGACCTCCAGTGTCAGCTCCAGAATGCTGTTTTTCCCCTTTAAAAGGCAACAAGCAAGTTCTGTTACTGAAGAAAAAAAAAATGTGCTTAGTTGCAGCAGAAATAAGTCTTGCAAACTTTATTTTATACTCTTTTTATTTAAATANAGCAAAAGCTCTGTATATGTGCTGTGATCATTTAGATCTAAGAAAAAAAAAAAATGTACTTAGTTGCAGCGGAAATAAGTCTTGCGAACTTTTTATACTCTTTTTATTTAAATACTTTCTTGTATTTCAAAGGAAGATAAATAAGATACAGGAACTCAAAATTCCACCTGAGAGGATGGGCTTTCTCTTGGAAGAGTCTTGTTGTTAACAGCCTCCTAGTCCAGACATATCAGTGGTGAGGAGGGAAAGACTTGTCTTTCCCTTTGGTCAAACCTGTACTTGCTATTCAAATTCTTCAAAGAATATTTAACTATGCTGGGGCTTGACAGAAGGCATACAAGGGACCCTCTGTCTCTGGTTACAGGTGTCTAGGTAAGATATACAATACTATCCCTCTTGTAATTTCAGATATGGAGGATGGAGTGGAGCTGTTATTCAAAAAGCACTTATTAAGCCAATGCTAAGCTATAATGAGCTTTCTTCCAGGAGTCCTGTAAAACACCTTAAACACAAAGATATTAGCAAAGCAGTATTTTCAGAAGTTGCACTGAGGGTTAGTACTAAATTAAGGCCCTTGGCCAGAGGGTATATAATAGTAGATAAAGACTGTCAGACCCATAAAAATGAGGTTCCAAATTCTTCTGTTGAAGTAGAATGCTTTCCTTCTTGCAATAGCATGCAAAATTTGCTACGTCAAAGTTAAGGCACATTCATGTTAGGGTATTACTTGTATGTAGCTTGATTATCTTCACCTGATCATGCTCTTTTTGAGGTCTCATGCTGATGCCAGTAGCTTTAAATGACAGTAAAGCACAGCCACTGTAACAAGAAGAAAAGGGCCCAAGGTTATATTCAGTAAAAAGACTTGTAGCAAGTATGCATATTACCATTTCTAGAATAAAGTCAGCCTGTTGTTACAGAAGCAATTTTAGGATCTTTCCTGAATGATTTAAATTTATATCTCATTTAGGTCAAAAGAGTTTTGGGATGATTTACACATTCCTCCTTTAGTTGCAGGAATAAAGTTATGTTCAGGTCATAAGCAAGTCAAACACAAGTAGAAGGGTACTTTTCTCCAAACTTAGTCCTTTCTGCAGGGCACACATGGTGCAGAGAGAAGCAGACATGGATAAGACCATGAGTCACTACTGCACCTATATTTTACTCTGACAACAGAAAAACCTAGAAGAAGCCAAAGTTACAGCCAGGACAGGGATAAGGGGCTTCTGGTCTGTCAGTTAGAGAATACGTTGTGATGTAGGAACACTTTCAAAAGGCTGCTTACAAATACACAAGCCAGATAAATCCAGCGTATATGTGAATACATCTAACGAGCCATAATCAATCAAAGTGGAGCAGGACAGACTCTACTGTTTACATCCCTCCTTCCCTTCCCCCAAAAGATGAAAACAAATGATTTAGAGCTAAATGAACTTACATTAACAAGGTTCAATTCTATTGTTCCAGTTTTCTCAGTATCCAGTTTTTTAAACATTTCTGTGGAGGGAAGGAGATGACAGACAAGGATGAATATAGGAACTAACTGGAAAGCCTTCCCCTTCCTTGTGCTTCAGGATTGAAAAGGAATTTAGCTCCAGAATTTAAAACTTCACAGTGACCTACCCCCCAAACCAGAAAGGCCCAATCTAAAGTCATTGTGCAAAACCAAGACTGAATATTTTTAATAGCTGTCTAGTATTCTTTAATCAACACACCCCTGTTTGCATGAAAGACAGGCTGTGGTTCAGCAGCCTGGCCTAAAAGGCTAATTCCTAGATCTAGGAGAAGCATGCAAACTGGGTTGCCAGATTTACATCTCAGTTTTGAATTGGTCTGAATACCTTATCCTGGACTTCTGGACAGTTATCCTGCTGCAAACACAAAGTAAGAGAATCTGTCTAGTTATTAAGTGTGTACTCACTGAACAAGGTTTCGAGCCGAATCAGACACCGAACAAAGTTATCAAAGTCAATGATGAGGTCTTCATCAGCAAAACGAGCCACAATGACCTGATGTAACTGGCAGTTCAGTTTGAACCCTAAAAATACAATGTTGAGGATTTAAAAAAAGAGAAAGAAAAAATTGCAAAAACCTCCAATTAACAGAAAAACCTAAACAACCTTACACACTATCAGAAATTCAATTACCCTCTTTTGGTTAAATTGACAAATGCATTTTGGAAACTCCCAACAACCCCTTCTGTACTTGGAGTGATTTAGAACTGTGACTAGACCACGTGTTCTTCCTGCTGTGTGTGCTCCCACACCTGGACTACTGTTTCCCATGGGATATGGCCAATTGCTTGAGCTCATGGTCCTTCCCTGGGTGACGAGGGGGCTCCAGACTCAGCCTACTGGGACCTGAGATGAAGCAGTGACTGTGGGCAAATGGGCCTCTCTTTCCAATGTTTCTAAACATTGGTACAAAATGTAATGCTGCCTCATCTTACATGGCAACAAGGGGGGCGGGAAATTCCAGAGTGCCGAAAAGTGGAAACGGACTCCTAACACTCCTGTAAGCATCACCCCACTTCCATTCCCTAGGTCACATATCCCAGTTCTACCAGCTTATGCCAAACCCACATAAATATACTCAGAGAGATTCACTGCAAGGCAAGAGTATGCTGCTACAAGACCAGATTGTTGCAGTTATTTGTGCTTTTCCAAAAGCTGATCACTAAAGAAAATAACTGCAAACCTGTCACTACTTTGAAATGCTTTTAGTGAGCCTGTCTGGCAAGACAAGAGCCCAAGCTGAGGATCTAAATCACATGGAGGCCTTCAGGTCTGGGAACACAGGATTTTTCATGTTACAAGTGATATACAGGAGACTAGTGAGCATCTATCAACCCAGCTTGAAACTGATATAATCGTATAAAGAGACAGATCAATATAAATACCTGCTGCTTCCAGCGCCCTCCTCATCTCGTAGGAGTTCATGGTACCAGATCGATCCACATCAATTTCCCTGTAAATTTTCTGGAAAACACAAAATAGAAAGTCAAACCTTAACAATAATTCACAGTGTGGTTTGGCTTTCATCAGAAGTGAAACATTTCAGAATGCAGCCTGTGTGTAACTTAGGAGCATTTGCGACATTGGTCTGAAGGACTTGGTGCTTGTCTTGGTTTCACCTAAAAGCAGCTTTAGAAAGTAAGTCCTTTACTCTGGAAAATTCCTTGAACACCCATTCACTACCACAGTGGAAAGGCTGACAACAAACTCACACTGTTAAGCAGGCAAGTTAAATACTTGAATCAGAGTTAAAAACACAGAGTTAAAAAGAGAAGCAGCCTCTCCTTCAGCACTTCACCCCAGCACCTGAAGGACACTGGACTCCAAGGGACAAAATCCAAGGGACTGAGGACACACAACCCCTGCTTTGGGAAATGAGACTGCACACTGTATGAGGCAAATCAATCTAAAGCCACCTCTACATGTTTCTCCCAGAGAGGTTACATCTTACCTGGTATTTCTGAATCTTTGTCCAGAGGGTGTGGAACTCCTTCAGTCCCAGTTTACCACTCCCGTCGTTCTTCTCTGAGTTAAGGGAATTTCTTTGGAGGGCAGAAAAAGGGGTTTTCTCTTCCTGAGCCAAATTTACTTACATGGGTATTTGTGACTTAAAAAAAAAAATTGCAAGTAAAAGAAGGATGCAAGACTTCTCCGAAGGACTTGTCCTGTCTGCAGGGCTCATCCTGTTGAATACACAATTGTCCAAGATGTCTGTCTAAATCAGTAAGCTGACTAATTTAAACTGTGACCAGTTCATAAGATCTTTCTGCTCCCCTTTGCAGCTCTCTCTCTTTCCTCTACAAGTATAGAAAAGCTGAGATGATGCCACTTTGGTCTGTGTAGTTGGTTCAACATGTACAATTACAGAAGCATAAGTCCTAAGTCTGGATTATAAACAGGAAAAGCCACAGCCAAGCCTGCTATTTGCAGAACTTAAGTTCTTGTGCAAACAGCTAACAAAAGAACCTGGTTGTGGCATCGCTCCCAAAATCTGCTAAGGAGTCCCTATGGAGTGCCATATTTTACACCAAATTATAGCAGAGCATCGCCTTGTGTTGGTAATTTTCCCTTTTTTTAACTCTGCAATTCAACTCCCACTGCACAGAGATGCTGAACACAACTATTCTTAGACTTGAACCTTCATCCTATACTTTTTCCCATATTCTGAGGAATAAAAGCTCCTAAAATCCTGTATACTCTCTGCTTCCTGTATTAGTTTCCCTCATTTTCCATTTGATAGGTCCTTGTGGCTTTATGATGCTCTTTCCAACTCCAGCCAGATAACAGAGAGGTGAAGTGCACCCAGATGTGCACATACAACTCTACGGCCAAGGCCATCCACTCCATGCTGAGAGCCAGGTGCCTTTTCCCAGCACAAACACCACTTTGTTCCCAGCTAAACCAGAACACACAACAGCTGGGAAGGCTTCAAAGCAGATCATAACATCTGATAATGGGTTTTCCCTGCTGCCTGGGAGAATGCACGTGTCAATGGTGAGCAGTGATAGCAAGGGCCTGCTTTTTCAGGGGAACCAGGGTAAAACCAGCTTCTCCACCTCAGGTGTCACTACATCAGGATGGACCCACCAGGCAGCACAGGCAGAGGAATATCATCTAGGAACAGCCTTAAAGGATACATCTAACAGATCAACCATTATTTTGCATGTCTCAACACTAAAGCCATCAGTTTTAATATCTTGGCCTGTAAAGAAAAGCAGGAGACAGGATTATCATTGCAGGCTGTACCACAGCACCTTCCTAAGTAGCTCACAAGCTCTCTAACCAGCATGGAGACACCAGCCCTTATTTGCTGTCATGAGATTGGTGGCTTCCTTCGCAGCTGATGAACAGGCTTTGGGTGAAAGTCAGCTGGGATGTTTCCCCAAGCAAACAGCCCAGTTAGTCTAGTTTGCAGTTGTGCTCCAGAAGAAAGAGACAGAGATAAAAGCTTTCCTGCCCTTACTGTCTGCCTTCAAAGGCAAGTGTAGACTCCTGTGGAAAACATGGACTTCTAACTTACAGAGGTCAGCAGTCAGTAGCTTCATGCAAGGGCTGAATATCAAATCAAGCTTGGTAACCAGCAGAACCAGCTAACTGGCTGGTGCACACAGACATACGATGCAGTCCTGACCGTCTGGATAAGATTTCACTTTGGAAATGAAGAGACACATTTCTCTAAGCATTTATTTCTTGAGCACTGTTTAATGGAAAATAATGGAGAGCCAAAATAGGAATCACTTTACAGAAAAAGCAGCCCAGAGCTTCAAAGTTTCTCCTCCTCCTTAGGGACACTGCAGATCATTGGCTGAGCTACTGTTTGGCCCACTCAGGAGTGGTTCAATACTGCAGTAGCAGCAATACCTCTCTTGATTATTATCAAACACTAATCAAATCTGTCCATCTTCCTGGCTGCCAATTCCCAGTGGCAGATGCTGGGATAAAAGACACCCATATGTACCCGGCCAAAGCTCACATCCTGTGAAACACCTTCTGGGCTGGCACAGCCCCAGCGTTTCTGCAGCCCCCTGAAGCAGTGTGGCGAGCATGTGGCTGTGGCCATATGGAGAGCCAAGAGCAGGTCTGGGGCAGAGCCCAGGGCTTTGACTCCCACGGCCATGCTGGAAACCCACTGGTCACCAAATCAAGCTGCTGTTGGAGGAAGGTACTTACGTTTCGCCATGATTTTATTCAAGATGCTGCGCAGTTCAAAGGCTGAGATCTCTGCATCCTGTGGAGAAGAGGAAAACAATTTTTTCACTGTAAGCTGCAGACACCACCTGCAGCCTCAGACTCCTTTGGGTGAGCTGGCCAAGCCCAAACATTCCTTCGAGTTCATTTCCCTCGGATGGAAGCGCAAGCACTATGCTCTCCCGCCTCCCATTCCCAGGAGCATCACCAATTCCCAGACATTAGCACACCCAGCAAGGTGTGCCTGAACCCCCAGGCAGCCCAGGGCAGCCTGGGCAGAAGGCACAGCCCAGCCCTCAAGGCACCCCTGTGCCTGCACTATGTACCCTGCCCAAGGACAGAATTAGGGCCCTGCAGAGATAAAAGTTGAGCCTGCAGTTCAAAGAGAGCAAAAGACTGTTCACCAGAA
Source organism: Pachyramphus minor (assembly GCA_013397135.1). Classification (NCBI taxonomy): domain Eukaryota; kingdom Metazoa; phylum Chordata; class Aves; order Passeriformes; family Tyrannidae; genus Pachyramphus; species Pachyramphus minor. Next base: position 329,358 of record VYXB01003601.1, read on the forward strand.
GTGCTCACAAATCCACTGGATAAGCAGATGGGTCACTAGACTGATGTTGGCACGTACAATTATGCACACACTTGAGATCTGACTCAGCACAAGAACTAAAACTCTGTCCTGGGGGAGGCGTCTCTCTTACCCATTCACCCATGATGCCATTAAGATATTACCAGAAAAATACTCACACTTCCTGCTAGCTGCCCAAAAAGCCTCTTAAAGTTGGGTTCAATGTCATCTTCACTGATCTCGGTCTAAAAGACAGAAATAGAGAATGTGGAAAGGAGGACATTTTCTGCCTGAGAAAGACTTTGTCATTTTAATTGTATTTTACTAGGGGCAAGGAAATGCATGAAGTTGAAGCTGGAGTGTTTTTGATATGATTTTAATCAGTTTTATTTTCAAGGGCACCTCAAAATGCTGGCATTGCAAATGCTGCACAAAAATCACACATGGGGTACATGCAGTAGTAGGCAAAACATCCCCAGCTCCAGCAGGACTAAACATATGGCGAGCCACTAGTTACTCCTGGAAACAACATCACAAGCAAAAACACCCCTAGGGCTGAAAGCTGCACTCTTGGATTCCTGGAGAGCAAAGGGAATTTCCTGTGGCTCCAGTTAACTCTTCAGAGTGTACCTGGCCTCCTCTGCCTAGGAAGTCCAAGATCTGGATAAAGGACATGTTTCCATTACATTGCTTATGATATTTCCACTTGCTTGACACTCAGTTATGGATATCGAAAGATCTTTTCTCAAAGTTCCTGATAATGCCTATTGAAAAACACTGCTCTGCACAGGGAACAGGCACTCCAACCCCCACTTATTGACAACAAAACTATCTCAATTTAAAACATTTAAGTTGATATACCTCTTCAAAATTGGCCTCAATTTCATCATCTATCACCCTAGAAAGATAAAGAAATCAACATTAAAATAAAACAGGCCACTTTTATGATGTTTTTTCTTCAAGCTTCAGTTAAAGAGAGGTTCTTTAAAATATACAAATAATAATTATTATTCAAAAGATACTGGATTAATCAATGACAGACATTGCATACTACAGGTAAAGCAGTATTTTGCCAGCTATGGCAACACATTACAAACTGCAATGTCCTGCAGAGCCACAGACAGGATTCTGTGCCACACATAACTCTTTGGTCACTCAGTGTCACTGCTTACAGACCTTAGCCCAGGACCAGGCTCTTGGGTGCAAATCAAACTTTTTCTACTCACTTTTTTTCCTGTGTTTTTCCTTTAAAAGCGCAAAAAGTGAGAGCCCTAAATTCTGATGTGTTTCATGCTGTCCCCCAGGTGCTGTGGGAACACCACACCTACTTAAGCACTGCTAAGGGCCCAACCAAAGCTGAATGTGTCCTCACACAACAGACATCCCAGTTTTCTCACCATAGCAGTAACATGCAGCGAAATATTACAGGACAGAAAAAGGATTTTGCTTGCTTTGAATCAGAGAACTTAATACAAAAGATACCACATCCCTTCCCATGGCTTTAGCCCAGCTGCTCTTTAAGATGTGACATCTATATTTTTTCATGGTTTTACAGCTAACAGTGTGGTTTGGGCCAGTTCAGTTAAAACCCATTTTAACTTTATCAAAGGTATCATTTGGTTGAGCAAGTATCTTGACATTTTTCCAGCCTGATTGTGGCAATCAGTGTGTTCCCAGGCAACTGAAAGCACGGGCATTTCTGCCAGCCAAGGGGAGAGCCCAACCTGCCACCCCTTGGGGCTTTCTTCTCCCCACAGACTTAACTGTGCTGTAGCACCCAGCTGGCCCAGGCCCTGTAACTACAAATGTCTGCTCAGGTAGGATAATTACGACAAAACCAACAACAATAATAAAAAAATTGTACTAAATATTATTACTTTTCTTCCACCATTTCTTCCTGCTAAGTTTACTCAAACTTTCCTTAGTTGCCCATGGGGAAACTGGGGACAAACAAGAACTGCCATGATCCCATCCATACAAGGTCATTGTGCATCCCCCCTTCCCTCCTGGGATGTGGATGTACCCCATCCCGGGGCTGTTCCATCCTTCCACACCTGCAAGAGGGACCAGAGATCGCCCACGTGCTCATACTGCTCTCACACAAAAAGGTACGTACGTGGAGTTTGCATTTTTTTCAGAGAAGACCCGCAGACAGAAATCCCCATTCTTGTTGGGTTCAAAGGTTGAGGGCACAACGATATATTCTCCTGCAGGGAGCTTGAAGCGGTTCAGCACTTCCCGGAGGTTGATAAAGGTGTTTGATTTTTCTCTTGCTTTGTTGGTCAGGAAAAAGTTTTTGCTCAGATGAATATTCGTCTGGCCAGAAAACTTAGGCAAAGCAAAGAAAGAGGAAATACCCACAGTCTGCAGGCACTTGCATTCACAAATTATTACACAAATACCAATTAGCGGGGGGGGGGGAGGAAAAATTGTCAGCTTGACAGAACTGAAAGAGAAGAGAAAGGGGGTGAGTGCATCCCACCACGGGACTCCTGAGATGCGGCCTCAAATGTATTTTGCAGATCATCACAATAAATCATTCAGATACTGCTTTTGTTTTGCAGATGATGATGGGTGTCTGAAGACATTTGAAAATTCTCCCATGAACTATTTTTCTTTAGAGTGATATGGCATAGGAGCCATGTCCCTCTGGTCCCCAGAGCTGGTGCCACCTGGAGACTGCAGCTTGGATCTGCCTCTGAGGTCAGGCTGCCTTAAGGCAAAGACCTCACTTTTGGAGGGCTTCAAGAATAAAATATTTTGAGTGTAACACCCAGGGAAAGGTGTCCCTGCCCATGGCAGAGGCACTGGAAGTAGATGGTCTTTAAGGTCCCTTTCAACCCAGACCATTCTATGATTCTGTGATTGTCCAGATTAAACTTCTCTGTGCAAGGTCTTACAGGTGGGCAATTTCAGCTCTAAGAAATCCTTGATGATTCCAACATCATGAATGTGCATGTTTCAGAATCTTCCTACTTCCTGTCCTCCCAGATTTTTAAGAATGCAAAACCTGTCAGACCCGCTGCTGTAGTGGGAGATAAAATTCCACCTTTTGGGCAAAGGAAAAGTCACGGGGACTGATTCTAGTCTGTGTGGACTAGAATCTCTTTTTTTAAGGAAATCAGATTTTTCAACCACTTGGGTGAGGGCTGAGTGGCTGACAGTACTGCTAAGGCATTAAAAAGGTACATAAATTTAATTAACCGATAGCACCATTTTTTTCCCTGATGAAACCACATTTTACACAAAAATAGCTGGTTTGAGCACAGTCTCAGGCACCATGGGGTACCCCAGCAGCTTCGCTTGCACCCTCACAGGTACAGCAAACCCAGTAATGGGGTCACCCCAGCATTTTGCTCAACTTCAGCCACTCCTCTGAGGAGCAACAGTTCAGAGGTGCCTGCAGCCCTCCTCATACTGCATAGGCAGTGCTGCATTGCCACTCCTCTCTGACCCCCCAGGGCACACTATTAGCTACCTGCAAGTCCAAACAGAGAGAAATTACTGAAGGTGGTGCTTGGGGAAATGAATATAAACACCTCCTTGGAATATTATTCATGTGTCAAATGTGAACTCTGTGCAGAGCTGGGAAAAGCAGCTGTGCTCTGGAGGAGCAGATGTGGGTCTGGGCTGGGATAAGAGCCACGGAAGAGCTGCTTTGGTGAGTTTCTGCAGTACAGAGCACTCTTATCCCAATCCAAGACACTCTGAAAATGCAACATGGGCTCAATGCCCCTTTGAGAATAAAGGGCCTCTAAGTTTAGAGAGACTCTGTGCAGTCATGTTGTCCTGGGGACAGGAGGATCCTCTGAACCATTTCTTCCCACAAGCCCTCCAGCCCCAAGTCTGCACGCTGACCACCAACGCAGGCTACATACCTCTGGGGGCACCTGCAAGGAGGAAAGGAGAGAGTTATTTGCTTGTTGAATGGCAGCTCCAGGGCTACTTCTTTTCAGTTACTTAGCAGGTGCATCCACACTTAAAAAAAAAAAAAAAAAAAAAGAAAAGGCTTGAGGGGAAGGTGAATGTTGAGCCCATGCCACGCAATGACGAGTGCTGGCTCAGCTCCCAACTCCATCCTGGGGGCAGGTGAGGCTTGCCTGGGGCAGTGTGGGCACAGCCTGACACAGACCCAGACAGGCTGGTCATGGCTTCCTGCTGAATCTCCTCCCTGCAGCCCACTGTGATGTTTTTTTGTAGGCTCCATTTCTCTACTATTTCTTCCCACCTCTTCTTTCACCTTCCTGCCCCTCTGTCCTCTCTACTGTCAGGAGAGGAGGCAGGGGCTGAGCAAGGCAATAACGCAACTTTCTGTTTCTTCATGGCTTCAGGGGACTCAGCTTTGCTTTAAACCTTATTATCCTGTGCGGACCAGATCTTTTGACCAGCTTTTCAAAGCTGGGATACTGATAAAACAAGCAGTTGTACATATTGCCTGTGGTTACAGAGCAACCCACAGACAAGATCATCATTCCTATTTTCACTGCCACATAAGCACCACTGCTTTGCAGCTCTGTCCTGCTTCAGCAGCTACCATAGACACATCTCTGACCCTTCACCCGGCAGAAGGAGTTTTACAGGTGTTTTGGTTGGTTCTGCTGCTGGTTTCACACTTCCCAAGGTAGCACAGGCATCCCAGCTACGGTCACAACCCTACCACAGCTGCTCCCATTCTGCTGCTTTCACCACAGCCTGACAAGTGAGACTGGATTTCTGCACTTCTTGTTTTTTAAATAGTTTAGAAGTACAGAATATTATAGGTATGAAGTGGCCTCTATAGGTAATCTGGCCCAACCCCCCACTCAAAGAAAGGCTGATATTATTTTGTTAATTATTTTGCTCAGGATATTTTCCAGCCTAGGTTTGAATATCTCCAGGATTATAGATTCCATTGTCTCTCTGGGTACCTGTCCCTGTGCTTGACTGCTATTTTTGTGGAGCATAATTTTCTAAACATCTAAGTGGAATTGGCCTTGCTACAGCTGCTGTCTGACTCATCATCTGAGTTTTGATGGAAAGCCCAGTCTGAGAACTGCACTACCCCGTTTATAGGTGGAATGAGCTTTCCTTTTCCTCCCATGCACCTGTACAGCCTTACTTGCCTCATAAATTGCAAAGCCAATGGTGTGCATGTCCTCTCCCATCTTCCTTTGCTTCCGCCGGTGCTTCTGAATCAGCCCAATGAGGAAAGTGCAGCCCCCCTCAGGATCATCAGGATCCTCATCTTCTTCCTCCAGCTTGATTAAATACTGTGGATTTGTCCAGAAAGTGTCTGGGAAGTGGATTTATGCAAACTGCTCAGAGGCTTCTTTGAAAGAAACTGTGTTGATGTACGTGTCAGCTAGGACAGACATGGCTCTGACTTCAAAAATCAGCTCTGAGAAGGAAAAACTCCCCGTCTGCCCCCGCCTTTACGATCACAATGTGACCCTCATCAGGGAGCCGCATGTCCCAAATGCCTGCACGTTTTGGACATTAGTCCTAGATATCTCAGGTACATTCTCCTCCTCCATAAGCCACCCCAAACCACCTCCCAAAAGCTCTCACAGAAAGTACAGGTGGACAAGTAAAACATTTCTTCAGTTTTTCTTACTTGGGTAATTCCTGCAGCCCCCTGCAGTGGCTCCTCGCCTCCAGTTCCCATCCAGCTTCAGCAGGCTCCACTTCTTGTACCTGTCACTTGTCAGGGTGTCCGGAGTCAGGTTGCAGATCTCCAGGCGGGAGTAATGCCTCAAGAAGTCATTGAACGCCATCCTGTGGGAGAGAATGCCACTGGCACCATCTCCTCAGGATGGACAGGTTTTCCATACAACCAACTTGCCTATCCTCCCTCTCTCTTACTGTGACTTAGCACTAGGATTTGGGGTGATTTTGTACACTCATCTTGGAGAGCATACTTGGAGAGGTTACTTTGTGTGGAAAAAAAGCTGGGCAGATGACATTCCCTTCTGCCAAAATGGAAACCTAGTGGTATTTACCAAAATTCCCCATCTTCGTGTCTCTTGGTCAGCCGCTCCCGCACCTCAGGGTCAACGCCACTCCAGTTTGGGCAGCTGAAAGAGAACCCCACATCAACTACAGCATAAGGTAAAGGTTAAAACCTAATTTGGCTGTTCTGGCACAATGATTTCACTTTCTACAGTTGCAATATTCCACAAGATTTAAGTGATAGCAGCTTCAGAACTCCCAAACTACTGCAGAATTAAAAATAGATGGACCCAGGCTACAAGATACCTCCCTTCTCAATTATCCAAGATAAGGACGAGAAGCAGAGTTCTTTTTTCAGAAAGTGCTAATGCCCTGACTGAGGCAGAGCTTTGTAGTAGAAAAAGAAAGTCTCAGAATAAAAACTGCCCAGCCACACAAGTGATTAAATGCCTGTTTTCATTGCTAACAACTGAAATGGATATTAAAGCCCTTTTGGAAAGTAAGTTTTCAGAAGCTCACTACTGAATACAGGCTGTTAAGTAAGCAGAAACTGCAGTGAGGTTTATAGGAATCACCAACCAAATCACTGCATCTTACATAAAGGGAGGTGTTTGCATGAAAGGTACCACATACTGCCACACCCACAAGGGAGACAACCGTGATGGGATGCTTCTCTATGAAACAGTTCAGAGTGAACATCACATCCAGACGGGGCTTACAGAGGTAGGGAAAAGACAGACAACAGCAGAAACATGACTGCAACCCTGCAGTAAAAGCCTATTGGTAGCGTGTGAGCCATCGACTCACTTGTCATTCCATTTCCCTGTCCACTCCACTTCCCCCCAGGGATTTCGGATTCTGATCAGCTTCTGCACTGTTCCTCGGAAGTTCACCTGATGTGATCAGAAGTGTATGGAGAGTTACTCAGTGACACAGAACTGTGCTCCCTCCCACATCTTCTACAGTAATTAAAAAACATGACAGAGCAAGTATCTCAGTGTTCCGCATGACAAAGTATACACATAAACATGCACACATCTGGTCCAAAAGACACAAGTCAAACTGATTCTGAATGTGCTTCATGCACCCAAGCTTGTCCAGAGAAGTTTTATAACACGCACAAACCCAAGCCCATGATAACCAAAATGTCTGTTTTGTGACGCTAAAAAATTACCTCTGATAAGATTTCAAGCAAAGGGAATGTAAAACTGCTACAGGACTGCCAAAAATCAGGTACAAAGAGATATTTCTCTAAGTCATCATTTATGTATAAATGAATTAAGGACAACAAACTCCCTCTTTACTGCTTTTGCTGTGAGAAAAGGACCAAATGAACATCCACAAACTTGCCTGTTAGCAGTGTCCACCTCAGCACAGCATGTCAGCAGCTCTCTACACCTCATTCAACTTTCAGAAATTATTTCAGAACCAATTATTGCTGAAGTAATCCCAAAAACTCATAGACATGTATAAGGACATCATGATCTCTTCCTTTGTTTTCACTTATCTTACTCTCAGCAATCACCCACCCTCTTCAGTAGGCACCCTGCATTCAAATACCACTGATGAAAAGCAGTTTGGTAGGCACTTAAAAGACAATAATATATATTTTGCTTGTTTGGTGCACATCTCTCATCTTGTGCATTTAAGTTACAGTGCTGCCTGTTATGCAGAACCAAGCTGAAGGGCCTGGTCACCAGCAGAGGGTGGTGTGCCCTCTGCACAGAGCTGCCCACTGCCCTGCTCACTGGGAAAAAAGCAATGCACTCACTTCACCCTCGTTTTTTTCAGCCAGACCACCAAGAAGACAAATTTCTGTTTATCCAAAACACACCAATTCATCCAGCATTCCTTCAGAAAGAGGAGACTCAAAACCTGATTCAGCAAAATAGGTGACACTCAAGAATTTGCAGTGTTAGAGATGGATTTGTTGCTGCCACACACAAAACCCCTTTGGGGTGGCACACCTACCTCCTCTGCCCCGGTGACCGAGTACGCGTGTCCCTTCACCAGCTTCTGGGAAGTGACTGCCTCTGTCTCTGCTGCACTGGTGATCTGGAGGAGCAGAGAACATTGGTGAGTGTAACTTCCCATGTGCAGGGGATCCAGCAAAGGGAAGCTTCCCCCTCCAGCAGAGCTTTAATCTCACTGGCAGGCTCCAGGGGTGGTTTAGCTCCTGCACAGAGGCACCAAGAGTGGGGAGAGGGAACAGGGGCACATGTGGTGGTGCTGGAGCTCCAGGTGCCATGTTCATGGCAAAGGGTGCACACCAGAAACCCTGTACTACAGGGGAGCTCCCTCTTGGCTCCAAAACACTTGCAATCCCCTCTCGTGCATCTCCAGCGGGGATACATGCAATAAACTCCATATTCTCAAGGTAACTAGGAAGAAAACAGGGAGTGACTGAGGCTGAGGCCTAGGATCATACCTAGGTCCGGCAAGCCCCAGTGCTTTGCTTCAGGGTTAAAACACTCCCTTCAGCAGGGTGGGAGGTTGCCCTTGCTTTCCCTAGCACTGCCACCTTGGAACATGCCAGGCAGGGCAGCAAGGCTGAATTTTGGATGCCATTGGAACCTGAAGGCACTCACTTCACCCTCTCACTTTTTCATGGCCAGACACTTGGACAGTCTGGCCTTTCAACACTGCAGAGAAAAGTCAATTCTTGTTAAACAGTGAATATTTAACCACCTATGCAACACATGGCTATCATTGTCTTCCCACCATTTCAGAAAGTGTGTGATCTCTAAACAACCATATTGGAAGCTTAAGAAAACAGAGAGGATGGGATCGAAAAGGCAGGATTCCTACTGTCAATTCATGCCCTATTACTGCAATACATTCTCCATGGAACACTTAATCTCTATGTCCCTATTTCTCTCATAGAAGAGAAGATTTTACAAGATTTTTTCCAAAGGCTAAACTCAGTAACAAAAAATTTACACTACAGAAATTGCCAGTACTTATCACAACACAATATATTTACTCTCCTCCACCTTCAACATGAGATTTGTATTGTGGGGCAAAAATCCAGATGTCAGATTCTTATCTAAATGCAAACAAGTAAAACAGGCCTTGAAAATACCATGAAGTCAAACACTGACATTAACCAAGTACTTTACCTGCTGTGAAGCTTCCTTCTCCTGGGACTCTGATTTAACTTGAAAAATGGGAGGAAACATTTACATTTATATTATGAATGGAGCTCTTGTAAACAATTTACCTTCCCTTTAGACATAACTAAGATGCAATCTCATTTGGGAGGAGGGTGATTAACACAATAACAATACCTAGACTCATTTTAAGAAGGCTAAAAGCAATGCTGAATCCTTGCAGGCAGGGCTAAAGCTCCTCTTTTCCTTTTCATGCAGGTCCAGCTTTTGACAACGTGTTTTCTCATAGATTGTTTTAAAGACCTGGCAACAGTCTGAGCCTCTGTGCTTCAGATTTTCTGGGAACATTCAGATCTGTCCAGGTTTTTTGGGAACATATGAGGTGCAACTTGTGTGTCAAAAAGGCTACAGCAAGGGTGCAGGATGCATCTGAGAATCTGCAGGAGCCATTAGCAGCAGCTTTCTGTCCAAACCTACTCACCCCGTACCATCCTGCTGCCAAGCTACAGGCTTTCTTAGGAACAAAGATGAACCTCAGGATCCCTAATGAGTTCCCTTTATGATTCATTACCATGAACTTACAAAACAGCAAAAGCTCTAGGTCTCAAGGTAGAAACACAAAAAGAGGCAAAGGGTTTTTACTAATAAAGTCTACATTTCAACCTAACCCCCATGAAGAGCACATGCCTGAGTCACATTTGTGGGTCAAACTCTTCAGGCACAAGTAGAGCAGAGAACCACAGCAGAGGAGACCTGCATCCTGTGTGCAGTTCCTGTGGAAGGTCCATCCCCCAGCTGCCTGCATGCACAGCAAGAGCCGAGTGCCCAGCAATAAGCCTGCGGACTCACATCAATGGAGCAGCCAAGGAGAGAGCCTTTCTGGAGGGCCTTCTGAATGATTTTGAAGAGGTTGGGTGGTGCCGTCCGCAGCTCATACCATTCTGCAATTCCACCAGTGAAGTCCTCGAAACCTTCGGTGGTGGTGCCACCAGAAAGAGCCTCATATGATCCGTTCAGCCTGCACAAAACAAGGGACACACACAACCATCATGCTCCTTGCTTTCCTCTTCTCACACACACAGTGATCAGGTTTCCCTGTCCTCCTCTTCTCCTCAGTAGAGGCACTCAGTGTGCCAACTGTGATGATATTTCTGCTTTCAACAGCACTACAGCAGCTACGAATTACGAATGCGCCCTCCGTTCAGCTTTGCATCTTAGACCTGTGTACTTGGAAAGCCCAGCATAAAATCTTATACAATCATGGATACAGGCTGCAGGTTCAGTCATATCAATGACAGAAATCATGAATGCTGTTTGAAGAAAAAAATGTATTACAACCAAAAAAATCAAGACCCAGCATTTTGCCTCTTGAGTTCCACAGTCTTTTAACCCCCTTAACAATTATGGGTCTGATTTTCAGATGATCTAAATTTCTTAAGTAAATTCAAAATAGTAATGTCAGAGGAAAGAATTCCTCTTTGGCCAACCCAAAAATGGAGATTCAGATATGAGTGTCTTTGCCTCTAACACAGACCTGAGCATGTGGACTGATGCGCTTTGCACACTGAAGCACTGCAGCTGCAAGCTCTCACAGGTGCATAGAACACAAGAAACAGAGTTTCCCAGGCTCTGGTGACAGGAGACCACTCTAGGAACAGCCTCACCATGAGATGCAAGAGCTACTTTTTTTGGCTAGCAACACAGTCAATACTTTGGCTACTTGTCTTAGGCACCTATCAACAAAGGTTCATTAAAGGAGCTATTGTGGGATACCCCAGAAGCTGTAAAAGCTAAAAATTAGGCTGACACTTTAAATGCATTGTATTCATACAATTGAGGATGCTATGGGGAAGCAGCAACTTGAGTGGGGTGAAAAGCCTGGCCTTGACTCACTTGGCATAGGCCTTCTCCAGCAGTGCGCTCCAGAACTCACTGCCCTCCGCTGAGTGCACGAAGAGCAACTCCCCGTTCTTGGTGGGCAGCCTGTCATCCACCACGACGTCCACCCACTCCCCGTACTGCCAGAACTGAAAAGAGAGCACAGACACCTTGTCACCACACCACACCGTGCACTCCGGTCACCAGGAGCTTTATCTGCTAGCGCCAATTTCCTAGAGGAAAAGCAATCTCCCTTCATCCACCCTGTTCAGCGAGGCACGTACCCAGCTGGCTCTGCTGATGGAGGGAGGACCACAAAGGCTGCCCCTGCTCCCAGCTCTTCGGTTAATGGTCTTGTTCCTTCCACCACCATCACCCTTCTTAGCTGTTTCCTTTTTTCTGTCTGGTTCTTTCACGTCCCCCAAAGCCGTTCCAGGAAACCCCACATGCAGAGTCTCCCCCCCCGTCAACAGTACTGGGGGCAGAAGGTTGTTTTCCACACACCTGGAAATGGAAAATTCCTGCATATTTATCCTGGAAGCTCTGGTCTTTGGGAACAACACGCGCCAAAATTTCTTCATTCAGGGTGAGAGAAGCAATGGCAGCCAAGAGCCAACAGTCCCCTGTAAAAAGAAAAGAAATTAAAAAAGAATTAGGTTCAATATTCAAACTTTATTCTTTAGTTTTTGTACTGCATAGGGATTGTGCATTATAACAAATAAGCCCCTCAGCTGGGATTTGATGATCCCTCCCATCACCTTACCTCTAAGACAGATCAAATGTATGAACACAAATACCCTCTAGTTGCAGGCAAGTGTTTCCTCAAGACCAACATCATTAAAAAAAAAAAACAAACCCGAAGCAGGCTTTTTCTGATCTACCACCACAGTTACCACCCACTCTGGGATTATTTGAAAGAAAACTTAATATTCAACTGAGTGCTTATGTGTTAGGAAGCAGCATGGGGAAAAGGCAACGAGCCTGTGGGCACATCCAGGTACTTAGGGGTGCAGTTTCTCCTCAAAAGGACAGTGTTTTCTCAGGCATAGGCTGCATTCCTTTCCCTCCTCCATGTTTAATAAATGCCTGTTGCTTTGCCATCCAGAGACTTGTCCTCTTGGACCAGCTTCCTTTAAGGTCTCTTGCCAGCCTCCCTCCAAACAGGAGCTCCTTTCACCTCAGACATCTCCAGAGGCTCTTGCTTGAGGCCTCTCTGTCTAGTCCCACATTTCATCTCTGGCTCTAGTCACCAGAGAGACAGGAAGGGCCTGAAGGCAGGCACTGTTTCCCAGTCCCACACACCTCTTCACCCTGCCTGGGATGGAGCCAACATCCACTAAGCCTGCACACCACAGCTCCAGAGCACAGGCTGCCTGGACAGTGTTTTTCCACACCATCTCCTGCCATGCAAAGAGAGGAAGAGACCACAGCTCTATAAACATTACACCTCTATTTTCTGTAATTCTTTTCAGAACCCAGTGTTACTTTAACAGGGCAGTTACCCTTCTGCTCAGCCATGGCCTTCCTGTAGCCCATTAGGAGGGCAGAGATTTACAGAGCCAGATGATCCCCTGACTGCCACAGCCCAACACAAAACCCCTTGTTAGTATTAGCAGATCCTCTGTTCCCTTGCTTTGTGAACAGAGGGTAGTTGGTATTACACATCAGATCCCACAGAATGATGCTGGAGGATTGCAGGTTGAAGAAGCATCAACCAGCTGCAGCTGCCAGCAAGCCAGAGGCCAGCAAAGCAGCAGCCCCTATACAGTCTTCTCTCTCCCACAGGAAAAGGCTCAAAGGTGAGAAGCTGTCAGAAGTCTCAGGGCAAGTTAACTCTAAAGCAGCCCTCAAGGTCCACCCTTGGGCCCAAATCCATCACTGCTCAGACAGCACTAGCAGGAACACAGGCAGCCTGCAGCTCCCTCCAGGTTGCCCCTTGCTTTTCATAGCTGACCCTCAGCAGCAGCCCTATGAATGACATCTGTCCCATGGCCCTTTTCATGGTTCATGAAAAGGGGAAGATATAAAATTACAGAACAATTTCAAAGCCCAGGCTTTTATTGTTTCATTACATAGAGGGGAAGAACCGAACATAAAACTTTCGCTTCAGCCCTGCCTCTGGTTGCTGGTACCGCCTGGAAAAATCATTGTGTCAGAGTTTTCAAACAGGAAAGTCACCTTGCTATTCTGCTGCGACAGGTTATGAAGCAACAAGGATGTTCCCCTCCCTCCTCTGTGACAGCACATCCATCTCACCCTGCAAAACAGGAACTCCTCTTACAGCCTCCTTCAAGGTGCTAAGACTCTCATCCCTGGGAGCTGGGCATCCTCTGGTGCTGCAGTGCATCCAGAGGTATTGCCACACTGCAAAGGTGCTTGCTGGGAAAGAGACTGAGGTCAGAAGATATTCAGAGGCATTGTGAGATGGGCTAATCTACAATTACTGATCCTCTCTCCTTCAGTCATGCAAGGGATTTAGCAGCTACCCTTCACAGCAGTTCTCAAAGAGTATCTCAAGCTGGAAAGAACCCATAAGGCATGCGACAAGTCACAAATATACAAACTGATAGGTTAATCTGTCCCATCTCAGCATAGAGCCCAAATAACTGATAACCCCCAGAGAGGCACCTGTCCGAGCATCTGAACAACCCCAGCACACACCCCACGCTCCACAAGGCTTTACAGACAGATTTGTGCGACTCAGAGGTAAAGCAAGTCTGGCATCTCAAACCTATGCTTCAAGAGAACCCCAGAGTATCTGACATTGGTGTTACCGACCTCAGAAAAACAGTGTTGATTTAAATTAGTAGCAAGTCTGGCTCAGACGGAAGCTGTCTCACTATTCTTCCCCAAAAATATTAGCATTTCTATTCCATACACAAGTCTGGAGCTGGGCAGGCAGAGAGCAGCACAGAAAGAATAAATGAACAATTCAACATGACAACAGTATCTCAGGAAGCCTGGGTCAAGGAGCTGATCAGGCATCTAGATTAAGAGCATACACCCTTCAATGGTATAACATATCTTTGAGTCATATTTCTTTCTCCTGTAGGTAAGAAGCACAGGAATTCAAGAAGAAACTCGCCCCAGAGGACCTCTGCACCAATAAGCAGAGTCTATAAAGAATTTCCTTTACTTTCTGGCTGTTTCATCAAGGCAGACTGAAATAGCAGACTCTTGTAAAATCTCTCAGTTGAGAGTCTGACAAACAGGTCTTAACTCAGACAACTCTGGGTAAGGTCTTCTTGAGGTTTAAAGGCAAATGTAGCATATATCCGAGACACCTCATCCTTTGGTTTTCATATTTAAAAGTGCTCAACAGTCAAGATATCATCTCTTCCTTTCTGAAAAGCGACCACAAAAAGTAAATTTGATAATTCAAAGCCTGGATGAGAAGAGATCTGGAGTTTTAGCCAGCACTAAGTAAGAAGGAGCAGGGTCTTTACCAAAAAGTCTAAACTATCAGAACTGGCACTTCTGTAAGGTTCTTGATAGTGACCTTCGATAAAGAAAGAAAATTAAGAAGAGGCTAATGGACAGGTTACTTATAAAAAGAATTTGAAAGGAGTGTTAGCAAGGCTAGGTTAATCATAGGGAAGTTTTGTAAATAACCAACAGGTAGAAAAAGGTTATCAGAAAAGGGAACTCAGAAGCTGTGAGTTTATTTGTAGTATATTTATACAAACAAGAAGTATATTTTTTTCCTGTCATGCTTCCTTTTTGCCATTTTCAATGTTTTACTTCTTATTTCTATACCCTTATCTCTGCATTTACCTAATCTCCAGCTACAACCAGAATGTTAGAAAAAAAAAAAGTAATTGCAAGGCACACATAAATAGCCTTAAGGGCTTAAAATTGGCCATTCCGGAAAGAAAAGACAGCCAAAACACACCCAGGAAGTGCCTGAAGGGCTGTATGCAAAAGGCAGCTCCTCTGGTCACTGCACAGTCCACGTAAAAATATGGGGCCAAAAAATAAAGTACATTCTAATATACATTCTGCCAACCACAGACTAGTCACTATTTTAAAAGATTCATAGCTATAGATTAACAGCTACTGAATGTATTTATATTAATACCACACAAATCCAGGAAGCTTTCTGGTTAGAAATATGAGGTTGTGGCAAACCACTGACAGTGGAGTGGTTGTCAGCATGAGAAAACCATGGATCTAATTTCCTAAATTAATCCTGTTCAATTAGTTATTTTTTCACACATTTTTATGTAAGGAGGAGACGCCTGCATCTAAACAGATGAGAGACACTGTGCTGTTTACTCCCCAGTGTTGTGATACCATGGTGACACACCCTCCAAAAAAGGTGGTTAAGGGTGAACAAGGCTTCCCTGGCTTTGGATCCTCCCCTCTGCTGTAATGAGTCACCACATCCCATGTGCCACCATTTAGAGCCAAAACCATCACTGACTTTAGATCTGATACTGCAAAACTAACTCCAAATACTAGCCTTTAAAATTTCTCCAAAAAAGAAAAAAACCAAAACAACCAACAAACCAACCAAACCCCCAACCCTTTTCTGCACTGGTGATCAGCTATGCCTAATATGAACCACAGTATCACACAGCCCAGGTCAAAACCAATGAAACAAATGTATGCACCTGGCCCATAGACCAAAGACTCCTGAGCTAAAAGGAATCTCTGCTCATTAGCTGAGCTGTTTGGTTACACATCTGCTGCCAAGAAGCCTGCTGCAGCACTGATGGGTACATGTGTTTTGGATGCCTCATCTGTCCCTGCAGTACTCCCAGATGTTCTGAAGGGCTTAGCAACGGCAGTGAAGCTCCACATGGGTACAAGTCTGTTGCTTTGTGATCAAGCCTTTTGGGAGATAAATAAGGCTACAAAAGCTTCCTATGGAAATAAAACAGCATAATGAAAAGCACAGGTTTTCAAAAGCATCATCCATCCTGATATCTTCCAGTGCAATCTTCTCTGTAACATCCTAAAATGCCATGGGACATCCATGTCAGCACACGAAATTCAAGTAAATGGAAGCTTAAGCACATGTATTGATATAAATGCTGGTGTCAGATGAGGCAGCGACAAAAATTTTTTAAAAAGCAGTTGCACAGCAGATCTGCTAGCCTCACTGTGTAAAAAGCAGGGATTCCATACAGGCTATTAGTAACTCAATGGCAATACAGAGATAAGATCAATAGCATCTAATTTTTAATCAACCATGGGACTGTCACACAATACCAAAATCCTGCCCAGATTCATGGAAAGATAGTGGGGCGAGTCATCATAGTACTTAGTCATGGTGAAAACATTAAGACAAACAAGAGCACTAACAACCTCCAACTGAAATACAGTTAGAGGAGGTAAAACAATACCAGCTGTGAGTCAGTTCACATCCTTTGGTGATACTATACAACCTCATGGGAACATTTGACCGGTCCAAATGTTCCGGTCCAAAGACCATTAAGGCAACAAATGCTTTTATCAGCCTAAAACAGGGTTTGGCATTAGCAACAGCAACTTCACAACTTGAAAATGAAGCTACAAATCTTTCATTCCCATGCTCTTGCTGTCACAGCATCTGGATAGAAAAGTTGGAAGCCTGCAGATGGCAGGAAGCAACTAAGTGCCATCAGAAACCAGCATCTCTACAACATGCCAGATGTTGAAATGGCATTACAATAAACTCCATTTCAAGTTGAAGAACTCCATAGCTGTAAAGTTTCACAATAAAAAGAGCAGACAGATGTCTGGCATGTCTGTTAAGCACTGGGACATGCTTTATGCCAAAACAATCATGGCAGGAGACATGATATTAGGCAGAGAGGGCACAGGAAGCAAGCTGGTGACATGCCAACAACCCATGACACAACAGAGCCTAGCCCATGCCACAAATGGTATTGGGGCATGAGGAGAACTCAGTAAATAATCTAAGTATTTTTACTGTCAGGGCTTTTTACACAAATTGTACCTAGTTGTCAACGCATTAACCCAAAAACCTTCTGAATGAAAACTGAAGCACAAAACATAAGCTTCCCTGTCTGTTATATTTTTGGACATGAAAACACGAACAGCAGTGGGACTAGAAACTAAGAAACTAGCCACAATGTGGCTAATATTATGCTGTTTGAAAGCAAACAAACAGAACAACACAGCACGTATTAGTCATGTTTCCCTGCACCAAGAGCTTTCCCTCAACTGTGCTGTCTAATCTAAAACCTTCTCACTACAGCTATGGAATAAACAGGAGCCTACTGCTTTCACTTCACTGTACTTCTTCTCATGTTTATGCAGACATCCTCCTTGCCAGCCTCCATGCTGCCTTCTGGGTGGACAGGCACAGTGGCACTCACCTAAATCTGGCAGGCAGGGCAGGAGAAAGGCTTCCAGACTGGGAAAGCTGTGCACAAACAGCCAGTCTAAGCCACTCAATTCCAGTTGTCTCCTGGGGCTTCCTTGAAGCTCCCAGGGGTCCTCCAAGAGAGCACGACTGAGTGGCTGCCATCGCACAAACCGAGTAGAAGCCATGGCAAAAGCTTCAGCTCACAGGCTAGCCCATCCCTCCTGAAACACCCTGGTTTTGTTTTCCTTGAGATCTGATGAGCAGCAGAGAATCCCCCACAGAACTTGTTTTCTCTGTACTGCATCTTTCCAGATTTCTGGGGATCCCCATTGCTCAGCAGCACTCTCTTCCACTGCAGAAAGTAACGCCCCACTACGCATGCAACTGCTCTTCTAAGCACATTATTCAAGGCAGAAATTAGCCCCCTTTCAGGCACACGGATGTGAACATGAAAGGAACTGGTCATGATCAGAAAAGCCATCAGGAAACCAGTCTGTGTCATCCCTGCCTGGTGCATCAGAAAGGTTGTGCTCAGTGGCCAAATGCACATGGTCCCTACCTGCAAATGCCAAGGAAAGGCGACAAAGGTCGAAGTTGATGTGCAGAGAGGTGGTAGGATGCAAAAGGACATATTAAAGAGTGAGTTACAGTCTAGCCCACGGTGTCCTGGGGCAGCACCTGCATGGAAAACTCAACTTTCTGGCTCCACCTTACCTAAGGCCCCTTGGCAGATGTCAGTGCGAGTGGCTCCACCTGCTATGAACTGGGGGCTGGAACACAGCTCCTGGAAACAAAAGAAGCCTTGCATTACCTATAGCCACAGGTAAGGGAGGCAACAAGGCCCCACGTGCAGCAAGTTAAACAAGCCACTGACCACAGCAGGCGAACACCACAGAGATGGAACAAATCAGGAATGAGAGTGCAGGCACCTGACACACCAAGCACAGTGAGAGTGGGAGCTGGTGACCAAAGCTTGTGGGCAGCCATCTCACTTCACAGTATGTGCCAGGGAGTCCACTGCATTTTCACACACGTGCACACACCACTCTGCTATTACCTCCCTGCCACTGACTATGTCAAAGTCTTTCAGCAGCACCTAGGCACCCCGGAGTCCACCTGACCCCATGGCTCCCGTGGCTGGCAGGGCTGCTTCGGCAGGAAACCACACGGTGGTCAGCTCAATGCTCTGCTGCTAAAGGAAAGAGGTAACCCGAAGCGACAGCCCCGAACGCTGCCCAAGGCAAGTGGTTTGTCCACACGGAGAGTTCAGGATGGAGAGGTAAACGGTTTTCGTGCTTTGTTTGTTTTCCAGACAGAGCACATCACCCTGCCAGCCCGTACCCGCGTCAAAGGGAAGCCTCCGGTGCTCTGAGCATCCACAGCTTCACGATCCCGGGATTCTGCAGCCCGGGGAAGCTGCGGGAGCGGGTCTGAGCCCGGGACTAGCCGCGCCCCGACCCGCTGCCCCCGCACAACTGAATCAAACCGAATTTACGGGGTGGGGGAGGAAGAAAAACCGGGTGACACGCCGGTGCCGCGGAATGATGCTCCCGGGATCCCCTCACCCCCCGCCGCCCTACCGTGGGTCTGCGCCAGACGACGCCCTGCGTCTTGGCGGAGCGGGGTCCCAGCTCCCGGTAGCCGAGGGCAGCGGGGCCGGCGGGGAAGGAGGGGTCCTGGAAGAGCCGCCCCTCCTCCAGGCACTCCCGGCGCAGGGCCCCGAAGTGCTGCCCCAGGTAGGGCACGGCGTGGCTGTGCCGCCCCGCGCCCGCCGCCGCCGCCCGCTCCTTCGCCACGGCCTCCGCCATCCCCGCCATCGCCCCACCACTGCCACTGCCACCGCCCCGCCCCGGCACGGCACAGCCCGGCCCCGCCCGGCCCGCTCCGTCATCCCCCCACCTCCAGCGGGGGCCACGCCAGAGCTCACGGCATCCCCGGCTTTGTTCGAGTCCTTCACACCAGGAGTCACTGACGAAAGAACTTCCCCTCCCGCTCTCCAGCTCCGTGGAGCCGCGGAGAACATCCCTGCCACGCAGCTGGGCGCCTCATCTGCTCCGCACCTGCGCCAGCCCTGGCTCCCGTGTTGCCGCATGTACTCATCCATTTAAAAACACCGGGATTTCCTGTGTAAAAACCGGAGCTAGCCCTCTCCGAATCTGCACGTTTAGAAAAAGACAAAGGAAGGGGGAAACCCCAACGTGACTATGGTACATATGTACCCCGTATTGTCACCCTGTTACAACCTTGAACACTGCACACGACAGTGATCACTTACAGCTTGATTTGCTGGTGGTAACCAACGCACGTGTTGCCGTCGCTGCCGGCTTGGATCAATCTACAGCCCCTGCACATCCCGGATCGCGCTCAACGAGTTACCCCCAACACGCACCCCCGCCATACACTGCGGGGAAAAGGAGTGTCTCTCTTTTGGCAGTGAGCTGCTGCCAAGAATGGCCGAAATGCTGCTGCTGGCTCCCACATAGTACAGCAGCCCTCCAAGGGAGAATTCAAACCATTTGTTTCATATTTTATGTCTGACTCAGGACGTGCTGGGCACCAGGCAGCGGTCCCGGGCAGCGTGCAGAGGCTGAGAGCCCTTTGTGCTGCACCCACTGCCCGTGCTGGCTGCCCCAGCTGCCTTGGGAGGACAGGCACCTCTTTTTGCACATTGTATCCCAAGCCCTGGATGCACAAAACAGTGGTTTGGATCCATCCTATCTGAAAAAAAAGAGAACATTATTGTGCTCAAAGAACCATAAATTACCCAGCTGTACCATTTGCTGAGATGTGATGGGAAATTTTCCTTGAAAATTATAAATGAGAAGTTTTTCGTCATTGCTCATACGCAGTGCTCCAATGCACTGTTAAACACTGTCTGTTTGCTTGGTAGTTTTGGACTTAAATCACTTATGATTCCTCTTCCTAGACTCAACATGGGTCCTACTTGCACAATTCATGGGAAGCCATTGCCATTAAACAAGAAATAAAGTTAAGCATTGTTCATTCAATTCCCGGTGTAAGCAGGTGAGGCCCCCAAAATCTTTTTGAAGTTAGATATGAGTGGTGAGAGCAACACCAGCCAGCTATGTCTGTGTAGATCATGGCCATGCAAGGAAGTAACCCTGATATTATCTGTTTGTCCAAACGTGGCCAGACAAACTGGGCTTTGAAGGTGTCTCCTCTTCCTCATGGGTCAGAAGGGCTCTCTGAATAAAGAGGATAACGGTATTTTTAGCAGCATATTGAGGCACATGGCAAATCAATAACACATGGAGAACTGGAAGCAGATCAATTATTGTTATGTGCTGTAAGTGCTCCCTGAGCGGAGCTGGGACATACTGCGTACGCTCAATTACTGGTACATCATTAGCCAAGGTCTCCAGCATGGCTGTGCTGAAGCTCAACCAGGACACAGTATGACACTGGAGAATGGTTTTGCTCAACTGTTTATATTCATTAGGCACTGCTGAATTATCTCACAGGCAAGGCTTTCTACTGAGCCAGGAAGATAACAGCACCTCACCATGCAGGAGTATAGCTCATGACAAGTGTTGTATCCCAACATCCCAGACAGATCTGGGAGCTGTAGAGCTGCTCAGAAAGTGTTTATTTGGCTCCACGCAGTGGTTCAAATCTGTACAGCTGCCACAGGTCAGCCTTCTCTGTTTTTTCAAAAGTCAGAGTAGAAGGAAAACAGTGTCAGTTCAAAGCAATGACCCATAAAACCAGTTTTGGTTTGTGAACTCCTCTACTCTAGCCATTTTCCAGCAGATGCAGAAGTTTAAGCTGGGTTGAAGTTTGTAATATAATTACTTTGCTTTTCTTAGTCATCTCCCCTGCGTCCCATAGATGATATTCACAGACCACTCTGGAGTCTGCTGGCTGTATGTTAACAGCTCTGCTTGGACAACAGTCAAGAAGATCAAGCATGTACAAGCGTGTTATGTGGTCGCTCCATTCAGTTAGAGTTACCAGTGTTTTCTTAGAGTCTCTGTGGTGCAATGGGACTTGAGACTGAGCCAAACAGAAAAGGAGATGAACCGATGGTAGCAAAGCCAGAAAGAAATTGAACCAGCAAGGATTCAATTAGGCAAAGGGAGAGGTAGATTTGACACCGTAGCTTGTTAGACTGGTCCCAAACATGTAGGGACTGTAGTGTCCCAGGTGGTTTAATAACAAACAAGAATATGTTTGTGTAATACAGAAATTCTCTTACTATATGGGAAGTTGGCTGTCCCAGCAGCCGTCTGAACAGCCTACCCACAAAGACCTCTGCAGTTAAATCAACAAGTCACCTACTTCCACCCCAGCAGCAGATGTGGATGACTCCACAGTTAGAGGGAGGAAAGTTCTTTTAAGCACTACACTGAGCCAGTTCCTTGATCGTCTACGTACTCACACAATGTGCCCATTTTCTTTAAAGAAAGGGGTGATTTCCATTTGAGTGTGAGACCAGTGTAATGCTCTGAGGTAAAATAGCAGTCCCAAGAATAGTTACCCACTCCTGTACCCCTAAAACCAGGCAATTTCAGAAGGAAATAGAAATCTGACTTTTTCTTAATCACCCTGCACACCTGCAGCTCTTCAAAGAAGTCACCAACTCTCACATTTCACAAGGAAAGTGGGTTCAGCTGTTACTGCAGCAGCTCATGCTGGTGCCTGATAAAGAGCATCCAGCTGCCACTTGCAGTATGGATTTTTGGGCAGGATGGGCTTCTGCTTCCCTGTCTGTCTGCACTCAGCAGTTGTGAGTAGCTCAGAACTGCTCTGCCTTGCATAATCTGTCCTTCCTCATCTGTCCTTCACTATGCTCAGATATTGGGGAACGGCAGGGAGCAACTTGCCAACGGCTCAGGAAAGAAGAAATGGGGCCATGTACCTGCAAGGCTTCTGTTCTTCTTTACAGGAGGTGCCCTGTCCTCACTAGGATGAGGATGATTTCCTAGGCATGCAGTAGCAGTGGTGATATTTCACAAGGAAGGGAATTGCTTTCCTGTCTGGATCTGGGATCTGGAGAGATATTGATCTTTCTTCAACATCACAAGACTCGCTGCAGCCCCAGCCAACACAGTGTGAGGTGTCAGAAAGACCTGGATCATCGTGGAAAGTGCATCTGTCCTTTCCAGCTCCTTATGGTGCTGAACCATCACTCCTGGATCAGCTCAGTTGTGCTGTGGAGCTTCACACCTGGCATTACTGCTCTGGTATGTCATGTTCCTCTTCTTCAGGCACCAACAATTTTCTGGCGTTTATAAAACAATCAGGCAGGATCACAGCTAATTTCAGATGTGTTTCCCTACAGGGATCCCACTAGGCTTCAGCCTGTAGCAAGCCAACCTCTAAAACAATAATCTTATAGACAACATTTAGGACCTTTCACAGCTCCCACTAGTTTGTCTATTAATAGTCACTCTGTGTTCACAGTAATAGGGTGGGTAGGAGCCCATACATCTAGAATAGGAGAAGGCAAGCTCTCTAAATCAAACTAATCCATTTTCATGCTACAGGCTCTACAATACAGCTAAGCAGCTTTAATCCTCATTAGCAAAGTGCTGCAGTACAGGAGAGCCATTCCAGTTCTCTCTAATGTACTATATCAGAAGTATATCTGGAATTACTAGGTAATTGGCAGTTATTTTCTTCTAAAAAACTTTGCTTTCCTCTATAAAGATACAGAATAGTCTTGACTGCATGGAATTTGCAGACTCTTCTTTGAAACCTAGATGATGCATTTTCCTAGTTTATTTTGTTCTTCCCTGTTTTTCTCACCCTCTTGCTATTGTCAAGAAAGGGGGCGAGGGGAAGGAAAGCAGCAAATCCCAGAAGCAAGAAAAATCAGGTTAATTGTTACATCTATTTTTTTGTTCTGGTTCCTGTTTCCGTAGGGGTTAATGTCACTTCATCGGCAGTTTTGGAGAGTCATGGGGAACCTGAAAAACTTTCCCCCTATACTATATCTACAGCCGTTGCTGTAGTCAACCATACAGTCACCATCTTTTTCTCTTCTTTATATCCTCTAGATGGTGCTTGTGTATCACTTTCTACACAAAATAACTCAGTGGGCAGGGACATGTTTTCACTAGACCAGGTTGCTCAAAGGCCGATCCAACCTGGCATCCACAACTTCTCTGGGAAATCTATGCCAGTGCCTCACCACCCTCACAGGGAAGAACTTCTAACTAATATTTAATCTAAACTTCCTCTCTGTCACTTTAAAGCCATTCGCTCTTGTTCTATCACTACATGCACTTCTAAAAAGTCACTTCCCATCTTTCTTGTAGGCCCCCTTTAGGGACTGGAAAGTGGTATAAGGTATCTCCGGAGTCTTTTTCCAGTCTGAACAACCCCAACTCTCTCACCCTGTCTTCGTAGGAGAGGTGCTCCTACAATTCCTCTGTCTTACACTGTAATACCCTGGTGATGTTCATCTCTGCTGTGCCCACTCATGGTGGCAACTAGAGTTACATAGCACACAGCATATCAAGTGTATGTCTGAAAAAAATACATTGAAACCCAGAAGATTCCTGACCAAAATGGCCTTTTCCAATTGCTGGAGCACCATGCTTTTCCATGAAGAACCTTGCCAGCAAAGAAAGTGGGTACCTCAGAGTGGGTCTATTTATCAGGGAAAACAAATTGCACCTTGTAAAGAAAAAACCCCTCACCTTAATGCTTTGTTATTGCACTCCTCACTCTGGTTCAGTACACAGACGGGCATAGAAGTATTGAAATGCAACAGGGATAAAAACCTGGCCGTCCTTTTCCTTTACTCAGTTTCAACAGTACTAATTTAATTTTGGAATCGCTGATGTATTAATTCCCTCATCCCAGCCTTCACTACCTGTGCCCACCTGGAACTGACCAAGGAATTTTGTTTCCTCCTTTGCATTCCCTCTCTTCAAATATTTGCAGACAAGCAACCCGGCTAGCCTCTGTTTGGACACCTTATCTCAACAGGTTTCAGTCCTTAAAAATCCTCTCTTCCCTTCCCCACACCTTCTGTCTAAATTTACCAAGGGGTAGTCATCAAACATGCTCTTTGGCAAACAAAGTCACTGTTTACCCAGCTTTTTGCTGGACATGCAGTGGCCTTTGCTGGGAAATCCTGGCCATTATATAGGAAGACAGCAGGGAGCAGCTGTGCTCCATGGAAAATATTTATTCCTACAGTTGTTGAACCTACAGACATTTTCAGCCACCTTTCCAGGGAGGTGTGCACTCTTGTGTCAGTACAAAATGGGGTTTCTGGGGTAGAAACTTGGAGTTTTTCTACTACAAGAACAGGAACCACTATTTTTAAAGGTTTATACAGCCTTTTACACTCATGCTTTGTTTTCTGATTGTTTTTTATATGCATTTTATATGCAGGAAATACCACCAAAAGACTGTAGATAGGATGGATGACTTCTCACTAACTGAGATGGGGAAGGTATAATGACTTCTGCCCAAGGTCACACTGGACATGAATAGCAGGGCTTACCTTCTATCTGGTGAAACAATTTCCCATTTTTGGCCTACGTGATACTCCTGGATTGTATCCTTGCCCTCTGCAGATCATATAGTCAAGTGGTCAGCTTTAACTCTGTGAAGTTCACACCTTTTATTGATAATAAATGAAATTAAAAATTCCTACTGCTTTGAGAGTACTAAAGAGAGGGGTCTTTTTGAAAATACCCATCACGTAAGCCAAAAGCGTGTTCAACTTTTCCCTGCCTTTAAATCTCCATGGCCATGTAAGCTGTAGCAATAGATACCCAGCTCCAGGTTTTGTGGCTGTACAACTCTCCAACAGTGTAGAGTCCAACCTCAGAAGGAGGAAAGGAGTTTTAAACCATCTTCATCTGGATTTTTAAGGCACTGATCCTCAAACCTGACTTTCCGCACGCTAAACTCACACAATCACTTTCCATGTGTAAACAGGTGTGTCTGCAAAACCACTGTTTTCCTTTGCTCCTTGTTAAAAGAGTACTTTTAAAAGGGACAGCAAAAAAAGCAAATAGCATGGGAGTAGCACCAGGCAGTGCCCACAATCCCAGCTGTGTTGGCTGTGGCTCCCGCCAGCTCCTGCCTGTGTCTCTCAGGTATATATTTGCACTTCTGGTGCCTCCTCCCTCCAGGGCTGCTGGAGCACTTAGAGCAGTCCTTGGCTCCACCCGAGCCTGCTACCTGCCTATACTGACCTCCTCTCGCCCAGGAGGCAAAGACAGAGCTGCACCAGACGCTGGGAGGGTGGGCAGGCATGTCCAGGGTGGCGGCAAGGCTGTGCCAAGAAAGAGCAGCGGCAGATGGGCTTGGATCCAACAGGAATGCCATCAAGTATTTGAAGCAGGACTATGAAGCCCTGAAGCAGCAATGCCTGCAGACTGGCACCCTGTTCAAGGATGAGGAGTTCCCAGCCTGTCCTTCTGCTCTGGGCTACCGGGACCTGGGTCCATACTCCTTCAAAACCCAGGGGATAATCTGGAAGCGCCCCACGGTAAGAATGTCAGTTTTACTGGGTTCAAATCTAAAGCCCACCTGAACATACATGCTAATCAGTGGTGAGCCTGAATATCCACTATTCCTGTATGTTTTCTTCTTTAATTCTACCTTGCTTTACCTCCACGGTTGGCAGAAGCAAGGCTGGAAAGGGGGTGGGAAAAAAGAAGTCATTGTTTTCTAAGCCTGTTATAAAGCAAGGAATCCATGGGAACCTGCTTCATGGGAACATGCTTCCTCCCCCAGGTGTTACAATCCTCAGAGCTACAAGTCCAGGGTGCAATCCAGAGATGGATTGAAAAGCCCCATGTGTATCCAGACCTGGAGGCACTCCAGGAGCCACCGACCGTCAATTGTAAAAGTACCCACACCAAGGTCTTGCCACTGTGCACCTCAGGAAATCATGCTATTATGTGAATAAAATCCTCTGTCTTACTTCAAGCTACCTGTAAGAGTTAAATAGCAACTTACTGGAATTGCTATTACCCAAATACATATATCCTAGAAATGACCTTTGATTTTAAGAAAGTAATTTTCATCAGGAGAGATTAGATGTTTTCTTTTTAACTGCAAAATCAGGGCTTCAGAGATTTTTCTGCACTTTCATTTTCCAGTCATTCATTTCTTTCCCTGTTTTGCTCCTCCTTTGTCATTTTGACCCTTCTTGTAACGTCAAGAAATATTAAAACACTGAGAAAGGAAGGAAAAATCCCCAAACAATTTATCTCCTTCTGATGGGGTCAAGGAAAATGAGAAGAACAAAAGATTTCAAGGCTTTGATTTCTTACCTGGAAAGTGAGAAAAAGAAATTTGCAGGCCTAATAACCCTGGCAACCTCATTTGTCCATAAGCACCTTACTCTGGCACCCAGGTGTTACAGAAACAAGTACCGGACATAAGTCTCTTGGCTTTGCCTGTCTTTCTGGAGAAGGTCAGCCTTAGGAAGCTCATTAGACTTGGGCTACAACACTAAGCCTGCTGCAGGCAGAGACATCCACAAACATATCAAGGTAAGGAATAACTGAGGGCTGAGATCCAACAGGATTAAATGTCCCAGGCCTGCCTGCTGGAGACCTACCCTCATGGGACCCTTCTGCTCTCCTGTCACTCAGCAGAGACACAAGCAATTTATGGACACTTAATTCACAAGTACTGGGACTCACTGGCTTATCCCTCTGCAGGGGCCAGAGCTCAACCCTGCTGCAAGGTGACACAAACTCTCTGCTTTGCTCTCTTCAGAGGGACCTGAATCTGATCTACTCTTATGTGTTGTGGATGACTCCTGTTGGAGGCCATAATCTGCTCATTTCTTGGACTTTTTCAACCAGCCAACAGGTTTCCATCTGCAAACTCTGTGTGTGATTGCAGGCTGACAGGATCACCATTCACTTTCCTGTCTGTATCCAAAACAGAACCAGTGGGTAATCAGGAGGAAATCTGCAGGAGAAGTGCCCTCTGCAAAACAAATATCTGCTAATATCAACCCGTGTCACACTGCGTCTGCTGGTTTGTGGACAGTGAGTGTTAGACACTGCCACCACAAACTTATCTTCTGACTTCAGCAGTGGGTTTATAGAAAGAGAAAAGATGGAAAGTCAGCTGTGTGAAAGGTGTATGTGGCACTTAGGAGTGACTCAGAAGGAACAGGTGTCTAGGTGAGTAATAAGTCATATGCAGATGACTGACACCAGGTGCACTGCTTTGGAGGGAGGAGAGAAAAACCTACAAACACCCTACTTCTGTGTGGTGGGTAAGCTGCTCGTGACTCCTATCTAGTGAACAGAAGCAAAAAAGAGGTAGCTGAGATGCCACCTATTGCAAGAAGAAATTGGCTCTTTGTGCACATGCACAGAAATAGTTCTGAGTCACCCCTGTCTCTTCACAGGATGCTCAAAGCTGACAAATGCTGCTCTCTGGGAGAGCCAGTGACTGCCTAAACTATCCTCAGCCCTGGTTGCCAAGTTAGGCTTCCTATTAACTGCCCCTTGCTGCCATCCAGAAGCTCATGGAAAATGCTCAGGAAAACAGAGAAGGCTTTTGTCTCTAGAGAGACAATATTAACTTCCTAATATAGGCCATGAATTGTTGGAGAGCTCAGAGTTGGGACAGGAGTGACAGTCATTGCCATAACCTACTTGGCTGGCCCCAAAGGACCAGGAAGAAAGGAGGGTTGTTGCTAATAAAAGCATTTGCGTGGTTGGCCTCCCAGGAAGCGGGGTCAGGGTTGGGGAACATCCTCCACGCTGTTGGCAGTGGAAACTCAGCAGAGCTCCAGTGACACAGGCAGCAGCAACAGTCACAAACTCACTTGCACTGCCTGAACCAAAATCTCAGCAAGATGAAGTAAGTTGTAAATGCCGGGGTTGAATTTTCACCTGTCTCCACAGTGGCAAAAATTCTCACTAATATCACTGACAGTTTCAAGTAGCAGGATTTGCCTCAAAAGATACAAGCAGTCCTCATTTTTATACAGAAATGTTGTTCTGGGACCATGTTAATCCGAGAAAATAGAAAGGACATAATTTTAAAGAAATGTTGAAGATAATTAATATTTTTTGAACATTGAAACAAGGAACAAAAAAAGGGAACTTCTCAGACCAGAAAGAGTGATGCAAACTCTGAAATTATGTCTTTTCAGGAATTATGTGCCAACCCTCAGTTTATAGTTGGAGGAGCTACCCGAACGGATGTCTGCCAAGGAGAGCTGGGTATGTACAGCACTTCTGAATTTTGTTTTTTAAGGGGAAAAGAATGAAGATTCATTTAAAAGTTCCTCATACATGGACCATTTCATTTTATTGGCTATCTCCCAGATGTAGTATGGGGAGAGGCAGATACCCAAGAAGGGGACCCATGTACCAGCAGTTCTGCGTGACACAGGGTATATATATGGGCTTGTAAGAGCCATGTCAAACTTAGAAGACACCAAACTGTCTCTTGGAGAAGGGAAGCTAATTATGTGGAGCAGAAGACTTGCTTGCTCTTGACATCTTAAGATAGAGTTGGACACCAACCTAACCTGAGAACACTTGCCCTGAAGTAAGACAGTGGGCTTTGTGCCCATCCCAGCAAGAGCAGCTTCAAAGACTCGGGGGACAAGGGACACCAGGGAAATTTTCCCCTGTAGCCTAATTCCTAGGGATTTTTATTTGGGAGGCGGAGCAAGTTGCAGGCTCCGTTTCACATAAAACAAATACACAACAACCGAGGAATAGAGCAGGAACTGGTTTAGTAGAGAGGCTGGGTCTATGACCATTTTGTGCTGAGCAGGATGGTCCAGGCAGGATTTAGAAAAAAAGACCACGTCATAAAAAATGAATAGAGCACATAAACTTCGTAATACGATCCACAACAGCAAAATGTTCCAAGCCCTTCATGCTGAATGCTCCTTCTGCTTGTTCAGCATTTGGCATAGAGCTGTGAGTGGGGACAGGAGCAACCAGACATCAGCCACACCATTCAAGCTCAGACAGAAAAGACAGTGCTGCTCAGCTCCCCAGATTAAGGCCTGGTGCAGAGGACATGTCTTTCAGGCAGCACTCATCCTCTCCTGGAGATCCATCATTGAAAAACTTTCTTACACGTTTTTCCCCAGTGCTTGCCTTTGGCTAAACAGAGCTGCTGTGCAAGCGGCCGGAAGGGAACTGTAAAGGGACTTGATTCCCCCCTCAAATAGCTGCTGCAGCAGCCGCCTTCCCTGCCTGCTTTACTGATAAGATCCAGCTGCAGAAGACAGCAGCAGCAACCTCTCCTGACTACATAGAGAGGCAGGAAGGCTGAAGCTCTTGTAATGAGAATTTGATAGATTAGACACAGAGAAATCAGCCTTTCTCCCTGCTGTGCTGCTAACTGCAGTACTCCTGACCTCACCGGTCTTCCAGCCCATCCGTTGTGCAAATGAGATTCAAACAATTTCTGCAAGTCATTGGCAATAAATAATACCAATGCTGGTCTTGTAAACACAGCACCATTAAAGCAATTGCTGAAAAATTCCCTGGTGTGTGGGCTTATATTCCAAATGCTAAAAATAAGATGCCCAATCATATACTTGCTCCAGGATATTTATTTGGTGGATGCTGGGGAGATCACTTACTCTATTTTTGGAAAATGGTTCAGATAAACAATAAAGTAGATACTTCTTGTCACCTCCTATTTGGGAAGTTTCTGTAATAGCATTAAAAAAAAAATCGCTTGCCTGACATAAAATCGCATTTTCCTTGACAGTTTACAAGCTATAGGACTGAAGACTATTACCTGTTCTTAAACTAGAAGAGGTCAATGTGTTATTTGTGTTTAGCCTGGAAACTAAATACAAATACTCAGAGTCCTTTTCTACTTCTGTCACCTGCTGCATGTGTCTGTGGAGTCCCAGTTCTTTGTGCTAAATGGGCTTTCATTGGAGACTGCTGCCAAAATCCATTGAATAGTGGTAACAACAGAACTGGACCCAAAAACCTCCTGTGAATCTGGGGATACTGTCTGGCTCTGGGTTTTCTGAAGCCAGCTTTTGGTGGGCAGTACTCCGAGTGCTAAGTTCTGAAAGCTGCTCCAAACCTAGAAGAAAAGTCCCAAAATTCTGCTTTTATTAGGACCTTGCTTTTCTCTCTCTATCACCAAGGAAAAAAAAAAAAAAAGATAATCCAATTAGTTTCTGCAGGGCTGCTTACAATTGCTTCTACACACACTAACCCTTCACAAAAACAAACTTCAGGCATGGGACTTCCCTTCTAGTATTCAGGTATTTGCTTTACATCTCTGAGGCATACTAAGCTTTTTTGGTATTTGATCCAATACCTTGAATATCAAAGTCCTTGTTACTAAAACCCTAATATAAAACACTTCTATTGAAACAGACCCTGATTACGTATGTACCTAAGCCACGTATGTGACCAGTTAACAAGCGCTGGAGGGAAATTGAGCCTATTTTCAATAGTGTTTTCTGACATGTTTCTGGAGGTCTGGGTTTATATGAACAAAAGGAACAAGAAAAACTCGAGTTAGTCTCACTCCATTAAACTTATTTCTTTGACAACAGCGTAAGCTAGATGAATATCAGCTTGGGAAGTTTGATGGGAACTTGAAAGACTTGAAATATTTTGAATGTTCTTTGAACCGTATCTTTTTGAAAGCCTAGTAACAACTTGAAATGCAGTCACATAGTCTTAGTTATTAAAGGTGACTTAGGAAGTTTTCTTGCAGCTATCTGAATAAGTTAACACGGGAACTGTTTGCAAAAGTTCTTAAAAAGTAAGTGGCATAAATTTAATTTTAATAATATAGAACATACTGAACCCCCCCTCAGTTTAATATTAGCTTTCCAGATCCATACTATTTATATTCATGAGCTGCCTTTTGTTCTGAATGCTCAGAGGCTACTCCAGGCACTGCAGCTCCTTTGGCCCGGGCTGTCAGCTGGAGGAGTCCCCTGAAGCCAAGGCTGATGCATGAGTTCACAGAGCTGAGGAGCCCACCCCATGCATGCTTGGTGTATGTCTTATCCTACAGGCAGATTTGGGGAGCTTACAGGGACAGAACAAACCAAAGCCTGGCAGCTCCTGAGATAGATCTGATACCTATTGAGGGAACCTATGAAGCGGCTGTAGGTAGTACTTAATAATGTTGAGTTTGTTCACTTATTTTGCTGTTAGACATTAATGTATGGCCCTTCTGACGTTCAGTCCCATGGCAGAGGGGCATTGGAGTTCTAGTAGATATATCTCGTACCTGTCAAAAAATATATTCACTGAGAACTCTGAGAGCCCAAAGAGAAGAAAAGCTGTTCCTTTGCTGGGTTCTCCTTTGCCTTTCTGTACACAGCTGCAGAGCATAATTCATTTCCATAGAAAACCTCAGGAAGCCTTTAGAAATCTCAAAGCAGAGACAGTCTGCACTGCTATAAATGATAAGCTAGTGGGTCAGTGCTTCCTTGATGTCTGGTATGAAGCCCCAGGTACTACAAGATCTGAAGAAGGGCTTCCAGCAGAGACTAAAGCTGAGAGTCAATGCTGCTTGACAATCCAGGAGGCAAGAGCCAGAGCATTGTATTTGGATCTCTTCTAAACATCAGGCATTGCTGAAATAGCAACGAGCCAAAATACAGTCAGGACAGAAATGCCTCTGTGCTGTCCAGTTAGATCCTGGAACCAGACATTTGGACTTCTGGCTGAAACTCAACCTCTTTAGGTCAAAGAAGAGTTTAGATGCTCTGTGTCTAGACACTTCAATGGTAGCTAAACAGAAGCTGAGCACAGCTCTGTAGCAACTGAAACTAATCAAATTTCTCCTTTATTTTATGGCCTCTGCAAGTGCAGCATGCTTGGGTAAACATCATCAACACAGAGGAGTCGCTCAGCTCCCAGGTCACCGAGGATTCAGTATTCTCTGCAGCAATTCGATTATCTCTGTAAACCAGGAGGTGACTGTGTGGCACTGAGAACACGAGCCATCTCAGTACATCTGTGAGCAGCAAGTGATTTTATTTCAAGTGCACTAACAGTCAAAGTAATTCTCTATATATGGACACAGACACAGGAGCTAGGCACAGCTGGGATTCACGTTTACCCTTTCCACCACAAACTCAAGGTCAGAATTGCTTAAAAATAAATAAATAAACAAACAAATAAATAAATTGCTCTTTACCACCATTTCAAATAACTTCAGATCCAGGAATCAAGCTGGCTTCTTTTTAGGACATTCAGCAGCAACAATAAACACTGAAATTGGCACTTGTCTGAAACTTCTGCTCATGAACTATGAGACTGAGCAGAAACAGCTATGTGCCCACAGGTGGTATAGCTTCGCAGAGCTAATGTTGAGAAGTTTTTTGAGAAAAATAATACTTTTTATAAGCTAAAAGGCTACAACTTTAAACACACAGAATGAGTAGAAATGCTTTTTGATATTGTTATTTTTCTGACGATAAGTTTATTGGAAATGCACTCTAAATAATTAATTTAATTAATCGGTCAATTGGCCTCTTTTTCTTTCCCTCAAAAAAATCACTTTTTGGGAAAGGAATAAAATAGTTTCCTTACAGTTTGAAAGATTACTCATAACCTTCAGCTGAATCAGGGCAAGTATGAGTGGTCCTACATAATTTGCCTATATAGGGAACTTGTGCTGTTGCACTGTCCTTTTGTCATAACCACAAACAAAACTCTGAAATTTATTGCCTTCAAAATTATGTTAAACTTTGAAAAAAGGAACATGTACCATCAAGGTGTACTTTCTTAGAACTAGTAATATATTATCCAGTGGGGCTGAAAGGTGAGTGGTGTATAAGAAGCTAAAGAAGCAAACTGTGCAGTTTAGGCTCCACCGTGGAAGCTCCTTGATATGGACAGATTTCTACATCCTCTTTAATTTGTCTTAAAGTAAATATCACAGGAGCTTGAACGTCACGCATCACTGCTATATAAAGATGCCCCCAAACCATCTGCATTCAGGCACCCCATGCAAACCTTCCTTTTTATCATGTTACTGCGCAGCAGCCAATTCCCAGTTGGTTCCTTTTGGAAGGCCTGGTTGATATTTGTTCAGGCACAAGCTTAGTCAAAGATATTATGCCCCAAAGTAAGGTTCAGAGACAGGACTCTGCGCTGCTTCAGGCAGACATAGCTACTTTTAAGGACAAGTTTGCCACTGCAATTCTTCCAACACAGCTTTCCAGGCTAGCTTTGAGCAGACTTGCCCCTTAATGCTTCCCTGGGAGGTTGGACTGCATGGTGTGTTTGAGAGAGGCAGGAGCACCCACGTCACTCACTCTCCCAGACGATAAGAAGTTAATTCATGCTGTAAAATAGCCGTAAAGAATTTCACGCCACATTTGGCATCTTATGGGGCTGAGATTCTGAAATTGTTTAGTTCTGAGTCAGAGAAGTAAATAAAGTATTTAAGGAAACCCCCCTCATTTCACTGAATCTTCTGCCTAATTGCACATCAAACATACACCATCCTCAGCAAAGCCTGCAGTAGTTTCTTTTTCACTGACTATAATATCCTGGCCTGGACCAGGAAGGGGAAACCCTTCCATGTGTTGCACATTAGGAGAGCACCAACTCGTCGCTGCTGCAGGCCTTGTCTGGTCTCACTGGGGGTGGAGGGACACAACAGGGACACCAGTGTCCCCCATCTTGCCACCTTCTCAGAAATAATCTTCTGCACTTCACAGCAGGAACAGCCAGGGCAGCAAGAAAATCTGGAGTAGTTGAGAAAATGAAGATTTCAGTTCTAACTTGATAAGGTTTTTAATTTTCCTCCTCTGAAAATCTGTGCTTCAGACTTATCACCATTATTGTTACCTCTACAAGGAAAACAAAAATTATGACAACTTAAGGCATACACCTGTACCAAGGAAAGCCTCAAAGAAATAAACACAAAGCAGATCTCAGCTTAGTCTCATTTTTTCCTACATCTACATTTCCTCAGGAGAGGAGGTTCTCAAAGCCTTTTTTCCCCCACATCTCATGCACACATAATTTTTCTTATTTTATACTATGTACCTAAGGGTGGGAGGAAACTTCCAGGCCAGCTTCCTCTTCCATAGAATGAAAAATAGCTTGTAAAATAATTAGTTTGAAGATGAGCTTGAGAAGGTTTTTTTGCTCATAGTTGTTCTAGAGGCTGAGTCTTCTGTATTCTCTTTATGCACAGGATCAATTTTTCTCAATTTCCACTTTAAACATGTCACAACCCTTTTATTTTATCTTCTCTTCTGCAAAGGAAATATTTTCTTTCAACTAAGAGGTCTTAACTCAAAGGGGTTTTCTGTAAAGGAGCATTTAACCTGCTTCACACTTCTTCAAACACCACTTGTGTAGGATGAGCAGGACAATTTTTTTTAACCTCTTCTCATAAGAAATGCATGTGAAACAGGTAATCCAGCCATTTTCTGCCCCATTCCAACTTGAATGCTCTTTCCTGAATGTGGTAGCCAAGATAGGGCAGAGCAATTCTGGATGAAGGCTCAAAGCGGCATTTCACATACTAATCCTAGGTTTTCCCTCCTCTTTGGAAATGCCTGGGCTGGCACTCTGGGTGGGTCACAGTTTTGGATCCATAATGCCATCAGCCAGCTCAGGTGGTTACAGGTCATCACACCAGGGACACTTCTTCACAGGTGTTTCTCAAGTCACTGCTTGCCTGACTCAAAACTGCTGCTTCTTGCTCGTCTCTCAGGAGGCATCTGGATACCTCCCAGTGGGGTACAGGCAGCAGAGAGCACCCAGCTCCCATATCTTACTTTTGTATTTGTATTCATCATGATCCTAAGTCATAAGCCTGAGTCAATATAAAGAATTAACTGCTGCTCTAGGATATTTAATGATGCTACAGATTAAGCTCTTTCCTTGATTTCTCAATTAGCTTATTTCCTCTGATGCAAGAGCTGTTATGCCAATTCCTTCTGCAGAATATGCACCTGCACAAAGAAACTATGTCTTGGCACAGATAATCCACGGGGAACCAGGAAAATGTTAGTACCTTCAGAGCCATTTTGTTTTCCTAGACTTAATAGGAAATAGTAGGAAATAATACAGAATCACAAAAGAATCCTCCTGCTGTTTGCAGTATGCAAACACTGCAAGAAACCTGTGAGTCACTGAGTTTCCCAGGGGCACCACCTTCTGCTTACTGGGCAACCAACCCAGCAAACAGCTCCAGCTGCGAGACACACAGGCTCCAGGGAGGGTTGGGCATGCCCAACCTTTCCAGGATAAGGAGTGGGCCAGGGAAAGCACTCACCTCCTTGCAAAGGTCCCAGGAGATTTCAGCTTCCGTTACAATGTTGGGCAAAGCTCTAGTGGTAGCCCTGGTGTGCTGGTTCAAGTTCAGACCTTCAAAGAAAGGGTTAAGAAGAAATAGCCCCCCAAATGTTCCTGCTGTCCATTGGATATTCTCCAAAAGATAGGAATGGAAGTCCCATTGTCCTTCTATAAGCAAGGAGCTTTTGCCCTCTTCCAGACATCTGATAAGTTCTTGTCTCCCCCAGGTCTGCTGGCTTGAGCCTAGTCAGAGTACTGTCATTAACCGAGTTCTGCCCAGCCATGCTTTGCAACCCACATACCCCAAATGCCTTCCCCCTCCAGCTGCATTCTTGGTCTCCTGAGGGCATTAACAAGCTTAGGTAAAGCAGCTTGTTTTCACTGCTTCATTAAAAAGCCAAAATAGCAAAGCACAAACTAGACCATTCAAATTACCACCATGGTCAGCCTCAGAGGCGCAAGGTACCTTTGCTGTTTGGGTGAGTAGAAAATAAGGAAAAGAGATAAAAAACCAAGGAAGAATGGATTGCTGAACCAATACTGAGTCTGGCAGGACCTTGCATAGCTCTTAATGCTATGCATTTTAGTCTAGGTGAGACCGTGGCTTAATGGTGTGGGATCAGCTTGGTAAATCCTTATTTATTAATGAACTTTTCTGCCTTGTAACCTGTGTGGTTTTAGGTGATTGCTGGCTCCTAGCTGCCATTGCATCTCTCACTTTGAATCCAGATGTTCTGTACCGTGTTGTTCCCAAGGATCAGTGTTTCCAGAAGGACTATGCTGGAATCTTTCATTTCCAGGTACCTATATGAATAGGGTATTGAGAATAAAGGAAGAAAATTCTAGCATTTAGCCAGTAGCAGTTTCTTTTGTTTTGTTTTGTTTGTTAGGTTGTTTTTGGTTTTTTTTATAACAAGAAAAACAATCAAGAATTACAGTGTGTAAGTGAAATTGATGGAGGAGAGAGAAAGAAAAGAACAGAGTTTTAAATAATGTTAAATGAGACCTGCTCATTGGCTATGTTCTGCTGTGTTACAGCTGATAGGGTTGTGGGGAATTAAACAGTTTTTGTAAACTCAGCTGAACCATCAGGCTGTGAGAGCCCAAACCAAGCTCTGTTGCTGCCAACTCTTGAGAGTGAATTCAGGCTGATGTGGTTCCTTCTCTTCCCTCTCTGTGGTTATGCCTGTATTTCCTTGTCTGCAGATCCAGTGTTGGGATTTGACTAGAGATTAGGCTCAGGTGTGAGCAGTGTGGATTTATCCTGCAAAGCTAAAAATGCTGTTCTGGTGAGGAGAGAATTTATAGAACACATACCTATCCCTTCTTCCAGCTCATCTTAGAGCGTTACAGTGTGAGTTATCTTCTCTCCTTTCAGTACTGCATCAAATTCTGGAGTAAATATTGCTAGCTTTGAGGCCAAAATTTATCATTAGCAATGTTTCACACATTTCCCAGTATTTCCAGAAGGGGTTAGCACTATCGAGTGCTTCCCCTTTAGATGATCCCTCCTTGCATCATTTTTGCAGGGGAACTGTTTTTTCTCTTTAAAGATTGAGCCTTAAGATAGTTTAGAGTAACCTGACTACACACTAGCTTTCTGGACTCTCCACCATGTAAACTCTGCATGGAGCACAGGGTGTGTTTTTGATGTTATGTGCAACAAGATGCTGTTAATATTTCATATCAGCTAAATTTAATATAGCATTTAGAAGACTGCTGAATGTTCCACAGGGCTGGAAGGAGTTTGTCTCTATTACAAAGGAGACAGGAGACAGTTCCTATTACACAGGAATGAAACCCTACAGTGACTTATGCAGGAGGAACTGATGACAGGTGAAGGGGTAGGAGGATGGTAGTGTGGAGCTATTACGGGCACACCAGCACTCACCATCATTTCCTTCCTTCTTTTCATCAGTTCTGGCAGTACGGGGAGTGGGTGGACGTCGTGGTGGATGACAGGCTGCCCACCAAGAACGGGAAGCTGGTCTTCGTGCACTCGGAGGAAGGCAACGAGTTCTGGAGCGCGCTGCTGGAGAAGGCCTATGCCAAGTATGGGGGCTGAGCAGGAGGCAGCATTCCTGGGTGTGCAGCTGTTGGCGGGCCAGGCATTGTGGTGTTAGTCACAATATACTTTATTCAAATGCAGCCCTCACTCCACCCATTATTTACAGTTCCCTCTAGGTCCATAAAGTGTGTTGTCAACTGTCTGTTTCAAGGGGCTTTAATTCTGGTGCCCCTGATGATCACCCAGACTGAGAGATACTAAATGATAAATCATTCTTTCTGTGGTGCCTTACAGGTGGAGATGACCCCTTGAATAGGTCTTGTCATGTCTCCCACAGGTTGAATGGCTCTTATGAAGCTCTCACAGGAGGGTCCACTATGGAGGGCTTTGAGGATTTTACTGGAGGCATCTCTGAGTCCTATGAGCTGCGGAGGGCTCCTTCAAACCTGTACCAAATCATCCAGAAGGCTCTGAGAGCTGGGTCGCTGCTTGGCTGCTCCATTGATGTAAGACTGGCAAAGCTTTCTCCTCTTCTCAGGGCTCTGGTCCATACTGTAACAAAAGCCCAGACCAATGTTAGATATAGGTAGGAAGGTCTGATATAAAAGCAAACCACGATTAATGTCAGACCTTTATTGATTTCAGTAACAAAACCTTGGGATGAGGTTCTAAATAGCCATCTCTTGTTATGACTCCCTATTTACAAGGCAATGTAGGATAACACTTAGAACCATGAACTGCTCTTCTGTACTGGTTTCTTGAACCCCATTTTCATTCTCAGAGTATCTTTCCTCATTCAAATTTTGTATAATTTCACCTCCAGACACTCAACTACCAGGGACAAACTCTTTGAGACACTTTGTTGGAGCCCGTAGGCTGGTTCTGGCTTTGGTTTTCAGTCCTAAAGATTATTGACACCTGTAGTACAAACACTCTCAAGTTTCAGTGAATATTTGAACATGTTTTGGAAATTTCACACCTTTCACATCCTGTTTCATTGTCTTGTGCCATGGCACATAGAATTACCAGAGTTCAAAGTTTGATATACTATATCTCAGCTGAGGCAGGCTAGGCCTATGTTCATATGAACATGTCTTTGCAGATGACTGGGTCTGTAGCCTGAGCTGGGAGTTGGATTTAGATTTCATTGTACATTTTTGAATTTCTTCTGTGCTTGGGCTGCATATTAAGGGGCATGAAACTGTAGAGGTGAGCTTTTGCTGTAGATCTCAACTTTATTTAATATACTTTGCATCAAGAATGTTGGTATTCATTGTGCATACCACTTTGGATATCTTCCCCCATATTAAGTTGTTCATGAAAGTCAGGTTCATACACAATATATAGTCATAAATGTGCATACTTTTATTGCCCCAGATAACTGCTGCAGCTGAAATAGAAGCAATCACAAGTCTGAAGCTGGTAAAAGGACATGCTTATTCTATCACTGGAGCAGAGGAGGTAAGGCAGCCTCTCTGGGGCCATCATGCAAAATAGCTTGGGGGTACAATACTGCAGTGCCTTCAACTTTCTGATGTCTTGCTGTGACTGACCAAATAAAAAAGTTGCTGTCTTATGCACCCTCTTAGAGAGAAAAATAGTGAAGTACCTACAGTACTTAGCCGGGTCAGAAGTTCTGTGCTTGTAGTACAATGTGCTGTCAGCAACCTGTATTGTACCAACAGGCTGGGATACAACATGTATCACATGAATACACATGGTGTGCCAAGCTGTTACCAAAATGGAAGGTATAGAAAGGAGAAGCAGGAGAGTAGGCAACCGTTTCCCACATGTTTGTACTGTATGTGGGAGCAAATACTTTGCCAGTCAGCATCGATAGGAAAGGAGTAAAAGCCTCTTTCATGAACTCAGCTGTTACTCTCACCTTCACGGTCAGCCCCAGATATTCCTGCTCCCCTGAAACTGGAATCATTACAGAGATGTCCATGCAGATAACCTCTTTCCAACCTTACGGTGTTGTGCAATGTCTTCTGCTTCTGAGGATACAGATATTCTGCTGTTTTGTAGCTGATGTTTTTCCTTGCAGGTTGCTGTCATGATATGAAATGGTGAGTGCTGCAGCTAATGGCTCACTTGGTGGCACAGGATAATGTAAAATAGAGGTGGAAGGCATCTAAGTGT
Organism: Pachyramphus minor; assembly: GCA_013397135.1. Classification (NCBI taxonomy): domain Eukaryota; kingdom Metazoa; phylum Chordata; class Aves; order Passeriformes; family Tyrannidae; genus Pachyramphus; species Pachyramphus minor. Next base: position 368,976 of record VYXB01003601.1, read on the forward strand.
CTTTTAACTATTGCAAATTGTAATGGACTGCATCACTCAAGTACAAATCATGTTTTATCCTGTGTGAAAAGCAATTGCCCTGTGATGATTGGAATAATGGAAGTGCTCAGACTCTGTTTGTTGTGGATCTTTTAGGTATATTACCGAGGACGTCCAGAGAAACTAGTGAGGCTTAGAAATCCCTGGGGTGAAGTAGAATGGACTGGAGCTTGGAGTGATAAGTAGGTTTTTATATGCCCCTGCTTCTCTGTCTTTGGTGTATTTTGGAATCTATTAAAAATTAAATTGGGACTATGCAGTTAATCCAATCACAAAGCACATTTAGGAGAGATACTAAATCAGTTGGAATAAAACACTGTTAATTTATTACCAGGGTTAACTATTGATCCATTCTGTCCAGTGGGCACTATTACTTGCCTCAGGCGGAGCTTTCTAGTAAGAGAGAACAGCCCTTGTTTTATCTGTGAGCAGCCCAATGCAAACCATACCCGCCTTATTTTGCAGGACAACTTCTCTCAAATTGATTCTACTGATGGTGCCAGGACCTTAGTAAAATATACAGAGCAGTCCCATTCGTGGGAGGTACAGCAAGGTTAAACCATTGTGCCTCTGCTTCGACTCTCAGGTTGCTCAGCTCTAAATCAGACCAGTATTTGGTATCTACTTGAGAATCTGGAAAAAATAGGGAGGTTGACTAAAATAAGGACACAGAATTTGAAAATCCCTCAGAAACTGCCTGGGCTTCAACTGTCTTGGAATCTCAGGAGCGTGACAGTGACAACACCTCTTTAATTTTTATATTTAGAATGACGTAAATTTTACTCGCATTTGGGCCACAATATATTTTATCTGCTACGCTTTGAGATTTCAGTTTCCCGTCCTGACTGACTGCAGCCTGGGTGCTGATGTATCATAATTAAGGATAGAAAATAGAGATAAACATTACAATCAGTCTTACTTTTATCAGAACTGCTTTGCTCAGCTCCAAGATGAGGTGCCTCAGGCACACACATGCCATATCCTTATTTTGTCACACCTGTTTTACCATGGGACAGCCCTGCTGAGGCAGGTGCGGAACTGCATTGTCACATGGAAGCAGATCAGAGCAGAATCCATCTTGAGCAAATTAATATCAGAATGGGAAGAGAGCAATCGTGTGTTCTGCAGTATATTTTCTAATTCCGCCTTTTTGCTTTCCTGTTCTTTTGTGACCCCAACCATGGAGCTTATATCTTTTCCCTTGGGAGAATATCAGGCACTCCAATAGATCTTACAGTGGAGAAGCTCTGACTGACTTTCAGGCTGTGAATTTCCTAATCCAGCCCGACTGCAATGTTTGTACTTTCTGGCACCTGGCAGGGATAATTCAATTTAAGGCTTATTTGTTGCAAATGTGGTTGCCATCTGATTCCAGCCCAGCACAGTCAGGTTGCAGTGTGTACTGTTATTTGGAGGGGCACAAAGTGTATTTGTTGAAGAAATATATACTCCTTTATCAGCCTAAGAGAGAATCTAACTCTGATCTCATTGTAGAATAAAATGCAACAACTGAACAGCTTGCTTTTGTGCTTTGTCTGCAGTGCTCCTGAATGGAATTATGTCGATCCCAAACAAAAACAGGCTCTGGATAAGCAAGTAGAGGATGGAGAGTTTTGGTAAGAATTGTTCATTTAGCTTACTGTTTTGGACATTTTATGTGCTTTAGGCAGTCCTTTCTGTTGGATGGAGAAAAACTGCCAGCACCAAGGGGGTTAATAATGACATGTGTGCATTGTTAGCCTTTTATTTATCTCCCTTTCTATTAAAATATTACCTTTTATTAGAGCTTACATAACTCGGTGCTTATCCAAAATATAGACACCAGATGGGGATAAAATTAATGAGGTGGCAAGAATGAACCTCAGCTGCTCTACATTTTGAGGTTTGTTTTGTTTTTTTGCCTAAATGCAACACACTAATGAAAAAGTTCAGATTACCAGCTTGGGAAGAGTCTGTTTACTCAGACCCAGTTATCTGATTGTATGGATCAGTACTGTCACCCTGTCCTAGACTGGAAAGATAAACAGCCACTGTTTTCCAGTGCAATCAGCGATGTGGGCCATAAGGCACTGGGAAATGAGAACAGAGCTCTGCTTGCAGCAGGAAGCAATCAAGGTCTGTCACTCATGCAAACCTACTAGGAATGGTAAAAACAAACATCAATGATAGGACTAAAGCAAAACACCAAACTGAGACTGCTTTCCTGCGGAGCGATGCTTTCACAGGGGCCAAGTCTTACTCCCTTTAAATGGAATCTCCTCGCACATATTTTTTTACCAGTTTCAGTGAATTTACTTATGAAGCACGATCCGTGAGGGATTCCCCCAGCTGGGGATGATAGAAAATGGTATAAGTGACCCCATAATGTGTAACAGCCATTGAGAAAGACTGTCTCCACAAGGTACAGCTCATTTAGGGAGTGGGTGATTTTGTTTCCCAAAAGCCAGTTCCAAGTTCCAGAGTTCAATTAGATGCGGCTTTGTAGCACCGATGTTTGCTGCCCTGTTCGGAGAGGTGCCCAGTTGCAGCTGACTCATCTGTTGCAGGTGGATGGACTAACCCTGGTCTTTTTGTGTGCCAGGATGGCATTTTCAGATTTTCAAAGGCAGTTCTCCCGCCTTGAGATCTGCAACTTGACTCCTGACACTCTGACAAGCAACGCGATCAGTAAATGGGACCTGACCCTGTTCAATGGACAGTGGAGACGGGGTTCAACTGCTGGGGGCTGCCAGAACTACCAAGGTGAGCACGCAGCCAAATGGGCATTTGATGAAATCCCAAACAAAACATTTGAAAAATAAATGCTTGTGAGCTGAAGGGAGCTTTGATGGGAAGGGCTTGGAGCTGCAGCAATTTCTGTGGGGTTTAGACAGTAAGCAAAAGCTTGGCAGTCTAAATGAAGATCTAATTCACACTTATTTCTTCATCAGGGATTACCAACCCACTAAGCAGTTAATTTGTGTCTATATTCTTCTTTTTTCCTCTGCCTGCTCTTCCTGCTTACATGGCTTTTGCTATTGGCTGGAGTAATCCTCTGAAGGGTTGGGTAGGCCAGTAAAGTGATACAGTTCAGTGGCAGTGTTGTTTCCCATTCATTTTCAGGTTAGACCTCTGGAGAGGCTGTCTGGCATTTGGCCCTCTTGCAACAATAGCAGCCTCAGCCAAGGACATTTCCTGGAGATAAATGACTATCTGGAATTATTGATATCGGCTCCTCCCTGTTGGTCATTAGTTCCCAGGAAATACCTTGGTGCTTTGATTTCCCATGGCTCCAATTGATAGTCAGCGTAGCTGTGAAAACATAAACCCATATATCTCAATGGAAAGAACTGGAGAAACTCCAGATAAAAGTCATTCCAAAGAGATATTCTCTGTAGGTCTAGTGACAGCCATCTTGGCTACAATGACAAGAAAGTCTTCTCCTTTTTGTCTTGCCTTGGGAATTCTTAGCAACATACTGGACCAATCCCCAGTTTAAAATCCGGTTGGATGAACCAGATGATGACCACGAAGGGAGTTTGAATGAGCCGTGCTGTACTGTACTGGTGGGCTTGATGCAGAAGAACCGCAGGAGACAGAAGAGAATGGGAGAAGGTCTGCTTAGTATTGGTTATTCACTCTATCAGGTAGAGTTTGTTCCTAATTTTAAAGGCTTTATTCCCTGTTCTGTTACGCTGAAAAAGAATTAGTGATGTGCTGCATCTTGACATTCAGCACTAAACTTCAATAAGAACTGGATTTTGCAAAATTATTCAATTTCTTCTCTCCTTTCTTGCTGACCCACATGATATGGGAAGATTCAAATAAATATAGGCTCAATTTTTGTCCCACTTTAACAGGACGGCGATGTAAAACTAGAGCCAATAATTTAGCTACAGTCTTATTGAGTCTTCTCTTACAAAATCTGAATGGGGGCACGTTCAGGATGCTTGGCAATTCCAGATAAATGTTTCTGATTACAGCCTATCGTTACCCCTCAGTAGTCACTTTCTTTTTCATTATTATTTGTCCCTTGCATTTCAAATTTTTTTTTGATTCATTATCTACCATATTCTATTGTTCTAATTTGGTAATTTTGGGGCTTTTTTTCCTGATTTTCCCAATGTTACTTCTGTTTCTAAAAATATAATGTAGGGGGAAAAAATCTACAGTGTAACCTCTAATTTCTGTGATGTGAGTGGGGAGAAGCAAACACAAAAATTTCCAACCAGTATTATCATTCCCAGTATCATATGTGGAGAAAAGCAATTAGATGTTTCACAGATTCCACTGCATGAAGATCATTAGCCAGCGCAGGTTGGAGCAGATGGGAATGGCTGACTTTTGCTAATAGATCTTGTGCAAGATGGTTCAAAACCAGGAAAGGTTTTCCCTGGTGCCTAAGTGTCTGCATGCACACATGGTTCTCACTGAGCACATGGGGCTGCCGCCTCCGTGGTGCCAATCACCCTCACCTATCGTCATCCTGAATTTGCACGTTATGGGTGTCTCTTTGCTTGGTTCACTGAATACCATGCTGAAGAACCTTTTGTGCTTTACATCTATTCCATCCCATCTGCATCCTCTGTGAGTAGACTCTTAAGTCACTTAAGTGACTCTTAAGTCGCTTCTGTAAGTCATGTAGCTCAAAACGCCTACTGATAATAACTGTAAGTGTACCTGTCCCCCAGCTCCTGCCTTCTAGTGTGCTGATTATAGGGGATAACACCTGAGATTTCTAGGGGTCATTCGGGTCCCACAATCATTGTATGAGTGATATTTTTAAAGGCTCTTTCAGGTCTTGGTAGGACATTCTCTTTGGCTCTCACTGGAATCTGTGCTCTCACGATGACTAATTCTTTCCAAAAAGCTACTTTATATTTGGAGGTACAAGTTAACACAGCAATTTAATTAATTTAAGAAGGGCCAAATCTTGAAAATTGCTACATGTTATAATGGCCTCACAACAATCATCCTCAGGCTGATTGCTAGTGACAGTAGCCTTACATTTTCATCATATTCCAGTAACACTAGGTCTGCTGTAATAAATTCTCTGGTTTTGGTTAACAAAGTGGGGCTAACTTGTTGACCTTCCTGACTGAGCATTTAAAGACTTACTCAAATATTTCCAACAAACCAAAGTGTAGTTCACCACCACATCTGGAGAAAAGAAATTAAATATTCTATAGATTCCTCTGGATGAAAATTCTGTTTTTTCCTTTGGAACAGCTCTAGGATAAGATAGAACTTCAAGTATATCTGATACTATAATATGTGGTTGTAAAGAAATGAAAAAAATATGTCTAAAGGAGGCTTTAGCCAACTTTTTTTTTTCCGCTACTTTTAGATGCATGGGTATAACAGCCTTTTAACACTGCTCTTTCCCTTCCTTTCAGATTCCTCAGGAGGTATGTAATTTCTGCTGAAGACTGCTAGCCTCCAGATGGGCACCTCCTATTGCACTGGAGAATTTAGCTACCAGGAAGGCTACTTCCTTACTAATGACATCTCACTGGACCAAAATCTCTAGTTCTGAATAACCATTTTCAAGGGACTAGGGCACAAGGATTTATTACAGATATCTGACTCCCAATCTTGACCTCATTTGTACTTCTTGAAATTGCTTTTCCACTCAGTTTGTATAACAGAGGTCAGAATTTGTCTGTTTAGTTCAGGTGAAGGCGGAACAGGATCTCTGCACTCTAAAACTGAGAAAATGTAGCTGATGCTGTTTAGAAGAAATACCAAACTCTGTGGATCCATTCCTTTTACAGTTCTGAGCTGGGGGCTCCTGGTAATGAACAAAGCCTGCTCAACCTTCCTTAATCCTCCTAGATGTCAATACTGAGGCAAAGAGACTTTTCATTGCTGAAGAAAGAGACCCCAGGGGTATCTGGCAGCAGGAATAGCCTATACTCATTACTGAAGTCCAGCAGCCTATGCTGCCAATTTTTCTTTGTCTTTTCAGCCCTTTTCCTCTCTCAGTAAATGAATGTGTGGCCATGTAGCAATTAACTCTGTTCTTTTAGCAACCTTGCAAATGCAAAGGGAAAATGTACTTTATATATTGAAAAAGATATGAATCTGTCTTCTTAATCTTTGCAGCTCCACTTAGCTTAATATTGAGTGAGGGGAAAGGATGGGGCTGTTAAATAAATACCAAATTTGATCTTCTCTTCAGAACAAAAGAGGAAAAAAATGCATTTTTTTTTCCTACAGTTTACAACAGAAAAACTGATGATTATACAATGTTTAGTAACATCTTTGTATGCTCTGGTCTTAGACAGAAACCTTATCCCTATGCAATGCTTCCCACCCTATATCCCACACAGCACTTTTCCTGTGTCATTGAATCACACTTTTTGAAAGACATCTTTGTGGAGCAAAAGTCATGAATAGGAGTTTTATAGCAGAGATGTTATTCTTAAACTACTGTTTCTTCTTATGTCAGTGTTTTATTTTACGAGCTGTGCAATGTTTCACTTACTTAAGAGTATATTGGTATTAAGGAAAAATTAAGTACTGTTTTCTGCAAAACTAATAGAAGTTGGGTAAATCATCTAACGTGGCCTCAAAAGTCTCACCCTTGTGACTACTACTCTCTCCTGTTTGCTACTTTTTCATGTCTGCTTAAAGAAATCAGGGACTAAAATTCCTGTGCAATTAGGAGATTTATTACATACCATAAATTGTTCAAAAAATATTCTGAAACAAGTAGCCTATGAAAGCAAAAAATGCTCAATACAAGGACAACTTACGATGTACTAATTTCATCAGATATGAGGACACATTATGATATTTCTATTTATTATATATTACCAATTGTAACAAGGCGTGTGAAAAGATAATCTTTATAGAGAAATATCCTTGCCCTTTTTAACTATTTGCCTGTTTCCTATGACAGAACCCTGGTGGTTAACTTTGTGCCATCACTTATGGATTTAGTATTTTATGTGAAGAAAAACTTGAGCTGGCTTTAAAGCACTGAAATCGAAATAGAGTGGCTGGCTTACCAGGGAATTGCCAAATGGTTTCTAACAAAAACACATTTCCCACAGCTGGAGCATGACACAGATATTCATGCAAGCCGTGCATTCTTCGCAAGGCAGCAACCAGCAGCCCGGACCGATCCTTACATCAACCTGCGTGAAGTCTCCTGCCGCATGAAGTTGCCCCGGGGAGAGTATCTCATTGTGCCGTCCACTTTTGAGCCTTACAAAAATGGAGAGTTCTGCCTCAGAGTGTTTGCTGAGAAACAGGCTAAAATGCAGTGGGTACCTTCTCTGTAAAGCCTCCTCTTCCCCTGGTGAGGCACATAAAGGAAAAGCTCGGGTGTCGCACCCAGCCCCTGTGCTCAATCTTTGCTCTTAACCAGCAAAACAGGCCCATTTCTGGGGCTAATTTTCTTCCATAGTCTACCATATGTGACACACACCTATGGAAGAGAGTGATGGCTCTTCAGGTGGCGTCCACAAAGCACTCAGGTGGTAACTAGATCCCTCAGGTTTGTAAAGCAGAAGTTACCACAGTTACACAGTGCAGGATTTGGGAGCATGATGATGAGGAGATGGTTTTAAAAATAGCAGCCATGGAATGAAAAAACAGGAGTCGGAATACAAGACAAGAACAACAAGGCTGGGTTTCCCAAGGGAAATATCTTCAAAGAGTTGGGGCAAGCAGAGGTAGGGGATGGGGAGCATGGGAAGCAGGAAACTTGGGGGCTTGTTCAGTGCGTTTGTTAACACCTTATAGTCAAACTTGTTTTGCTAATTATTTTAAAGGCAAGATTTTATAGTAGACTCATAATTTCTGATTTTTTTTTTGTTTTTTTTTTTTTTTTTTTCTTAGGATGATGGGTGATGTGGTGTCTGCAAAACCATATGAGGTTAGATGACTTAACTGGGCAGATCTCTCTTTTTTTTTTCCTAGCAGACTTTTCCTTCATAATGGAAAAGTAAATGGGTAAATAATGGGGGGTAAAACAGGAGCAAGACTTTAATTTCTTACCTGACCTGGGGTTACACTGTGTTTTTTGCTCAGAAGACATATTTTTTTATTTGTGGAGGTTCTTTTCATATATCCCTGTCTTAGTTTCACATTCATGTACCTGGGTCATGTAGCACAGAAACTGCACCCTTGTAGACTGGGCTGGAACACGTTAGATTGTCTTTCCCTCTAGCACAGGTAGGAGAAGGGGGGAAGGGCACAGTATGATCCTTCCCATAAAAACAAAGTCTTCCTGAAGCCTGAGAGAAACTGCAAAAGCAGACTTCCAAAGAACTGCTGAATTGCTGTGGCCAAGTGCAGCAACATTTTCCCTGTGGCTATTTTATAAAACTCTCTTGGTAGCAGGAGAAAACTATTTCGTTAGCCTTAGGAATTATTTACTCTCAAATGAAGCCAGCCCGTGGCTGGTCATGATGTAAGTAGTGCCTCTGATTTGCCACGACTGCAGAGCAAGTGCTCATTTGCAGTTGCTGTGAATAGGCCCCTGTACAGTGCCTTTACAATATCCACAGCTCGCTTTCTAGAACCACCTTGTTAACCACACTCTTGGTCATCTCTGTCCTCTAGCCTCATGTCGATAACAAAGATATAGATGATGAGTTCAAGAGTCTGTTCCAAAAGCTCTCTGGAGAGGTAAGTGGATTAAGTGAACCAAAAAGACGAAGACCTGTCTGTTAAGATTATGTAAATATTTGACTTTCCAGTTCCTTTTCCTGACCGGTCTTCAAAAAACCAAGTATTTCTCCCCTTTTATTAACTCACAGCTTCAGTTCAATTTATTTTTCAATAGAGAAGATTTTCTACATTGTTCCTCTTATTGGTGCAAAATGTGATTTTTCCCCTCAGTAATGCAGGGCAGGGAATAACTTTGAAAATAGGGGTGATAGAAGTAAGGACTGTGAAAATATTATCCCATGGTGAAATAAATTACCTGTGGAGTTATCGTATAATTCTGACAATTGCCTAGCTGGCCAATTCCTTCCTTTTTGTTTAGCCCCAGGAATCAGAAAACTGTTGGCTGAGCTTTTTCTCTATTGTATTTGAAAAACAGTATCTACAAAGCCCCACTGAGCTAGCCTGTGGCTGTCACGTCAGATTTTCTCTTAATGAACAGGTGGCCACTGGTATTGGAGAGGAAAAACATCTAGTTAGTTAGAAAGACCTTTCTGAGTTTTGAGAGGGCAATTTTAGTATTGTTGAGTTGTAGTTTTCATAAGCCTGGAAAATCTCAAATGTTCTCCTGAACCTCTTTATTCAGTCAAACCTGTTAAAAAGTTGCCATTTACTGGGTCATGTCACTATAGCACTTAACAAACCACTTATTTCCCACTTGAATGCCTAGGAAATATTAATGTTTTTTGAAGATCTTCTCCCTCTGATATCTGAGGGTAAATATATAGTGTTAGAAAAAACTTAAAGGGTTTTCATGTCCTAGATATGGAAGGGAAATAGTCTCTGGATGTCTGATAGCAAATGAACATATCTTGTTTAAAATAATTTTTATGTTAATACCTGAAGTATGTCTTGCTTTCTGTCCAGGACTGTGAAATGACTGCAACTGAAATTCAAACTATCCTAAACCGGGTTTTGGCAAAGAGTAAGTAACCTTATGTAGTTCCCATTGGATGGAGCTGGGAATGGGATCTCTGCTGACAAACCCCAGCTCTATCAGCTAGGGGTGACGAAAACCTGAATTTCGGTCTGCCCCTGGCTGAGTTTCTCCTGGATTGTTGAACATCTAAATATGGGGGGGTGGGCAGGGAGGTAATACTACCTGGTGCTCCCCTTCTGAGTGCTGCCAGAAGATGTGTTCTGCAGAGGCACAATGTTCCCTGTTCTTTCTTCAGAGAACCACCATGGGAGATGTTATTATGCTGCTGCATGACTTCTGTGGACAGATAAAGGCTTAGCACCACCAAAACTAATAGCATTCTCTCTCCCCCTATGCAAAAAAAAAGAAAAGAGGAGCCATATTAATCAACTGAAGGGAAATGGCAGAGCATTTGCTTTGCTGCCAAGATTTTAAGGTGGCTGACATCTCCAAGGCTGACTGCAGAAAAATCAAATCAAATCAAATCTCTCTAAAAGTATTTCTGACTTGGACTTTTACTTCCTTTTTGTACAGGAAAGGATGTTAAAAGTGATGGATTCAACATCAACACTTGCAGGGAGATGATCAGCCTTTTGGATGTATCCTTTGAAGGTTATTTCACCACCTCTAAGGTTTCTGGATCTCCTTTGCAAAACTTCCTGACAGTATCGGCTAAGTTTACACTTCAATTGTCCAGCCACATGGCTGAAAGCAAAAAATTCAGCCAAGCAGCTCTATCAGCTCAGGGTGGCAGAAATCTGAACCATTTAACCATCAGCTGCTTCTCTCACCTGCTCTGCATGTCTCATTGCTTAAACTTTCCCCTAAAAATAGGAGGGAGAAGAAACAGGAACTTTCTGCCTGGATGCACCTGTGCTGTTTCAGATGCTTGGCAGGACACAGGTTTTAAGCACATCCTCATCTGCCGTCTCTAAGTCATGTCCAGCTTATGGAGCACCGAGCTCACAGCAGCAGAGACAGCCTGGGGAGCCTTTCACAGGGGGAAGGCTACAAGTACGTGCTGTGCCTCCCTCCCTGCTGCTCAGCTGGGAGGACACCTGGCAGCTAATAAGGTTTAAGTAGCTGAGGGAAAAGGAGAAGTCAGACACGTGCTAGTGCTCCTTTGATGTGCTGAGAAGGTGCACTGGGAGACTCGAGAGCCGTGCTGCCAGGATCATGCTGATGTTGGTCTCGTGGCATGGTCATATTGAGGCCAGCAGCGATTAGCTGTGGATATAATGGCTAACTGGCTGCTAGGAGATGTGATGCCATTCCCTACAGTGCACAGGCTCCCCAGGCTAATGGGAAACTCAGTAAGTACAGCATCATGGACTCCAAATCTCTGTTTCTGCATAATTTCCCACTGGAAAGGATGTTCAAGGCCCTGAAGGACATGGAGGAAGACTTTAGCCTCCTCTTGACACTCTCTTTCTCTGCAGTGCCTGCCCCTGGTTTCTAAAAATTATCCATTGTGAGGCCAGGCTCTTTTTTCCCTAAGGACTCTAATCTACTGTTAACTGTACAAAATGTGAGTGGATCTAATCATGCTTATATATTTAGCAATCCCATATATCATTCCTTGAGAGTGCAGATAGCCTAGAAATTCTTGGCATGCCTTTAGCTAAGCAAATGTAAAGCTGTGGGCATGTCTGTGGGAGATGGAGATGCATTACAAATTAGAACTAAACTGGCATTAAGATGACACTGTGATGGGTGATATGTTTTTATCAGAACTGATTGTTCTCTAGTTTTATTAGGGATAGAGGAATCCTGATTTTTGAACCATGCCTTAACATGGCCCAGACTGATGGGACCGGCACCTTGGGACTTGTAGAATTCAAGACACTCTGGATGAAGATTCAAAAGTATTTGGTAACATAACATTTCTGATTCTCTCATCTTTCCTCTCAGCTCTGACTTACAGATCTACAGATCCAGAACTGAGATAGGGTTAAACCATTACAGGCAGAAATATTTTGAAACCTTCCTTCTCCTGGCTGGAGTTTATTCCAGGCCTCTGAAACACTTCTCATTCAACAATGCACAAGCAAATTCTCTTTCACCTTGGCCCCACCACTCTCCATAAATTTGCAATACCTTATGGAAAGACAGATTAACCCTCTTTCATTGTTGCCAAAGACAGCTCTCTCTGCTGCCTGCTCTATTAAAGCTCATATGACCATATCCCTGCTGTTGCAATATGTTGCATTGCTGGCTGAGCATAAGCAAACACAAGAAACATATTTTTAGGACCTACAAAACCCTGGCTTTTTATTTTTTAAATCTTGTAGAAATGCTGAATTATTTTTTCTGTCAGTGCATTTAATATCCCAAGAAGTTCACCTAGAATCAAGCAGTCTAAAGGAAGGTCAAATTTGGACCTTCTTTGTGTGATATCCCTTTCAGACAAGCCTCCTGCCACCATACTTGATGCTGGTCATCACAGAGCATCTGTCCTAGAGTTTGATGAAGCCCTGGCTCTGTCCTAGGGATTGTCAGCAAAGCAAGCCTTGAGACCCAAATGTCTTATCTGTAGGTCTACGTGGCATCTAATTCTGGATAATAAACACTCCGGCAGTAGGAAGCATCTGTCATCCTGTCTGAAATATGAAGCAAAATGGACTTTTTCTCTTGCAGTGTTAGCCAAATGATGGATATTTTCCTGAATGGCCTGTCTGCCACTATGCAATATGAAGGCAGGCAGGCTGCCAGCCCATGGGAACAGGTTTCCCAGTCTACTTTGCTTGCTGGTAGCTGCTTGAAATGTTTCCCTTGCTTATTAATGTTTCAAAGAGTAGGAGCTTCGGCTGGTAGGGTCAGCCCTCTTCCAGCCCTCAGAAACCCGAGGCTGTGTCTGCAGTGTGTGTGAACACAGCAGAGGTGGGCATATTTGTCCTGGCATTCACCTGGCATTAATCTAGCTGCATGAGCAGGGAGGATGGGCTGCAGAGTGGACTGGCAAACCAAGGTTAAACCCTAGATGAGCCCCCTGGTTAGGCCATTTTGGCTTCTAACCCCTGATGAGGCTTGTGTTAATGTGTCTTCACTGCTACTGTGACCCAGCTGTGAAAGCCCAAGCCTGCCTCCCTGTGCCCACACCATCATGTTGCTGTGTGGGCACACACTGAAGTGCCCTTTCCATCTTCCCTCCTTCCCCTCTGCTGCAGGCAATCTATAAGAAAGTGGACAGGGACTACTCTGGTACCATGGACTCCCATGAGATGCGAAATGCCCTCAGAGAGGCAGGTGAGTGTGCTGCTCGGGAACACTGTCAGATCACCAAACACTGGGAGAACAGTGGAGACTTTTAATGGCTTTTCTTCTCTCCTGTCACCTAGATCACAGCATTGCCACTGCCATTCTCCCTTCCTGACAGTCACGTACTGCTATATCCTTTTGCTCTTATATACATCAAACCCTGTCCTCTGTTCCGCATTATGAACCACCGATACTTTTGTCCATGCTGTGACCATTGCTTATCCATCTGATTATTACTTGCTCTATTTTTGGCCTCATTATTTCCTATTCTAATTGTCGTCTTTCAGAGCTATGCCCAAACTCTCTTTTTCCATCATTTCCTCCCACCACCTTTCTCTACATTAGTGAAGGTGCAAGCCTGATCAAGGCATGCCCCAGTGACGTCCTCTGTGATGTGTACTATTAACTTTTGTAGCAGTGCTTGCCAGCTCGGGGGCATCGAGAGGAGCACTGTTTTTTTGATGTGTCTTGTGCTCAGTGGAGTTTATGTGAATGATCTAGATACAGAAATAGCACTAATATGGGCCTGAATAGAGCCCAATATGTTATGTGAGCAATTGGCTCTGCTGCAATCACTGCTATTCAGCTGCAGTGCCAAGACTTGCTAATTAGGGGTTTATCTGGGGAACGTAGGACTGGTTATGCTGTGAAACAATGTGAAATATGCAGTCTGACAAAATGCTGTGGGAGGCCTTTATGACTCTCTTCACCCAGGACAATGGCACAATTCCTTTTGGAAAGAACCCACAGAGATGGGTGATGGAGTCCAACAGACCTTTCAGAAGGAATAGTCCTGACCTTCAACCTGGTCTGCCTGCAGCTGCAGCAGCCCATGGATAAGTCACATCAAAGACAGAGTATTAATGTGCTGTGTCAGAGACTCCAGTGCTTTCCTGCCTTCAGGTTTCACGCTCAGCGATCAGGTGCAGCACAGCATCGTCTCCCGCTACGCCTGCAGCAAGTTGACCATCGACTTTGATGGCTTCGTGGCCTGTATGATCCGCCTGGAGACCCTGTTCAGTAAGTGCCTCTGTTCATCAGCCAAGGGGAGTTCCTGAAAACTCTGGGCTTGTGTTAAGTATTTGGTGTCTTTTAACTGTGAATGTAGCAAACTGAATGGAAATGTCAGTATGCCAGCAAAACTGTATCTGGGTCCATCTGTTGGAGAAATCAGCACAGAAACAGCAAAAGCCTTTCTGTCTGAATGACCATGGACACATTTCCATAACATACAATACCAGTTTCCTCTGCTTTAGAGTCATCAGCAACCTGTGGTCAGTGCTCTGACTCCCACATTGTCCCAGCTCCTATAAATGGTACCACCATTTTACAGTCCTTACTCAGACCAGATTTACCGTTTTGTCCCCAGACCACACCAGATGCTACCACATCAGATTTTATAGTTGTCCTGCTGCCAGCTTTTAGTTTGCTGCTGTAGATCTATTCTGCCCCATGAAGCAGCTTAGAAATAACCTGTAAGAGGAAAGAAGAACAGCTGTACTCCTACAGAACCAATCTAGATTTTCAGTAGGTCATAGCAAAAATCCAGACCTTTACATTTTGTCAGACAATGTCATGCCAAACTCTGTGGTTTATATCCAAGTTTTTTCTTCCCTCTTCTACATTTCAGAAGTGTTTCATCTCCTGGATAAAGACAAGAATGGAGTCGTCCAGCTCTCTCTGGCTGAGGTAAGGGTGGTTAGATTGAAATACCACCTTGTCAAGCTGCAGCAATGGACCACACTAAAATACATTTACTAAAAATCACTATTATAAGTGTTTTAATCACTATTATAAGGTAAACATAATAGTGATTCAAAGGGTAAGTTTACATGAAAAGGTTCCTAGCTCAGAAGGCCTGTCTGAATTAGTAGAATGAACATTTACCTTATATAAGCAAAAAAGTAAAAATACATGGAGATCCTAAGGCTGATTGAAAAGGTGCTTACACAGTGCATTTCGCTATCTTCTTTTGGAGGGCAGTGGTCAGTTCATTAGAAAACACACAGCAGGGAACTATTCTTCTCTGGCAGAAAATGTACTGATCAACCTGCCAGAATTAGAAGAAACCTTTTAAGATGCCAGGTCTTTTTTTTCCCACATGGTTTTTAATTCAAATTTCTCCTGTTGAAGCTGCTATAAAAGCCATCAGCTTGAGTCTTCCTTTTGCAGAATACAAATATATCTCAGGAAACAGCTGGAAGGAGCCCCAAGTGGTCCATCCAATTAGTCCTCTCAGCTGAAGACTGGTTCAAAGGGAGGAGGATGGCTAGGAAGCCCCTGTGACCCTCAGTCACAGGTAGTGAAATCTAGCTGAAATTGTACATTCCATACACCCACCTTAGACTTTTTCAGGGTTGAAAGTTGATGTTTTCTACAGCTTGCCCTGGAAAACTGGTTTTCCTTTGGAAGAGGCCCCACTTACAGTGTCTGAGGTTGATCCTGGCAATAGATTTCCCTGAAGTTCCAGAGCAGATGGATCCTTCACATATAAGAGATTAAAATGCAACTCCAGCCTTTCCCAGCTTGTTCTCCCAGAGCCATGGTAGAGTGCCCCAGTGGGATTCTGTAGACCTTTCAGATGACCTGACTCCTCGTTCTGTTTCTCCCTCAGTGGCTGTGCTGCACACTGGTTTGAACCACGGTTGATCAATTCAGCAGAGACCTCTGAGGCTCTTGTGAACATGGAACCATTTGTTTGGCATCTCCTTGTTATGAAAAATGAGACAGAAACTTTT
The DNA here is from genome assembly GCA_013397135.1 of Pachyramphus minor. NCBI lineage: Eukaryota > Metazoa > Chordata > Aves > Passeriformes > Tyrannidae > Pachyramphus > Pachyramphus minor. The sequence goes on from VYXB01003601.1 coordinate 384,588, forward strand.
TTTATTACTGGCAAGTTATTTTAAGCCACTAAAAATGAAGTGATCTCCTGTCAGCTATAAAATAAATGCACTCTTGAACATAGAAAGATAAACAAATAAACAAACAAACTCCAAACTGATCTCTGTTACTTTTCCTGCCCAAAAAGTACTGCTCTCTGTCATGCTGAAGTCTCATGAATTTTGACTTAGCACAGGTGGACCTAGGGGGTTTTCATTTGACTTCTGACTGTGCATCGAAGTTCAGCAGCGTTCAAAATCCTGGAAGGGATCTCCACTGCCTGCAACATCCAGCATATGCATTACAGAGAGAAACCCAAGAGTGTGGGCAAAATTTGTGTTGCTGCTCTGGCAGCAGACAGTTGTCCTCTTTGGCTCTGCCAGGTGTCTGCAGAAGCTGTGGGTGAGGAGCTCGGAGGCAGACGATGAGCTACTGAGCACACAGAGGAATTGGGCATAGACACAGCCTTGAGAGTGAACTGGGAATCAGCAAAATGTGATGGCACTCCTCCTCAAGCCTTGGCTCAGTCTTCCAGGAGGAGGAGAGAGGATGGTAGGTCATGTGCAATTTTCTGCAATTATTTCAGCTGAGATCTTCTCCTGTGAATGCTTGTCCCTATGCATGCCCAAAGATGGGATTTGGAGTTTTAGCTTCGTGAGTGACTGGAGCTCAGAACCTCCAGCAGACAAGGGCGAGGGGAGGAACATAAAATGCAACTGTAGAGGGTCTAGGAGCTTGAGTGTGTGAGGGATGTGCTAATATGGATCATTATTTAAAAGAAACTGAAGCTAACTGGCTTCAGCTGCCTTAAACTTTACACTGGCTAACAGTGCTATGCTCTTCTAAGAGCTTGTAAAACATTTGTCTTTTAAAAAAAACCTCTCTACATTAAATTTCACGGTATTATAAAGAGTAATAGCATAGCAATGCTGGCAAGACAATCTAGCAGTCTTTATTAGCAATCAGAAAATATCTCTGTAACTTGCAGTAATGATCTGAGATGAAGCCATGCATGTCACGGTCATCATATGCATTTGACACTTCTCCCCAGGAGTGGAAGGAGTGGAGGCAGAAATCTGTGTCCCCAAGGCAGATGTGGGATAAGACTCTGTTCCATTTTCAGTGCTGTGTTTGAGAGAGGCTGTATTCAAAAATCCTGGACACAGGATCTTCCACACCTGTTTGTTCCTCAGCTCTTTCTTTGAACAGGAAGAAAGCTGTTGTTTGGTTCCAATCTCCAAATGTGGAATTCCTCATGACAAACCCAAAATCTCCACTTTACATCTCACAGCCCTTTTTTTGCTGCTGGCTACGGCTGTCTGACTAAAAGCCATGTGTGACCTGTTTCAGTGCATGGCTCTGCCTTTCTAATAGATGGTATTTGCTGCTCATTTAGAGGTCCTCTCACAGTTTAGGTTGCAGGATAAGGGCAGCCAGTGTAGGAAACACTTTCACCCTGCTGTGCCTCTGCCCGTATCACTGGCCATAACATGCATGCAGCTATCATAGGTTGCCAACAGTTTTTCAAGGCAGATATTTGCTTGCAGACCAACAACACACATCAATGTACCTCCACCTGCCTGGAAGGCAGAGTTACCCTGGGCACGCTGAGGTTTCCAAAACCTTGAGAATTTTCTGGTGAATGCTCTGCCAGTTCAGTAACAGAAACGTGTCCTTTCCTGCCCTGTGCCTTGAGTATGCAACACGTCTCCTTACTAACCATGCAGCAGGGTGAGCTGACTGCTTGCAGCTTCAGATTTGCTTTCTGCTCACATGTGCTATTCGAGTTCATTCCAATTATGGTCAGAGAGGCCTCTCTCCATAGGACTGGGAAACGCAAACATATGCAGAAATCCACTGCATGCTCCCACTTTTCCTCCCTTTACATCAAGCCAGATGCCCCCACCACAATAATTCTCACAGTTATCTCAATGACTCTCACCCTCCTGTACAGGATGGGCAGAGTGCTGCACTCCATCTTCCTTTATCTTTTGGAAGCAGGCAGCTCCAGAGGAGCCTCGTCCTCTTTCATTTGTTTTTTGAGCACAGCACTTGGCTATCAGGTCTGAGAGAACAACTGCTCAAAAATAAGCCTTTTCATGGGATTGAACGTGCTTCTCCTTTTTACTTGATGCATCTGCAGAAAGATGATTAATGTCCATCTGATTTTCCTTCCTTGTGCTGCAAGTTGAGCAAATGTCTGCGCTCATCAGTTCTCCCAGTTCGACCTGATGGGGCTAAAATAGATTTTCACCAAAATGCCTGCAGCAACTCCCGTGGAAGTAGCAGGGCACCATGAGCTGAGCCAGGGCTTGGGCATCTGAACTCTGCAGTCTTACACCCTGCATGTTGGCTGTGCTTCGTTTTTGGAGCTGCGAAGCACTGCAGCTCCCTTTAGATTTGAGTAGCTCAGTCATGGGGAATTATAATGCAGACAAGTCACAAAGGTTCATGAATTTGTGATATGTTCCCTGTCACTATGAAAACCGTGCTGCATGGCCTTCTCAGCACTTTGTAGATATGGTGGGGCAAAAGAGACTCCCACAGAAACTCTGCTACAGCTCTTCAATCTTTTCCTTCTCTCTCCACTTTCCCATAGAAATGTTTTCCTTTTCCACTGCAGCCTCATGAACTGGAAACTTGAACTCTGTATGTTGCTCCTGTAAAATGAGATCCAAATTAGACCACATTCAGAGTTCCAAATGCCTTGTGCACTAATTGCCTTGTGGTTGTCTCTAGAGGAACTTCCCATGGGTATAAATCCTACCCCATCAGCATCTGGCACAGCTTTGCACCAGAGTAAATGTCTGCACCAGGTACAAGACAATCACGGGTATTTGGTATTCTGCCTATGAGCTATGAGAATAAAAAGAATAACATCATATGTGCAATTATGTATCACCTACTCACCCTTCCAGAATGGGAGATTTACAAAGGGATCTCTGCTTTCCATCACTACAGGCTAATGATCAGATCCACGGTGTATGAGTAAGCACAGAAGGAGCAATCCTTTTCAAACTCGTTTTCATTCTTTACTTCAGACAAACCTGCTAAACCTGGCTCAGTGGTACATATTCATTCTTCATTTCCATACAGTTCTGACAAACTGGCAGGCCTGGAAGCACTGAGATACTGTAGTCGCACTTTTCCTTTCCCTGTTTTTCAGGATGCATCCCAGCCTCCTATTGTTGTTATCCCAGGCTAAGCTTATAGACTGGAGATTCAAATTCCATAAAAGCAAGTGAGATCCTGGGTGCAAAAGGAACGCAAATTCCAAGGCTTTCAAAGTTTCTCTGCCACTAACGATGTCCCCAGTGATAGTTAATGTTAAAGTAGTGCCCTGCTACTGCGTGACAGGCTTGTTGCCATGGTGTCTGTCTCTCTCTGTATAGCTGGCACGTACAGCATAAAATCCTCTTTCTTTAACAGAGCAAATTAGTTCACTTGTTACTGTTGGCCACTCATTAACTGAGGTTTTGAAGGGGAATTTTCATTATTGTCCTTAGTTGTTCACTCTCTGCCAGTCAGGACACAAGCCATACCCACATCACGGCCCCTATACTGCTCCAGGCCTGTCACATCACCATGAGTTGCTGAGGTGGAGCAGCAGGAATAGCTACAGTCCCTGGCAAACATCACCTCTGCTGAGGCCACGAGCCACTTTGAAACAGCTCACACAACATAGGTACGTGAGGCACAGAGTCCCAATGACAACTTTTAGTCTGTCCATGTAGAAATCACCACAGAACTTTCCAAAGATGTGCCTTCATTGCATCATAGACACAAGTACATTAAACACATTTCAGTATAAGTAGGTGTTTTCTCTGTGTCTGTACTCAACCCTGTGGCTCCATGGGAACACCACTGACCCTCCCACTGCAAATACTGCTGCCCTGGCAGTGGCATCACAGACTATGAAGAGGAAATAAGCAACCAACCTTCTTGCCATTAAGGACCTCTATTTAGACACAAAAGGAAAAAAAACCTGATTTATTTCTAGGTACCTGTAGCTCACATTGCCTTTAACACCTCTGAAAGAAGTCGGGCTACTTGTTTGTCTGATGAAGCTTTCAAAGAGGAGGAGAGTAGACCAAGGCAGAGAGACATTGTTTTAATGGTAAAATCATTAGTGCTCTCTTTAGTAATGAATGGAATCCTTTTGCCACAGCTTAGTTAGAGACAGCACAGGATTTGACATATCCAGAGATTTTTCGTTTCTGTATCTGATTTTCTCTGCACATCTTAACTGCTTAATTAGTCAGCACTCCTAGGCCAGCTCTTGGGCATAGCTCTCTGGATACCTGGAATTCAATGTTATCTATCTTTAATGTCATCCATGTATGCTTGATCAGAAAAGAAAATATTTCTTTTTATTTAAAGGGATTTATTTGGTAATTGATAGGAGTAAGATATCTGGTGCTGTCACTAAGTCAGGTAGATTAAAACTCTGTGTGTTTGTAAAACTGTGTATGTTTTCCCAAGCTGTAATCACACTCTTAGGCTGCTGTGTAAATTTACCCAGTACACATGCCGAAGTAGGTATGATCTCATGGGGTTTTAAAGGGGCTTTGTGACCAACACCATTTATGGCAAATTGTGTTTTGCTACGTTTTATTTAAAAGCTCATCATATTTGCTCATTAATTTGCAGGAGTCGAAGCTCAGGAAAAACAGTGCTTGTCAAACGTGGGATTGATTACTGCTGGTGGTAGGTGTCATGGGAGGCAGTGGGGATCCCATAAGATCCCTGTGATGGAAGGCAGTGGCATTGCCAGGGGATGTTCTGGTGTGCACATTGTGTCACATGAAGGATGCTCCCCTCTGCCTTGGGGGAAAGAATCTTCTGCTGAGGAAGCCTTGCCTGGGAGAGGGCAACTGTGAACACTGAAAACTACGAAAATGTTTTTAGTTTCAGAAAGAATCACTGTGGAATTTATTAAAGAGAAAGAAAAAAAAAAAAGGAGATTAAAGGAAAAATGAGAAAATTATGGAGTACCAACCTGACCTCTAATTTGTAAAGCACCTTTAGCCAAAACCCTGAGAGAGTGAGCCATCTGAAACAGCAGCAGTGAACTTAATAATAATGAAGTTGATTCCAGCAGAGAGTGCCAGCCTTCTACATGTTAATTTAATTTGAACTCGTCTCACTTTTGGGTTGGGATTTTTTTGTGCTTTTATACATGCTGATTATGTTTGAATTTCAGACATACTTGTCTGGTGCATTAAAGCTTGAATGAGAAATTATCTAACCAAATTTTAGTGTCCAAGCTGACTAGAGAACAAACAATGAACAAGCTTTATGGAGAGAGAGAATAAAATTAATTTCACAGTTTATACCTTCATTGTATGGTGATATCGATAATATGAGTAACAAGAAAAAAATCATGATCTTTAAAATTATGTGGGTCACACCAGAGATTTCCTGTATATTCTGTCAAGTTCGTAGAAAGGTTAAGTGCAGCTTTATGAATTAGGAACTTGATGGTCATTTCTCTTCACTAGTGACTTCCAGATTATCTTTGGGGCATTCACTCTGTTCCCCACCTGCATTTAGACCTTGACTCCACAGCTGCACTGCTCAGATTTGCTTGTGTTCAGTTGCCATCTGCCTCCATTCAGAGGTGCCATAGATTTTGTATTGGAGCTGCTGAGGTCCCCTAAAAATGTGTTTCTCTAAATGTGGAAAAATATTCAAGGTTTGACAATTTTCAGGTTTTGGCATGAAGACTCTGACTTGGATCAGAGCTATGTAATGGTTTTGGCTCAGACTCAAGGCTAACCATGTACCAAGTAATAGATGATGCTGGCACTGACTGATTTCATTTTGCCTGTCCACATAAGAATCCCTGAGCCATCTCTGTCCACAGGACTACAAATACTGTTCTAACCTAAAGAATACCTCTCTTCATTACTTGATGTCCTATCACATTCTGTGAGCTATGTAATGGTGATATCCTATTGTCTCTAGGGAGGTTCATCTTTTTTAACACAAGGTACATTTTGGGAACAGCATATACATGAGCATGTCTTGAAAAACACGGTGTTCATCAAATCATGGCATTGCTTCTCTGCATTCCTGCACATAGAACAGATGAAATTTCCTCAGATGATTTTTTTTGTTGTTGTTTTGTTTTCCTCTGAATAAATATTTCTGGTTTGGGATTCCTGGGAGAAAAAGGTAAGTAAAATACTGTTGGCCAGATCTCCTTCATTTCATTTGAAAGTGGCTGGCAACAGAGTGATAACTGGTTTAAGGATACTTGGTGTTTCCATCCCTGAGTACAAGATCATCACATGGAGGGATGGAGACAGCTAAATCAAAACTTAGCTAGAAGATAAATGAACCTGGCTAGACTGAAGAGGTTCTCTGCACGAGCAAAAAGTGCTCAACGTGTTTTGATACTGGTTTTGATAGGTTGAAGAACTCTCTTGTAGGTAGTAAATTATGCTCCATGCCACTGGAGCGGTCAATAGAGAAATTTGGAAACACAGCTCATTCAGAGACACTGTAAAACCAATTATAACACCAACAGTTCTTATAAGTACCACAGAGCTAGACAAGTCTGTGCTGCAACATGCCTTCAACCTGCATTCCCTATGTCTACATCTAATTAATTTTCTTAATTGCATAACAGTGCACTTCCTAATTACACTGGGGAACCACTCTTGGATTGTAACAGGGTCTTTATCTATTGCTCAGATTATTCTGGTTGTCTCTGTATCAGCATATTCCCCAGCCTAATTTTGTGCTAGCCCGTATGTCTATGCACACAGACTGCTTGGGGAATGCTTGGCAGATCCTTCAACTGATGCAGCTACATCTCCAAGGACCAGATGGATGCCCTCATTCACACTGACTTACTAGCTGAGTAGTGCCATTGCTATCAATGTGGAGACACTTACTGGGTGATGTAAGGGTCTTGTTAAGATCTCCTATAAACAACTGCCAGAGGAAGCCACTGGCAGTGCACATCCACAGTTTTATTGGTCCTACAATACCCAGGAGATAGACTGTGGGATCTTGAGTACTACCTAATTTGGGGAATAACTAAGACCTTGTCAGTAGATGGCATGCTCCTGAAACAAGGAGTGCAATCAGCCCCTAAATTAGCCATTTTCACTTGATGCTGACATAAATGACATACCTCCACGTATTCCACTGTTGTAACTAGAATACACTAGAGTGTGGCACCACCACAGCAGGTACATAGTAAGACCATTCAAGAGTAATTACAATCAGCGGTAAAAAGACAGGCAAACCAAAATCCCAGTGTGAGGAGTCTGGTTTTGGAGGAACACTCATCCCAGTGCTGCCAAATACATCTGCCAGGTAGTGGTGCACTTTCTGTTTCACTCGGCTACGCACATGACTGAGGTTAAGTACCTGAAGTTTATTCCACATTTTTCAATGGCACTGATGTGCTTTATCACAGCACTGGTACCTCTGGGTTCTCAGCACTACTGGGAGGTAGCTAGAGTCCGTATCCTTTTTGCCCTATCCCCATATTTTGCTGAAACCAACCAAAAATTTCATACTAATGCTTGGTATCTCTCCTCCTCCTGTTTTCACATTCTGTAAAACCTGACTTCTTAGCCACTGGATTAGCAGAAGCTCTCTCAAAAAACACTCTGGGAGAAGAAGTTGTTCAATATAGTATTGAAGCAACACACTTAAACCTGATCAAAGGAAATATATTTTACAAAATGCTAACTAAAATGCAGAGCTTATGGTCACTGGATTATTGCCTACAATATTTGGAAAGATGAAAAAAGGGATCTGACATCTGTATGGACAAAAAGGACAATCAGTGTTTTTTTTTAAATCATTATTGCTAAAACATCTTTTGGAAAATTATGAAACATCATGATTTCAGACTTTGAACTGACCACTAATATTAGAGATTGAAAGCAAACCTGCTGTGAAGTTTAAAATAACCTTCCATCTGTGTGCTTACTCTGAAATACTCAAACCTGGACACTTTGAGATTGGATGGTCCACTGGATTGACCACAGATCACTTCCATGAGACCAGTGCTTGCTTCACATTGCACCAAATAGACTTGCACCCGTATGCTGTGCAGGCACCACCAGTGCTTTGCACTTTATCACTCTGTGTTGCCAGTAGTCACATGCCTTTTTAGAGCTTCTGCTTTACTGTCACACAGAGAAGGAACGTGTTCACTCTCAAAAAGATTTCATTTTTCCTCCTCCTTCCTTTGGTGCTCTTACTGCACCTTAAATAAGCACAACTGAGTGGTAAGTTAGATGTTTATTCTTTATTTATAGATTTATAAGGCAATGGAAACTGTGAAAGGTAAATACCTTTCAAAAGCCCGGTTCTGGCCAATTAATGAATTGGCTGAAATAATGTTTGACAAGTAACAATCACTCTAAAGCAGAAGACAACTTATAGAAGTGTAATTAGTGCTTGAGGACACTAGGACATATATTAAAAATATTTCACATAATCATGCTCTCTGCCAATTGAGAAAAACCTCCCTGGGTCCCTAGGGCTCCCTCAAGAAGCACAGCATGGGGACAGCTCATGGCTCTGATTTTTAGATCTGATGATAATGGTGACTATAGTCCCCAGATCACCTGAAAATACTCTTTCCTAACTCCTGTTTTCTAACAGCTCTAGAAAATTACTTGTGGGATTGAATGAAAACCCACTAGAATTTAAATAGCAATCCTGACAGGGATCAGTCCCCAAAGGGGAAGCATCTGGATGCCCAAAGGGATAAATATATCTGTCTGCAAACATGTTTTTTAGTGATGATATACAAGCTGTAATGCTTCCTTTTCATCTAGCCCTTTTAACACAATCACAGCAACACATGGCTTAGGCCCGAGATTTTCCCTGTCATCCATTCCAGCAACCAAGATCTGTGAGACAGATCTGCTTTCAAATTGGATAAGATGTGTACCAGGTGCCACATCCATGAACACTGAACAAACAGTGAAATCCAAAAATTGCCTTTTAGCAGAGCCTGATTTAAAAGAGCAGCAAGGGCTTCCTGGGCCTTAGAATCCATCTTATTTCTTGCTCTCTGCAATGCACTTCAAAGAGCACTGCCAGTGGCTTTCCCACCACTGTGCTTTCTGAGCACGTGGATGGAGGATGGCAGGCTGTGAAAGCAAAGGCTGGTTATGCAGTTGCTATTAGGATGGGACTTGGGACATTTGGGTTGAACCCTCAATTGTGCCACATTCGACTGGCTTGATTTTGAGAAAGTCAATTAATCTCTTGTTGGGGTCCCCATTTCTCTCCTATTTGCTGTCTTTCTTCAACAGGTTGGGTCTCCTATCTACATGAACTAGACATACAATGCTGCTCAGCCCACATGTCTGCAAACACTGTGATTCAATCATCAGCTTGGGATCTCTCTTTATGTGTGACAGTCTGCTACACTGGAAATGCAATACCATGCCTCTTGGTGTGGAGTTTTAGAAAAGAGTCCTCTTTTAAAAGGAGAACCTTCTTCTGTGTGCTGGCTGGCAGAACCCTGTGTTTCTGTCACCCACAATTCCCATATGAAATGATATGTTCAGTTTCTGAACTAGTGAGTTGTTAACTTTCTCAATGACACTCATCAACCTCCGCAGATGTCTCAGACCACCATGATGAATACAAGTTCCACAAAACAAAATAGGCCCTGATGCTTTTTCAACCTGGACCCTGAGTGGCATCTTTGCTTTAAGTGAATTTATGGAGTATAAATATTTGGGTACTCAGTACACGATTTCCCTGGTGATAAAGAAGGGAAATAAAATCTGGACCACACTTTTCAGGGTTTATAGGAGTAACAGGAATAAAAAGCAATAAAACATGAGTTATCACTGAAGTCACAAGCTCGACTCTAATACAAGCAAAGGTCAGAGCAGCTAATAAAGCAGTTCATTTTTTCCAGTGCAGACTAGGAGGGTGCTTTAACCCTCAAAACAACCTTGTTGAATATACTCACATATGCCAGTGCCCACGGCTAGCTCTAAAAATAATAAGCATGATTCATTTTAGTTTTGGACATGAGTTGAACTATGAGGATCATGACTCACCACACAGGGAAGAGTCAAGGGGATGTCAGCAGTACATAGTCAGATGAAGGAGTTAATATCACTTGTTTTCAAAAACAATTTCAAGGCTGGAACTGTTTAACTGCAGAGATTCAGTAAGTACTAGTGCATGGCAGGACTATTGAAATGATAATGTGTCATCTCCTTTTGACAGGACCCAGATACTTTTAAGCAGAACTTTTATGGAAGTTTTACTGGCAAATAGAGGAGAACTTCAGCTCCCCATGGGCTCTGCTGTAATGTGCAGTTGGGTGCTCTTGTTCAGCTGGTGCATGGTGTTCCTGGAGAGATATAGGCTGCCTTGGAGTTTAGAACAAGCTGTATCAGAAGAGAATAAAGGTCAAAGACCCTCACAGGAATGTCCACCCAATTTTAAAGCTCCTCTACTGAGAAATCTGATTTAGAAACGTGGCCAGAACGAGCCAAATGTGTATAAATGATTGAGAGATATTGTAAATGTCTCCTCTCCCAGAGAGACTTGAGATAGTCTCATCTATCCTTGCTGAAATGGTCTCATTTTAATGGATGAAATTCTAGTGGGTTTGGGGTTTTGTTTTTTTGGTTGCTTGTTTTTTGTTTTTGTGGGGTTTTTTTTTCTGTTTTTATTTTTTTTAGTTTGTTTGTTTTTGGTTTGGGTGCTTTTTTACACATGGAATTCATTATGTCCATTTCTATCCTGTATGCAGCATTTCTGTCTTTAAAGAGACATGGAAAGATTGCAAAAGCTACTAGGTATTGATTTTGTTGACACTGAACTTTAAATTAGAGATAATTTCTGAGCACATGTAAAGAAGGCTTCGAATTTGATCTAAAAAAGAAATTTGAAAGAAACATTGAAACATGTTAAAATTGATAGGTACCATTTAAAATATAGCATAAACCTTATGATAACCACATTTGAATGTTATAAAGACATATGTCTTCTTGTCTTTAGGGAAAAAAAAGGAGCGATATGACAGGGGGCTCAATGATGTCTGACAAGTCAATTAGAATAAAGCATTGCCCCTGGCTTTCCAGGTGGCTGTATCCTTTATTTCCAGGAAGAAAGCTGTGCCCCTAACCTTGTATGCAATACAGTCACACTGCCACTGACTTCCACCAGTGTTGGAACTGTCTTACAGACATGAGTGCAGAATTAAACTATCAGCACAGGATGGATCCCAGGCATGACCCCAATTCCAACTCAAATCAACTGCTTTGAGGCAAACCTCTACCAAGGCACAGGTTTTGGGTGAACCCTGGCACATGGCTGGGGGAGAGGAAGCAAGATCTGACTCTAAGTGTCCTCCCAGAAAATCACAGAATGGGTCAGGTTGGGAGGGACAACAGTGCGTCATTTGGTCCAACTTCCCTGCTCAAGCAGGGTCATCCCAGAGCACGTGGCACATAATTGTGTCCAGATGGTTCTGGAATATCCCCCAGTGGGGGAGACTCCACAACCTCTCTGGGTAATCTGTTCCAGTGTGCAGTCACCCTCACAATAAAGTAGTTGTTCCTCATATTCAGGTGAAATTTCCTGTGCATCAGTTTCTGCCCATTGCCTCTTGTCCCATTGGTTGGCACCAATGGGAAGAGCCTGGATCCATCCTCTTGATATCCACTTTCAGATACTTGTAGACATCGGTGATGTTCCCTCTCAGTCGTCTCTTCTCAAGACTGAACTGGCCCACCTCCCTCAACCTTTCCTCATTGGAGTTGCTCCAATCCCTTAAAGATCTTTGTTCCCCTCCGCTGGATTCACTCCAGGAGCCCCAAAGTGGACGCAGCACTCCAGATGTGGCCTCAGTAGGGCTGAGTAGAGGGGCAGGGTCACCTCCCTTGACCTGCTGGCAATGCTCTCCCTAATGCACCCCAGGATACCATTGACCTACTTGTCCACAGGGCACACTGCTGGCTCACGGACAACTTGTTATGCACCAGGACCCCCATGTCCTTCTCTGTGGAGCTGCTTCCCAGCAGGTTGGCCCCAGCATGTACACCTGCAGTGTGGGCAACACCAGTCCCCTGTCTGTGTCCTCCAGCTCTGTACCCCATGGCAGGGAGCGAGAGTCTGGGACACATGTCAGCCATGGTCCTTCCTGGAAGACTTGTCATCTTATGGGGAAAGGTACCATGGGGCATGGAGATGGATGAGGCATTAGAAATTCAGAAATTCAGGGTGAGGGAATACAAAGGAGTATCATTAGGCTAACTCTTAGGATTACATTATTGTTTTTTATGAGCAGCTGAATGTCACTATGAAAAAAATGATTACATTGTGAAGAATAAACAGAATCTTTTTTATTGCTGATTTGAATCCCTTTCTATGCCTTTGCTGTACCCCAATGCTGACATTTCATGTCTTTATTATATTAATTTCTTAGTCTGTTTTTATTTGGTGTTGGTTTGGGTTTTTTTTTATTTTTTCTTATTTGTTACACATTTTGTGTTTGTGACCTGAACACTGCAAGACAAAGTTCAGTTGGGTAACTTTAATGAAATTTTGGAGGTTGGGAGAGAAAACTCAGGATGTGTTTGAAGAAAATGCTTCTATTTCACACTGTGTTGCAGCAGCTGAAATTGAATTCTGATTAATATTGTTCACAAGCAGTAGTAAATGTCTGTACTGATCCTTGCTTGTGAGTGGCTTTTTACTATATGTCAGAGGTCAATAAAGTAAAGGACCAAGGAGATATGGCCAAAGGCCATGAAGGAAAGAAAAAAGGGAAGGGGTATTAATGTACTACGTGTGACATGTACATGGCTGCTATTTAACTACAGTTCCTTCCTGCTTCATATGCTCAGGCAGCCTGAAGCTAACTAATAACCCTGTCATCTGGAGAGAAAACAAAAAACTGATCATTACAATCTCACTAAATAAGTAATTTTAAATTAATTATATCACATCCTAATAAGACCAGCTCTGATAGTCTCCTATCTTATCTTGGATCACTCTATCAGGACTGAATATATTACAGATAAAGCCATGTGTGCTTGAGCACTAACTGATGCTGAGTGTCTTTTTGTTTCACCTGCTATTGGCACCTCTCTGACCTCCTGAAATCCTGATGAACAAGACTCACTGTGCAGGGAAAGCCAGAGAATATTTTTGTTCTCATTTAGTACCACCTGATGCCATCCCACAGCTGCACACACCTCCATTGAGATTGTCACAGGCACCTCAGCTATCCCAGATCATCAAAAGGCATACAGGAATGCAACCCAAATGCATGCCTGGAGCTTGTGACTCAGGTGTCCTATATACAACTGCTCCAAAGCAGCTCCCTTGACCTTTTTGATAAGCCCAGAGTCTGCCAGCTGATAAAATAGCCCCTTTATTTTGATATCCTGATAATATGACTGGCACTGAAAACTTGGAAAGAGGAGGGTTTCAGTAATAGTCATGTAGCAGAGTGGGCAGAGGGAGATCTTAGAAAGCTCTCAGCCTGCCTGTGTAACAGCTACTTGAGAAATGATTCTTCAAAATGCTCTTTTTGTCAGAAAGTGCCTCTGTGTTGAAACAAATCAGTTTTACTGCATTTTCAGTCTCAGAGGAGAGCTGAAGCAGAATGGGAATATCAATGAATCAATGTAATTTTTTTTCCTCAAAATTTTAATTTACAGGAAAAGTGTTTGAAATCAAAATATTGACATACTTTTAATATAATCTTCAAGCAAAAGCCCCTTGTGGTTTTGCCTTTTAAACCTTGATTTAGAATAAAGGAGAAGCAGGGTTAGTCAAAGTAATGGTAAATCTCTTAGGGCAGCAAAATATTGCCCACCAATTACGGCCTGGTATGCCAGAAACTGGATATGAATTTCAACTGTAATTAAATACAAAGGGGAGCAAGTAGCTGCCATCACAAACTGTGTATGAGATGCTACATTAGAGCAATCCTTCAGGTCACTCTCTGGGATCATTTTAAGAAGGATTTTCTCCCTTCAGACCAGTAATCAGTCTTGCTGATGAGGTCTAAAAGAAGCACAAGGTTAACTAATGTTCTTCCCTTTTACAGACATTTATCTCTGAAGAGAGAGAGTAGCAAAGTTCAAGAGGCACAGAAGTTCAGAAGAAGCTGCAGGAATCAGACCTGTTCCTTGGGATTAGTATCCTCCCAGTAGTCATATTTTCACCCTAGGAAAATGAAATATTGCCCGATTAGCAGTATTTTATCACTTGTAGTATAAGAGATCTCCTCTCTCAACAGCTGTTTATAGTTTTTGCAGTAAAATTTTCATCTATTTAAGATAACTGAGTCTAATGACTTAATTGGCAACTGCTATGAGATGCTTTCAAAAAGTTTGATCCAAATTCAAGGTTGATAGAAGTGATAGGAGGGAATTACAGACTTGAGTCTCTAGACAAAGTAAATAGGTTTCAGTATCTGCTCAGAAGGGCAGTTGTAGCAGGATGCTCTGCCTGGAATCAAGGCTAAAACAACTCGAACAGTACCCTGTGTGTGAAGGTATCAGTAGTGAATGCAGAAGGGGGCATCGTGCTGCTTTTGGTGTTGAATAATGCTGAAGCCAGCCTGACTCATCAATCCCAAAGTTAAGCATCCTGATAGTGAAGATGTGGCAGACCTGATAAAGTACCTGATATACTACAAGCAAGTGATACTACTGATAACTTATCTAAAGATGCTAGGCTGACACAGCCGGCCTGGAGACATGACTGAAGATAATCACTTTGTAATATAAAAGCCCAGACCCACTTTTTAATGGCATGGTCTTCTTAGAATCATAGAATGGCTTGGGTTGGAAGAGACCTTAAAGATCATCTAGTTCCAACCCCCCTACCATGGGCAGGGACACTTCCACTAGACCACTTTGCTCAGAGCCCTGTACAACCTGGCCTTGAACACTACCAGGGATGGGGCATCTACAGCTTCTCTGGGCAGACTGTACCAGTGCCCATGTCTTCTAACATAATGCTTCTTGGAATGTGCTTGGAGATTCCTCCCTTGAGTGGGGATGCCCCTCAGGGTTACTCCTCAAGGCTGAGCAAAAGAGATTTGCCCATGGTTGTTGGTATGGCGAGAGTAACATTAATCTCTACTTAATAACTGGTTTTGCTAGCTGCAATATAATTGCTTCAACATTGCACTATACTAATAGTTATAGCTATCTATACTGTGTAGCAAGTAATTCTGATTAAGATCTTTTAGTCTAATTATAATTATTTATTTTTGTGTTAATATATTTGGTTTGCCATCCTTAATCCTGTGGGACAAAACTGTATAAAGGTTCAATTACATCTATATAAACCTTTAGTCATAAACCACTAACAAAGTTGGGCTGAGATTAGACCAGTCACAGCTAGACTCCTCTCTGAGAAGGAGTTTAGAAAGCAAGAGGGTCCTTTCTGCATTTTGTGACTCAACAGGAGGGCTTTTCTAATAATAACTTTGTCTGAAGCTCCCATTCTGCCCACGACAGCACTTACGCAAAGTTATGCAAATCAACAAACTCTCAACACTTCTATCTATTGATTTTTGAGTTCATGGGAGGCCTGAATATTCCTAATTGGAAACCAAAATGGTGGTAGGAGCTGCTCTAACTTGTGTTCTAGCTCATGTAATCCTGCTGTCCTTCTGCATCAGGAATAGAACTGAAACAGAGAGCTGTCATGACCTTCAGCTCTGATTACTTCTCTCTAGCTGCTAACATAGGTTAGGGACACTCGCCAAACGGCTCTTCTGCAGAGCGCATTGAAGGACTATGGAATCCAGGCAGATGCTTTATGTCCTATGCAATAGGACTGAACAAGAACCATATATTTGCCAAGGGACTGATTTAAAATGGATGTTTTTTCTCATTCACTTCACACAGGCACAGGGGTCTTCTCTGTAGCATTAGGGTCTTTCTCATTTTTCTCTTCCCCGAGCTACGTAGTTTTCACATCTTTTTCTTCATATGGGATTTTTGTCATATCATCCTCATCTGAGATCCCTTAGGAAGCAGAGTGAGTTTTCAGTCCTGCTGCTTGGATCTGGAGTCTGTATTCAAATCTCTGTGATCTTATGAAGGGTCTGAGGGCAAGATGTGCATCACTGTTGGCTCCGGACTGTTGCTGGTGGTATAATGCCTCTCAGGGAGACTCAAAGCACCTTACAGTTGATGTCTGTATCTTTGATTCTTTTCAGCAAAATGGGTTTTCTTCCCCACTGTGCATTAGACTGTTACATGTGACAGTGCTGTCTAGCTCCGGGTGTTCCTTGGGAAATCCTGTTCAGCTGGAGAGAACTGTGGTGTGTCACCTTGTGTATGGGACTGACTTCAACCTACCCCCAAGCTAAACAGGGTGCAGGTGGAGGAGGCTGTCTATTCTAGTGGTCTTGTACAAAATGCTGCATGCAACTGCTTAGGGTTCGTGAACTTCTCTGAAAATAGCGACTGAATCTGAACCTTCGTGTATAAAGGGAGGCAGTTGTGGCTGGACTAAGGGAAGAGGTGTGCTCCTAAACCTCAGTGGAAAATGCTTCGGGAATATTGCTCTGAGGAGACATCCTGGCAGCTCAGACGTGGGTAGTGTCATAAAAAAATGGCAGTTAATTCGAGAAGGGAAAAGAGGAGATGAGAGGTGTAAGGAATGATAATCAGAAGTTAAAAATCCCTAGGGAAAATATCAACTCAATGTTTAAGGTCAAAGTAATTCTATTTTCCAGCCACATCACTGCCATTATTAAGAAAAAAGGCAAGAGATAATGTAAATAGTCTTGATGCTGTGTTTTCATTTCAGACTTGATATAAATACTTGTATAAATCACTGTCATTCAAGTGCCTCCTGTACACATCAGACCCATCTTTTCAGCATTGTTTCTGTGCTTTTTTAATTTCTACCACACCAGCCTGCTCCGACCTTGAGCAAGTCCCTCCCTGTATCTCTTTCCGTAGAATGTCGGTGATGTTACAGCAAGCCTTCAAGGAAAAAAAATGCCCTGAATGTACATTATCATAGTGAGCTCTGTGAATACAGCTTAAGGAAATACACTCTCAAACACAAGGTAAATTCAGGTTTAAAATGGCTTTGATGACAAGTTGATCTAAAATTTCTTTTCCAGTTGCCATTGGCTTTTTGGGGTATTTCAGAATCATATTCCAGTGAAAGACCCTTAGCAATAGGCAATGCAATCTGGCTGAGCACTCACATGTGCTGGTTCACATCAGTGCCCTTTAGTATGTAGGGCTGTCTGCCAGTCAAAGGCTCCCCTCATCCAAACTCAAATTAATTTCATGTCAGTCAGCAGTGCCTGTTCTGCATGCATCTGTTTCTTCTCATCTCTTGTTTAGACTAATGAGGACAGAGCCAACACATCTTGTTAAATGTTTGTTGTAGTGTGCACAGCCACATTCTTGGAGAAGCTCGGGGAAAAAAAAATACAACAAAAAAATAAGACCAAGCTCACCAGGTACCCTGAACTTATTATTATACTTGACAAGAAAAGGGGTTCCTATGTTCATAGAGGTGCTGGGAATACCACAGCACATCCCAGAGATGTGAAGGACGTGAAGGTGATTTGAAGTAGGTGTCAGCATGGATTCAGCAAGAGAAACCCTGCTTGCCCAACCTAATATCCTTCTGCGGTGAAATGACTGCCTTGGGACATGAGGGGAGTGCAGTGGCCATTGTCCACTTCAGGAAGACTTTCCATACTGTCAGCCCACTGCAGGCAGGGCAAGGAAGGCTCTGGAAGTACTGGCCCGGTGGTCTTCACTGATGGGATATTGCTCTCTTTTCCTTTGCAGCAGGAGGGATCAGCAGGAGGAGAAGGAGGGGGCTGCCCTAACCCTTTGCTCTGTGGCAGAGCCCATCTGCTGCTGCCCAGGCTCCTGCCAGGCCACTGCCAGACATAAACTGCGACGTGGGGTGGTTTAAATATTCCCCTCAGATTATGCACCCCTCACTGATCACACAGAACTGCAACTGGAAGATTTCATTCAGTTGCACAGAATGACTCAACTAAATGTTCTGTTGTCTGCAGAAATGTAATTTTACAAAGAAGCTTACAAAACCCCAGCTCTTGTGAACTGTGTTAGGTTCTCTGCCCTTGATGAGAACGGTAATGCTCCGCACTTGAGGTGAACCATTGTCAGGGTGTACTGACTTGTTAATATTCCAAGAAACTGGCAATAAGAAATGAAGCACTGTAAATATCACTTTTTCCTGCCTTTGTGAGTCAAATTCAGACAGGGCAAAGGGAAAAGATCTGTAATAGAAACAGAGCTATGAGGGTGATGAGAGCTGGGGGCCTAAAAACCCCAGGCTTGTGTTTTTGCACAGCCACTCAAACTAGTGCCAGATGAATACAAAAGACAAGTACTCTGATCTTCTGTCATTTCTTACTGATTGTGCATTTCATAAGAGGGGCTTTGGAAACAAGAAGTAAGGGAGAGAGTCTCTGGCATGAAGGTGGAGAATTGATGTATGAATATGGCTCTTCCTTGAGGAAAAATGACTTGCCCATGGCAAGCAATCAGGAAGATACATCTGATACAGTGTTAGAAGATGGGTACAATGCATAAAATGAGCCTAGATACATGTGAAACTTTGAATAGGATGGAAAGCCAATGATGGGTGGAGCAGTTGCAGTGGGAGATCTTCGTAGCAGGATTTTGCACAATATTACGTATGAAGATAAGGAAAAAGGGGAAAGAAGATTGTTTTTCTTTTGGATCCAAGGTTTTGGGGTTCTTTATGGTCTTCACATCCAGGGGCCTGCTGAAACCTCTGTATCTGAACATGGAGAGACTTTCATTGAAATGCTGTACCTTTTAAGGCAACACAGAGCCCAGCCTTATACTTACAGGGCTGGTACAATGCACAGACACAGCAGACTTTGAGAATGGTCATAGTAACCAGACAAGATACAAAGAGTTTCTGAATCCCAGTAGTCCAATGGATAATAATGCTGGAGGCAGGTTTATGCTGTAATTTGTATTCAAAGGCTGAACACTAAAGAGAGACCATTTCTCGTACCTGGAATTCAGAGCAGGTCCACTATATACAGCTGGAAGTTAACAAATAAGTGTGATCTCTTTTCACCTTAATATTTGAGATCAGACAGTTCAAGGTTTAATTTTCTCCAAATAATATAGAGCTATCTATGGGAAGAAGGGGAAATTGAAAAAATTATAACACAGGAATTAGTGAGAAACACATGAAATTTTTAATCACAATAAATGAAAGGAAGAACATCTGCACACAATGTATAGTTAAATTGTGCACCTCCTTGCCAGAGGATGTTTTGGATATAAGCAAGAATGGGCAGAAGTAATTAGACAGAATCAGTAAGAAAGGTCTCTTATGGGCCATTAAGCTCCAGGAAGCAGTAACAGCCTCCAGAAGTCACTGAACTAGTCACTGTCAGAAAATAGAGAGTACACCAGAGGAAGGAGCATGCTATGCTTATCCCATTTTTTATGCTATTTTCCTACACACCTTTCACTGTTCAGAGAGAGGATGCTGAGCTAAATGAACCTTTGGTATGACCCTGTGTGGCTATTCTCATGAATTATACAAGACGTGGTTCATACATGCTATGGATGCAATTCACATTCACGCAGAGCAGCAGCTTATGGCCTTGCAAATTCTGGGTATTTACAGTGAGAATTTAAGCAGAACCTAAGTGGCTGAGTTCATGCATTCACATGATCCCATTTCACCCTATCTGAAATTGCATACTGCCTCTTCTGAGACTTCTTTTTGGCTTGGGTGCAATTTGATATGCAATTAGTCAAACATCCTCTCCTGTGGTATCTGTCCTGTTGTGAACAATTAGTGTTTCATAAGGGAGTACATTCTGAGGCTCGAGTCCCGGGGATTCCTGTCAATTTACATTGACACTATGCTTACAGGAAAGGAGCTGACAGTCCAGCTGGAATTGAGTGTTAGCAGCCGCAGAGGCAGCCACACACTAGCCCACAGATGGTCTGCTTCTTGCTCACATTTTTAGCTTTGCCTACCTTGATCATCCTTTTGTTTTTATATAAATGTTGTGCAAGCTACTGAATATGTACGAATGTCCATAAATGCATTTCTTAGCCCTTCAGCTATGGGCTAAGACCACAGGCAGCGTTAGTAGATATATTAATGCACAACCCATGGGAAGGAAATCATCAGGTCATTACTTATACACAGGACATTTTATTCTTGCCAGAGAAGAGGGGACCAGCTGGTAGGAGGCTGACCTGATGCAGTTACCACGGTGCCCAGATTGCCTGAGTGCCAACTCCACTTGAAGAAGGTTTCAGCGCAGATCAGTTTGCTCATAATAGTGGTTCTCCAAAAAATCATGCTTTGTGGTGATGAGTTTTTCTCTACATTAAAGCCTGCCCATGAGTAGGCTGGGTATCTTACAAATCCCTGTAAAATTACTTATTTAAAAAAAAACAAAACAAAAACAAAGCAAAACCCTTCCCAGATCTGCCCTCATCCAGAACTAAATTTTCTGGGTGAGGGCAAGAAGAGGTAGATTTTTTAGTGATCAGAGCTTGGAAAAGCTATCAGATGCTGTCTTTTCTTAGCTTTGTAAAGCCATTTAGCTGTGTTCTGTAAGTAATTGGCTTTTAGTAGTCTGGCTAATCAGATCCCTTCTTGGTTTATCCTGGACTAATTAACTCTCATCTCTTCAAATTATTCCCAGTGCAGCTGATCTCCTAAAGACCTCCCTTCCCTGTGCAGCAGCTGCTGTCCATTCCTGATAAGGTGAGACCTTCTTCATCATGAGCTGTCTTTGCAAGCAGAAATAGATCAGAATGCTAAGCAGTGCCAGAATAATGTATCAAATAGCAGCCCTTTCTCTAGCTGCAAATTTTTTCTCTCTGGAGAACTCTGCCTACAGTTCTGGATGCTGCTTTTCTATTATATGGGCTGTAACATGTTACCAGGAAACAAGACTCCATGCACATGGGACAATTCAGCTTGATCAAGCATCTTTGCCCTTCAGTGGCTGATAATCTGTGTGTGGTAGAAGACTGTAGTCCTACATGGGTTACAGGCTGAAGTGAAATGAACATCATTTTCCAAGCACAAATAGCGTTCCTTTTATATGTCATGGTGCTCCTCTGTACCTCTTAGACAATAGCTTGGATGCAAAAAATGGTTAAAATAGTTAAGGTTGTAAGACACAGCCAAAGCAACAAACCAATATTGAAGCACAGGATTTGTTGATTTAGAGACCTCTACAAATGCCAGGCAAAAACAAACACCAGTTCTTTAATGCTAAGAGACATAATGAAGTGAGATCTTCTTTGGAAAAGAGGGAGAGCTGAGACCATTGAAGAAGTTTGGGTTACACATGCTTATGAATGCCATCCCAGGGATTATGTGTTTCCGGCGACATGGCTGTGAGTGTATCACAAGCAATTCCCCCAAAACATTACAAAGAGTCACTGATTAGCTATAATAGTCCACTGTTCAGGAAGCTTTTGCTAATCTTTCTCACTCTGATGCTAAAAGAGAAGATGTAACCTGCCTGTGTTATTATCTGCACCTGACTTTCAACCCTGAGGCTCAACATCATGTAAGGGAAGATGATAGCCAATACTTGCTGAAGTTGTTTGCTTGTCAAAGCAGCCTCAAGTGGTGTCCATCCAGGAGACTCAATTGCTCTTTCCACTCAGACGTCCACAGAGAATCCCTTGTTATCTTTTCACGTTACCTTTTCTTATTATTGACATGCCCAGCATTAGAGTCATCAACGTTAGCGTCTCCAGCACTGGAATTGGACCCTGTTAAAGCTTGACACTGAACCCAGCTTTCAGAAGGGGCCCTTTCTCTGCAAACCATCCAAAAGGCAGTTCTGAACAGTGGCAGCAATCAGTAGTGTCTGAAATTCATCTTTGGATCTGAGTGTTGCAGCACTGTCTGCAAATCTGTCTGTTATTAACCTTCCAGATGGCAAGCTGAGGAGATATCCCTCAAAAGATGGATGTATAGCAAAATATTAATTAACGGTCAATGATCTTTAGGAGTGAGACATCACATAGTGAGACATCACATCGTGATCTATGTGCTATGCCAGACATCACAGATACCTTAGGAAACTGCTGAAGTGATGAAAAATACTTTTTTTCAAGGTTGGACATTTTCCTACTCAGATATCAGCAATCTACTTCAGATTTGAAATGTTTACATGCTTTTCTCTAAAGGTTCTTAACACCTTCTCAGACCTTCAGCAGACCACATCAGGATGATTGGATGGTCCCCAAATGTAGATTTATAAGTCTCCAAATCTATCCTCTAGCCTTACTTGTCCTGGGACAACCAAGAGAAGTTAGTCAACTAATTAAGGTTAAACAAAAAGGCATCTAAGGAGATAGCTAAGTGGGAAGAAGTTTTTAATTTTATGTTTTTCTTCTCTTGCTCGCATCCTTCCATTTTGTGTCATCTAAAATTTCTGTCACAAAAACTACTCTTCTGCACTGAGCTTCATGAAGCTGTTGAGTTTAAATGATGATCTTGCCAATACTCCACTGTTCCCATATGTCTGTGTATGTTGGATATGAGCACAAAATCACTTTCCAGGAAAAGTTTGTAAGTAATACGGTCAGGTCCTCTACTGAAGAGGTTTATATAATTTTGTTATGATGTCCTGTCATTTCACATCCAAGTGAAGGGTAGTTCATGGCTACTCCTTGAGTCAGACTCCTAGTGAACACCAGATGCCAAGGAAATTGCCATTAGTTTCTGTGGTAAATAAGTGCATTGGCTCAAGGTCCTTGTTCAGAGTGAATTAACATTTTTCTCATGTTTGATGTGGCCAGAGTACTTGCTCTTGTGGGGGTGGTTAGGAGATTACTTGTATTGTGTCCAGACCTGTCTGTAAGTCTGGATTGATGACATAGACCTGTATTATCAAATTCTGCTGTAAGATAACACCAGGCCTCTATGTTAGCTTGGAGCATGAATAGAGTGAGTTCACTTCTGTCTAAGCAAGGATGTAGTGTACAGACCTCCACTCTGCTCTTCTGTGTGACAGCGGCAGCATCCGGGCTGCTGGGCTGAGTGACATGAGCCAAGGCTCCCACTTTTAGAAACAGCCATGTGTCTTCTTGAATAGGTTCAGAGGGTGCTTTGCTTGATTCTATTCCCAGTTTCTATTCAAAACTGCTTCGCTCCATGTCTTCCAGACATGTCAACCCCAGAGTCTGAAGTTTCTCAAGGTCAGTAATCTCTTTTCTAAGGGTTTTGCTTATAGAAAGTGTCCAGACCACAGGGAAACCTCTGGGAGTACATCAGTCTTACTCTAAGCGCTGGGTTGCACGCCAGGTCTGGTGATCAATACCGAAGAGAGAGGAGAGGATTTCTGCAAACCAGACTGATCTCACCTGCTAAACAGCCACAAGGAGGCATGGGCACTTTGGAGTACTTGGTTTACAGGGAAGTAAAACTTACCCTTTGTACTTGGAGTACAAGGTTTACAGCACTTGGTTTACTGTTCCACTGATGTAATCTGCCTTGCATATCAGCTACACATCCCTTGAAGATGCAGCCATACAAATTTGATAGTTTTAAAAACATGACTCTTCTTAGCTGCAATTTTTTTATATAAAGCATACATAGTTTGCACAATGCCATTTTAAAAGGATACAGATTCATCTGTGTGATCAGAATATGTCTAGTTACTTTGACAGTGCAGGAGGCAATGTGAAAACTGGAGTTTGGGACGATTACTTGATCCTAGCAAAATAACTAGGTAGAAGGATCTGAATGGATACGATTTCCAACGCCATTGTCATGCTCACCAACCTTTGCCCAGAGAGACTTGATCTATTGTGAGAGCCAGGGGATAATTAGATTTCTGTCTGCTCAATTTTTGAATTGTTATGACTCAGCATGACCAGTTCAGCTGAACTAAGTTCCCCTGATATTTAGGGATTCAACTAAGGAAAACTCAAGCTCATTTTAAAAACGCAAAGTAAAATACATTATCACTATTTTTTTTACACCATGAAAAGGAATTAATAACATGCAAGCTCATCCAGTTATCTTTCTATTGAACTGGTTGTAGCAAACAATGTTCCTGTTGAAAAAAAAAAAAAATCATGTCATCATTTCACTGTGGTTTTCCCTGTTTACTCTATTTAAATATAAAATATATGTTCCGTGCCATATAAATCAGCCATATAGACTTTGAAAGGAAATAAATGGTCTGAGTACTGAGCCATTCAAATTCTCTGCTACAACACAGAAAAACATTGATGTACTCAGTGAGTATCCTCATAGCAGTGGGAGCCGTGATACACCCCACAAGAAGCTGCAGACTTAGGTCCCTATCCAGCAAATCTGCAGGGCATTATCTAGGAGAAGACCAAGATCTCAGCTCTAGGAAGTATGAGATCTTCACTATTTACTGTAAACAAAATACTACAGATGAAGAGGGAGAATGTTAAAATTTTCCAAGATGTGTAATGACCCTATGTGGATTTAAATTTTGAATATCTTGTCCAAGAAATACCTTATTCTCTTCAAGTCCAACTAGATGAGATTGTTGAGATATATGTGAAGTAATCTTTTTACTCTTTGTTCTGGGATTTGCAGTAGAATGTGGGACAGTGTTCTCAGAAGTTATTTGAATAAGTCTTGGTGAACTGCACGTAGATAGCAGCCTTTTTTACCTGGATGTGAGCTATGATTGCTTTTTTATGTGTTTTTTGCTTTAGGCTTTTTAGTGCTGCTGGATATAAAGGCTTGTAAGGTTTCAAACAAATGCTTATTTAAATTAAATGTAGAACTACATCTGTATTTTGTTTCGCTTTGGGGCTTGGGTTGGGTTTATTTGCTATATGTGTTTTAGCCAGTGGGGAGAGAGTAAAGAGAGAGAATCAGCAGCTCGCTGGCTTCTTTGTCAAAATGAATTCATGTCTGACTGCTTCATAGAGGGTATTATATCCACTTTGCTGTCATAGATCAGATTCTTCAGTGACTGCACCCCAAACAAGACATAAACCTAAATATTGCCACAAAAGGATGTTGTTCTACAGCTTCTGGAGTTTTCAGTATCAAACTTTCCATTCCACAGTTGAGAACATATATTTTTCTGAGATATTAAAGAACTTTAAGATTTATCTCAAGACTTTGTAGAAGAAAATGAGTGTGGCAAGCTGATATAAGAGCTGGTGTCTTTCAAGCATGATTCTCTGTTGTTTTGATCAGAAACTGGTGCATCATTTCTATGAAAATAAGCACATAATAATTCCTAACACAGCTTTCCTTCTCATCAGAGTCAAATTTTAAAGAGAGCAAGACATTTATGCAAGATACAAGCATAAACACTACAATGTGATTTGGTTTGAATGGATTTCCTCCTCTTGCAGTTTGAATGGGGTTAATTCAAATACTAAGTACTGCATGGTGGTCAAGTTTTTCTTCTGTTGTATGTAAAAAACTTTTATTTTACCGGTGTCTATGCACAATGTTTAACTTTCCAATCTGCAATTCTAGTCAATTGAGCACAATGTGAAGCACTTTACATGGAAATGCCCACTCAGGGATTCTCTGAGCAGGCAGCAGACTCTCAGACTTTCTTGGTGCCTGCAAATGACAATGCCCACCGTGGCTGTGCTTTTCTCTTCACAGCTGGAGTCTTCCCTCAGATCCTTGAAAAGGTTAATCCATCATCACAGGAAAGTAATAGGAAATTAATTGTTGCAGTCTTTTAAACAAAGCTGGCAGCAAACTTTTCAGTGGAGAGCAGAGAGGGCCAGTCTAAATACCAAGGGAATTCAGCCAGAGGGAAAGACTCGGTCTCAGGGCATTAACTAGTCCAGCTTCTCTCAGAGTGCAGGAACTCTTCTATTTTAGAATTATTGACAAAAATTGCACCCAAACACCAAGAAATAGGAACTTACAATGACACTAGAATTATTATCACAGGTGGATATGCAGTGTAACAGCCAGAGCTGATAAACACACTGCAGAGGCTGGAAAGAAAGTCATGTAGATGAGAAGACCTATGATGCTGTCTTCCAGACATGTGCCTTGGACCCTCTCCCTAAAAGGGCAGCCACACCTAGTGGGGTACACTGTCATTTTGATTTCAAGTTTCTGTGTTCAGCTCCTCGTACCATAGTGCAAACAGACCTAAACCAACTGGCGAGAATCTGGAAGAAGGGAAAAACAATGATCAAAGATCTAGGAAAAAACGATGTATAAGAAAATACTGAAGGAATGGGGGAGGTTACACCGGAGAAGACTGAAGTATGATAGAGATTAGTTACTACAAAGTCTTCAGCTACTGCCTAGAGAGAAGTTAAAAGAATGGTGGGAATAATCTGGCTTCCATATCCACAGTGAATGTCACATACTTCTGTGGGATACCACAGAATCACATCCAAGAAAGTCACAGAGGACCTCTTCAGGTTCTTTTCAATCCTATTTTCTATGACTGTTAGAAGCAAGGTGCAGGTGTGTGAGATCATTCTCTTTCCCATCAGTAGGGTGTAATTAGACACTATGTCCTGTCTTAGGAGTTGGCTTAATGGTAGTTTTTCCGTTGCAGTAACTCTAATCACTTCCAGGGAGGTTCCTCATTTGCTCTGCTACTAGAAAGATCAAAAGTCACTTCGTATTTCTCCTTTTCTAAAGCCATCCAAGATGTTGCTTGATCAGAGCCGAAGTAAAAGTAGTGAAAGTAGTGCTGATATGAGTGAGAAGCGCTATGAATGATGCTTAGGCAAAAAATGCTCAGGTCTATGAACATCTTTTTTTCTTAAAGAACCAAAGCAGAGGCCTAATTCAGGAGCAGCTAAAATTGTTGTACAGTTGAAATTACAGATCTGTGGACAATGTTAAATGAAGGTATCATTCCTCAACAGTTTTAACAGTGTAGTGCAACCATGACAATAATGAGATAAGAGGCAGATATGAGTGACAGTCTAGGAATTAAATCTGTTCTAATCTACTTAAGTGTAAATCCACTTACTTAGGCTGCATAGCCCCAGAGAGTGATTCCAGTGTAAGAAACCAAATTTTCACCCCACCTACTCCTTTTTGTTGTTGTGTCTTTTTCTTTATGATTCGTTTCCTTGTAGTCACAGCAGAGCACAGATAAGGTGAAACTGAAAATTGTATATTCTCAGAATTGTATATTCCCAAGGACTTTTCTGTTTGTAATGCTGGAATCTGTACTTACCTGTGATCAAGTATAGGAGGTACAATAAAGATAACCTGTGCTAGTACAAACAGGAGCAAACAGAGTGCGGGAAGATTTCAATAAGGATCCTCTAACTACTGAGGCCAGAGGCAAATCTCCATGAATTACTAAGGACTTGTGATCTTGGTTTCCTGCAGGTGCCTAAAGCTGTCCTGGCAATCCTGCCTTTGTTTAGACAGCAACGAGAATAGACTAACTAGTGAAGGTTTCAGGGAAAAAACACCTCTCTCTACCAGGACAATTAACCAGTTGTTTCTTCTCTTGTGCATGCTGGTTTTACCTGTAGAATCAGCCCATTGCAGGTTTTGTCTGGAACCAGCAGCAACGGCTGGGATGTTTGCTGCTCTGCCCCAGCCACATCCATGGGCTGCTAAAGGAAGCAGAGAGATGGGATGCCTGGGATGGGAGGGGGCTTGAAGGACATGGATGCAACATCAGTCCCCCTGCTCACAGAACAATTCATCAGATAATTATAATCACAATTTGGGATATATTCTGTACAGCCCATAAATTCTCATGAATGAAATTGCCTTAGTCAGCATTGCAGCACGTTAGCATTAAATTACCATGGTGCATAATCCAGAAGGTAAAACCTCTAAATCTTTTGAAAGGTTTGTTCTTCTGACTAGTAATTTAACAATCTTGTAAGAAGCTGAGATATAAGAGCTTTCTGGCAGAGAAATAGAGAAGAGGCAATGAAAAAAATGTCATGTACTCCTCTGAATCAATTGTAGTGTCTAAATTACATTTCTAATGAATTATGGAAGGTGAGATGATTTCTCCCATTTTCCTTTAAGTTACCCTGGGATCAGACAGTGTGATTAAATCTGTACAGAGCCCTGCTTCCTTGTATGTCTTTTTTGGTGAGATATCCAGGTTTTTTTGGTGGGCTAAAATATATGTAAAGTCACGATTTTAATGTACTGCATGTACGTTGTTGCATTTGTTTTCCATATCTTGCTTATGGAGCTGACAAAATGATTATCAGTATTTAAAAAGCACCTTCATTTCAATGCTCCCTTACATATCACTTCAGCTTCGCTCTGTTTGGGTTTCTCACTGTTTTTGCAAATCATAACCTAAAAGCTTGACACAAAGCTCAAAGAGATAAATAAGCATATATCTTTAGCCTTGAATGACTGAAGAACTAGACAACATGCTAACTCAGTACAGGGTCTAGGTCAGGCAGCTGTTAGTTTTGCTTCTCCTATGCTGATATTTTTCCTCAGGGAATTCTGTAAATGTTGCCTAGAAACACCTGTGCCTCAGAAACATCTGAAGCACAGTAAAATAGCCATAGAATCAGGTACATGAAAAAGCCCATCTGTTTCCACCAAACTGAATTTGAGGAGACAATTCCCATAAATATATTTGTACTAATCAAAATGTTGTTTGACCATTTTTCTCCTCAAAGCTTTTAAACTACGGCTTGCATCACCCACAAATTTACTAGTCAGCCTTAAAAATTTAATAAGTGCAGTGCATTAATATAATATTCTGCTCATTCCTGAATTGGTATAAGTAAGGGTTTTAATTACTAAAATTATGCAGTTACAGAAATAATTTAATGAAATTATTCTTCCCATCTGCATTCATGGACTGCCTGTATTCAGGCATTATGAGGCGTGGTAAATTGCACTGAACTGTGGTAGAATAATTCTCGGTGCTGTAATTCTACGTGAGGACTGAGCACTTGCACGGTTTCGGTTCCCAGCAAAATCAAACCACAGGGAAGTGTGCTGAGTATATTGTAAGGAGGGTTAAACATAATGTATGGCTTTTGAAATCACTATCCTTTGAGTTTTGCTGATGGACCTATGATCTTGGCATAGGTAGAATTACTTCACTGTCATAATCTAAAAGGAATCGGTCTGGGCTTTCAGTGAAGTCCTTCATGTAACATCTTTTGCCATTGCTGGTGCAGAACGAGTGCCTTGCAGATGAAGGTTTCTGGATGATGCCTTAATTAATGTGCATCCTCTCTAATCTGAAATTATGTCTGTTTATTTCAAAACTAATTACTTCATTATGCTTTCCACTGCTAAAAAATCTTTGGTGCCTGAATGAGACTGCAAACTCTTTGGGGCAAAGACCACATATAATGAGATAATATTATGTTTGCTAAATAATGTATTAGGAAGAAGGCTCGTGAATAAAATATATGCTGAAGTTTTGTAACTGAATTTTGGTTATAACTGAAATTTTAAAATTTACCCTGCATTTGCAGTGATAGACAATCCTTTTCCTCAGATTTATGAATAAATCATCAGCTGAAATACAACCTGCTACCCAAACAGTCTCGAATGTTAGAAAAATAACTTCTGACTTGACTATGATGGACCGAACAGAACTCCTGGTTTCAAATCAGTTGCAACAAAATTTCACATATACAATCCCCCTTTTCTTCACAGGCTTTGTGTATGACAAGAACTGCAATATCCTCTGAGACTATTCCAAAGGCATTTTTTTCCTAAAAGTTACAAGGGTAATTTGCTAATCTAGAATATTCACCCTACACCAAATCTAATCTGGACCCTTCTGTTACAGGTAAAGCTGAGTGGTCAACTATGGAGTGGTAATCACTGCTTGATAGTATTCAAAGCAGGCAAAAAGTAAACAGATTTTTATACATTTTTAGTGTTTCAGAAGAACTGGTTTCCCACAGATGAAGAAAAAACGGTGAGACTGATAGTGAGAAAAATAGAACAGAAGGAGCAAATGTGATGAAGAACTGTGAACTCTTTCAAGAAGAGCTCATTAAATAGCCAAAAAGCTGTTATCGCAGTGCCAAGAAAGACGACAGTATTGGCTGATAGGCCAGCCAGACTCTATGAAAAAAAAGAAAGCAGCAATTAGGAACAAGCAGTGATGTACAATCAATAAGTAAAGGTAATATAATAATCAACTATAGATGAGAATTTGTGAAGTGTGGGGAATGGAGAGGGGACAAAAAGACATGACAGTGAACACTTTCAGTTCCTTCCTGGCTGGGCACAAAGCAGTTTGGGCTTTTCATCAGGGGCTTTGTAGGAAGCTACCACTGGGCAGGACAGTGGCAGTTCCCTAAAAGTCAGCATGGGGGCTGGTGACCATCACCACCCAGCATGGAGTAACCCCTTTGAAAAAAGTCATGGGCTCCTACAAGCTTTTTAATATTGAAATCAAGCCTGAAGTTTCTTGCTTCAAAAAAGAGAAGGAACCACGTCTCCAGAGAGGACTGTCCATTTCTTCCTGCCCTTTCCTCTCAGGACTGAGCGAAGCTTTTTCTACTCTGTCACAGGCTTCTCCCTCCCTTACACAGGAGCTCAGCAGAGCCAAGCTGGTGGCAATGGCTGGCAAGGGTGGGGACTCTGAAGCCCCCATCTCCTTGCTGCTCATGATGGAGGAGCAAGCTCAGCCAAGGCAATCTCTGCCCAGCAGAGATTACTGCTGCAACAGTGGTGAGCACAGTGGTGGCTTGAACAGGTCCAGATCACATGGACCACCAGCTCAGGCAGCTGGGACTAGGCAGCCTGGCATGTGTCTGTCATATAGAATCATAGAATGGTTTGGATTGGAAGGGACCTTATAGATCACCTAGATCATCTGGGGTCAGCCTGCCCCGCTGAGCTTCCCCTGTGCCAGGTGGCTCTGCAGCTGCTCAAACAGCTCCCTTTTAACACTCCTAGCCTGTGAAATTCGAAGATCTTGGTCAGCTGAGCTTACCTTAAAGAACCTTGTGAAGTGCTTCAAATATGCTATTGAGGTATTTACATGAGAAAAAGTACTCCAGATGCGGGTAAGGGGAAGGCCAAATGAAAAAAACTCTGAGAAATCATTATTGGGGAGCTGAAGTTGACAAATGGAGTTTGGATAGTTGGGGATCTTATTTTCACATGCAAAGTAACTGTTTGAACCAACCACCACAAGAAAATAAAAAAATCAGCTGAAAACTTAGGTTTAACCAAATGTTAATATGCTTCAGAATATACTGGGGCAACTGAGGGAAATGTAGAGGTCAGGGACACATCAAAGCCTGGTCAGCTGAAGATCTAATTAGCATTAGGTTTTGAAAGCATGTCATCTGAAGCTCTTACTATTTCACCATCATACATTGTCCCATCCATGTATATAATACCTGATGCTTTATGCACCAAAAAGGTGTTGGCATTGCTATACTAGAAAAATTAGTTTCTGTTTCAGTTTGTGTTCTACACTTAAATAAAAAAATCACCTCATATAAATAATACAAGTTTAATGCCTAATTACAAAGAAGGACAAAGCTTTAAATGGTACTAAGCTTAATAAAAAGGAATATTTTATATTATGACAATTAATCTGTTGATGAAGACTAGATCTGGCTGGATTCACTTTTCATTAGCAAGCATGAAGAATTAGTTGACTCCCATAGGGATCTAAATACCTGAAAGCCATCTTATGCAGAATGAAAAAAGATAGAACTCCTTCCTCTGTGTAGATAAGCAGGGCTTCAGCCCTTTTTCTGGGGAGCTGTTGTCCCTGGAGTGTGCAGTAGACCTTCTATAGAAAAGGCAGGAACATGAAGAAAATAGGAAGGCAGCATCATTTCGGAGACCTTTCAAATTCATGCTGTTGCCACATGCAGCGTCACTGGCTGTCTGCTGCCCTCTCCTTCTCCAGACTATAGAGGGTTTGTTCTCACTGCCATGACTTCTGTTCCCAGATTATCACAGGGTAACTCACCCCAATTCCAGCAATGCCCTTTTTTCTCATCCCCTTCTCCTGCCTTCAACTGCTGTCAAACCACATCTTCCCCTCTTTGGACCAGAAAGGGGTGGGACAGCCACTGAAGATACATACCTTCAGGGCTGGCATGGGCTTTTCCTGACCTTTTTACGCACCTTTTAAGAGCTGCTGATTTTATTTTTGATTTGTGTTTTTGCTTTTTTGTTTGAGTTTTGTTTTGTGTTGTTTAGAGATTTTTTTGCTAAAGGAGAATAGCTAATCGAACCTAATCTAGTTTAGTCTTCAATTCAAGCTAATCTTGTTGTTGCTAGGAATTTCAGGGTGGCAACAGAATGCAGGAATGGTGATCATGTTTTAGACAGCTTTAGATTTGTTATTATCTCACCTGAAAAGAGCTGACAGATATTTAACTACAAAAATGCAGCACCAAAAAGGAGGAAAAGGATCACCTGCAGGGAGAAACCTGAACAAATCCAAACTGTTGCCTATACTGAAAGCCAGATGAACAGCTGATACAATTGGCACAACTCAGTGGTAATGTGGCTATAGCTGAAGAGAGCTATTTTTGTGTCTATGTGAAAAAGGTAGAAAATAAACATGGAAATTAAAGATGAGAACAGCTCAAATCCAAACCTCTTTTTCTTCAAAGTCTGCTAATATTGAATGCTGTCTAGTTAGACTTTTCTTTCTGGTCCCTTCCTTCTGGTTGCACTAAACTACACAATATGGCTGTTGCTTCACATTTTGGGATTTTGGAAAAGTTTTGCAGCTTAATACTGTGGTTTTTAGTGTGTGCATCAGAACAGACACCAAAGAAAGTTACAAAAATTCTAGTGTAACTATGATACAACTATCCTCTTCCAGGTTTTCCATGGTTTTGCTACAAAATGAAGTTAACACAAATTGCTGTATGCCTACCAAGAAACATAAAACTGTACATATATGGAATACATAAGGTGAAGGTAAATTAATTTTTATCAAATTGTGTTATGAAGTTAAGGTTTTGCATGGCATTTAGGTAGGATTCAATATAAGAAATCTCAACAACTTAGAAAGTCATTATGCAGTGCTATAAAATGGTGACATTTTAACTTTTTCTGTTATTCTACCTTTAGGATTGCAAAGGTATGGGTATTTGCACTGGAAGCATTCTCAACCAGTGCTCTATTTTTGTCATAGCCTTTCAAAGAACATGTTTGAACACGTCTGCTTCAGCTCTCTCATTTTCCTCTCTCATGGGGACTCTATTGCAATTCCTTATTCTTCTTTCCTTGTGTCCTGAAGGAATATATAAAGCTGCTCTTTATGCAAGGAAAAGGTAGTGCACAATTTTTGCTTTTCTACATTGGTTAGTTAAATGCTTCTAGGCAAACACACTTTGTCTGCATAAATTCTGCAGAGACAGGAGATGCAAGGGCCTGAATCCAAGGGCCAGGGAAGCTGATTTCCTCTGCACCTGAGTGGAAAGCTCAGCTGCTTGGTTTGGACAAAGGAAGGCACATTCCTTCTGGTTTGAAAGACATCCTTCTTATCAGAAGCATTATGACAGCTCACACATTTCTGTGAATCCAGTACACAGAGGTACAACCCTACCTAGGCAAGCACAGGACCCCTGCTGCTGAGGCTCAGCCCACATCTGAAACACAACTCCAGACTCCTTGGAATTTTTGCTAAGAAATTGTGAAGTGCCTTTGAGTTAAACTGCAGCTGAGCAGCAGTCTTCAGGTTGCAATTTTGAATGTAGGTACCTTTTGGAAGAGCTGAGTCCAAGGGACTTGCTTGTAGCTGTAAGTTCAGGCAGTGGTAGGAAGCAATTTGTGTCTTGCTGTCCCTGTGTGGTTCCCTGTGCCATGGGCTTCACTGCCCACCCCAAAGGCACAGCGGCAGTCAGATGTGTGTCACTTCAGTCTGCTCTTGGCTGCCTCGGCAGACTGATGAAAATGGTCAGAAAGTGGAATTTGGGAACTTTTCCAGTGGATAAATGGATGGGGCTGAGCACCTTAGTTTACACAGACCAGTGAATAATGAACTTGTGAGCTGGAGGCAAAAGACACTGGGGTCCTCTTATGCAGAACTTCAGGTTATCATAACGCAAAGAAAATGAACTGTGCCAAGTGTGCTGCGGACACAGAAAAATTCATCATGAGTTTATACTTAAGGGTGATGAATACCACTCAGGCTCAGACTGGTGTTGCAAATCAAACACTACACATTGCATTTTGTATGTGCTAGCCTCTTCTTGACTGGGGAGATGAAATGAAAAGCACTCATAAACAATTTAAATTGTTTCATGTCCTGGTATTGTTTCATTCTACATTCTTCTGCAGGAAATTACTGTCTACTGGAAAGCAAGGGCCAAATGTAGCCATAGGACTACCGACAAGCTTAATTTGGCTATTATTAGAAAAGTACAAAAATCTCCATGTGTTCAGCTGAAGAACAGGCCTCCCAGTAAGTGTGATTTAGTCCAGTTCTCCAATTAGCCAGGTATCTTTTTTTTCTGTAATGTCCTCTAACCTATGTTGATGGAAATAAAAATAAAGTATAATTTTCCGTTAACTAAAACTTTTCAACAGTTATATAGGTCAGTAGGAAACAAAAAAGTAGTTCAAACTCCACCCTCCCTATGCAGCCTGTTTTTCTAACGAAATGTAATTAGCACTAATTGGTAAAACTACACTGATGGCTAGTTATTAATGTTTATGTATTGGTCCCAGATGTGAGTTTACAGCTGTCAGTACTAATGACTCAGTGAAGGAAAAAGAATTCTTCTTTCATGTTCCTGTCATTTTCTTCAGGGTGCCCCCTGCCCCTTTCAAACAAGAGTGATTATGTTCAGGGAAGCGAAAGCTTCTTCTTAAATCCTGACTTTGTGAGAAACTGAATGTCTTCAACTCTCCTTTGAATTTTATAATTGAAAGGATCCAGCACTACTCAGCATCTGCAGAATCAGGACTCAACAATTTTAGGGTTGCTTTTCTTGAGCCATCATAATTGTTAGTGGTTCAGAATTCATCAAAATAATTATCCTCCTAATTGCTTACCTGTTCTTGAAAGCACACTTACGAGGAAAGCCTCTCTTCTAAGCAATCACCTTAAAACACTCTGTTTAGAATAACTGCTTTCCTGCAATCCCTGCAATTACTGAGTGTCCAGCAATCACCCTCTTCAGAATGAGGTAGATGAGCAGGCCTTTTTAGATATGGATGAAGTGAAATGATGAAATCAAGGTTTTCAATATGTATCTACCCAGAGATGTGTGTGGAGGGGGAAGTCTTTTGCAGAATCAAACAAGGGCAAGATCACAGTGAAGAGGAAGGTCTCCAGGAATACCCTGTTAGGGACTAGAGCACACTTGGAAATAGATTGGAAAACATGCAGGAACTCATTCATTCCTGAATACTAGCAGTAATACAGCACCATTAACACATAAGCAGATAAAACTTTTATTTGAAAAACATCTATTTATTCTTATATGATTTAATGTGTGCCCCCCCGTCACCCATGCACACCTTATTTTTGTGAAATCTCAGTTTATTAATATTTCTAAGTTGAGAGAGAAATACAGCATTCTCCAGGTATGAAGAAATTGACTGAATGTCTTATCTGATATATTGGGAGTTCAACAAATGAGTTTTTATTTGAAAATGCTTGACAACTTGAGCTTATTAAGAATACAAGTAATACAACATATCTTATGCTATTATCTTCCATAAGGACAAGGTCATTATCAAATCTAAACTCTCAACAGTTTTGTGCCTTCCAAGGCATTCAGAACTCCCTTTAGCAATTCCCTGCACTTTGTTAGATGATGCTTGAGTTATTTTTTTTAATTTTACATGCAGAATTGTGTTTACAACATGATACCTGTGAGCCTGAGGTAATAGTTCTTCCTTGTGTCCAATGAAACAGGAGGCTGGTCTGTGGTCAGGAGGTCTGGAGGATGTATTGCTACAATATGTACTTACAATCTGGAATGAGGTTTTGCAGCCAAATCTCAGTGCCAGTCATTGCCACTTTATATTTCAAAATAATTAATTGTAGACTTCTGCGTTAAGCTGTTCTTTCCCCCATGGACTGACCACCCCTTTACTCATGCAGCTGCCACTAATGTTCCCTGAATAAAAAAAAATTTTTTTACAGTCTGACAGTGCCACAAATAAATTCTCTCACTACCCTCAGCTACAATCCTGGCTACTTCCTTTTTACCCTTTCTGGAATCTAATTTAAGGATGAAACTTACCTACCCAACAGCCGCACAATACCTTCTGACCTTGTTTTTTAGGAGGTAAAATATGGAGAACGAATATATTAATGTGATAAATAAAGGCCCCAAACGCTTAATCACACGAAGATGCAGTATCCAATATTTTGAGTTGCATTTTTGCTAGCAAATTAAAGATGCCCATGACCACTCTTATGCACCAACCAGAGTGTTAGGTAGCCCAAGATAATGCTGTGATAACAATTTCACAATACAGAGAAAGGAGATTTGGTGTCCTAGAACTGTTTAATGCACTCAAGTAGATGTAGCTTCAGTGTCTATAATGTCTGTGCACTGACAATAACAAAGAGATACAGGTTTGAGCTCCTTCAGAATTTGTTTTCCAGCTCCTGGATGAGAGCTCTAACTGTTGTGATGCCCAGCAAATGTGGGCAGAACCGCATTAGTCTGACCTAGTTTACACAGTTTACTCTGTGGAAAGCCCAGGCTGACTGGCACCAAGGAGTGCTCCAAATGCGCAGGTCACACACAGCCCCATGTGTGTCTCCTGATCCCAGTCAGGCTCAAGCTCTTGAGCTGCTGAGCCTGGGGTACTGCTGGAATAATGCAATAGTGGGTGTCCAAAGGCGTCAGTAAGAAGAGATGAGCTGAATGAATTTGGGTATATCCCAGGTGAAGAAATAGGTGTTTCAGTTATGGGAGGAGAGCGGAGCCGTATCGCAAATTTGGACTTAAAAACCTCCTTTCCAGCTGACTCTTACCACACTGTCCAGGTTTTAGCTGGGATAGATTTGATTTTCTTCTTAGTGGCTGGTAAAGTGCTGTGTTTTAGATTCAGTATGAGAATAATGTTGATAATATACTGATGTTTTGGTTGTTGCTAAGCAGTGCTTATTCTAAATCAAGGACTTTCCATTTTCCCATGCTTTACCAGCAAGGAGATGCACAAGAAGCTGTGAGGGAGGACAGCCAGAACAACTGTCCTGAACTGGTCGAAGGGATATTCCATACCACGGAGAGTCATGCTTAGTATATACACTTGGGGGAGTTGGCTGGGAGCCACCGATCGCTGCTGGGCATTGGTCAGAGGGTGGTGAGCAACTGTGTTGTGAATCACTTGTTTCTCCTGGGCTTTATTCCTCCCTCTCCGTTTCTCTTTCCATCCTTTTCATTCTAATTATTATTATCATTAGTATTCTTACTATATTTTACTTTTTTTTGATTACTAAACTGTTCTTATCTCAATTATTAAACTGTTCTGGTCTAAAACCATGAGTTTCTTCTTTTTTTTTGCAATTCTCCTGCCCTTACTTCCAGAGGATGGTGGAAGACTGAGCAAGCTCATTCATTCCCTAGCTCTTTTTGGAAGTGAATGAATTTGTTCCCTTTGAAACAGCACCTGTTGGCAATTCCAGAAATAATGTAGTCCAAACACCTTCCCAACGAGCAGTGTGAATGAGACTATAGCAGGTTTGGTTCCTCCTGTCCTCCTTTTGCCCTGGTTTTGTATTCTTAGGCATCTTCGAACACCTTCACATGACACAGCAGCAGCTCTGCAACACAGGTTTACACTTCAAGAGCACCGCTCAGACTGGTGATGGCAGGGACTCTCCCATTGCCTTGGATGCTTTGAAAGACACTTCCTACACCTTCACACAGACAGAAAATTATTATGATGTATTAAGGACTTTGGGCCAAAGGCTGTGTAGGGTGGGTATGGTCTTCTTGTTCCCTAGTCCTGAGCAGAGTCAATGTTGCTGCTCTTGTCACTCAACTTGGAGGGAAGGGCCACTTTTTGAGTTGGATGCATTTAACAGAATCTTTCAGTCTAGTCTTTTGCCCAGTATGGATCTCAGAATAAGATAATCAAATAAATGAGTGCACGTGGGAAGATAAAAATAAGAGAGTTAAATAGTTGAGTGTGTATGGCAAGATAAAAATAAAGTCCTGCAACTACAAATATACACACAATTGTTTACTTGTGAAATCAATTACAAAACCCCAGGAGAAGATAAGCTGTAAGCCCACAGAGAGGCAGAGTCTAGCTGGGATGCCCCCCCTACACTCGATAGAAGCAGCCAGGAGCTGGCTGTGTGCACCAGCTGGAGGGGAGATGAAGCCCTCTCCCTCCAAAGAGAGTGAAGCTGGCCAGAAACGCCTCTCACCACATGGCAGCACCCACAACTTGCTGGGAGGAAGCAGCGATCTCCCTCTGCTACCAGCACCACTTCGATGTTCATATGCCCAAACAACAAGAACCTGCATCTGGTGGGTGCAGATGAATGCTGGCACTTTTCATCTTCATTCTGGAGGTGGCTGCTAACAAGAGGCATTTTTAGCTGCAGCAGCAGTGCAGGGAGATGGAGGCAGCTCCTTGAGTATGTGTGGAGCAAAGAAAGGTCACATCATCTCTCTGACTTGTCTCCAGCCTGTCTGTGCCAGCACCAGTGAGGGTCTATCCCCACAGGAGGCAATTCAGGGTTAGTCTCTACAGGTTTGGGGCACACCTGTAAAATTTTTTAAAATACATAGTGGAGGGGCAACCAAAAGGAAGGCACAAAAGTCACGACATCTGTGACTGTGAAACACTGGGGCTGATCATCAGGGGACAAATACTCCTGTATTTTACAGTCTGTGCTAGGTAATGGCAGCTCAGAGCTTCAAGTCCAGCCTGCTGATCACTGTTCTGGCCCCATTTCTCCTCAGGAGGATGAGCTAAAATCGATTACAGATGTCAGTTTTGGTCACAGAGCTCTTGTAGCCCTTCAGGCAATCCACCCCTTCCAGAAATTAAGTCCAAACCAAAGCGAAGCAGCTCCTTTCCCTCTGCCTCTCTGAGGTCGGGGTTGCCTCAGGCTTCATACTCCTCCACCTCTTGCTGCTCCTCACTCAGTTTAGGCTTTCCTGGGCTGCAGAAGCCCTTCCCTGCTCTTGGCTGACAGGGATGCCTGCAAAACTCCTTCAGTCATGGGGGGCCACTCACCCCAGCCCCTTCAGCCACTGCCACCATCTTGCACCCTACATGCATGTGCTGCTCAGCAAGAGGCGAATTTTTACAGTGCATTAAGGTTTTCAAGAAGAGTTGCTACACAAGGAAACCCTGATTTCCTGGTGCTGTTCAGAGCAGTGGCACTCCCACTCACACGGGGTGGCTGACGGGTGCCTGGAGCACTTAGTTGTCCTTCCTCAGGCTGAATGGTGTCAGAAGCACAGATGCATACATGTGGGGGTAGGAGTAAATGGCAGAAACAAGGGTTAAGTAGTACCTATCAATGCTGACAGACATTATTTCATTTGTCTCTTCCTCCTTGGAAGGCCACTGTGTATCTGGGTGCTCCCACAGAAGACAGACATTGCACCCAGCTCTTGGCATGCAGAAGAGGAATAGCGCTAGTTTGCGGGGGGCACTGTCTTTTGCTATTTTGATTTTAAAAATTAAAGCCATCAAGCCATTATTATTACAGATAATAGGAATTTCTGCATTATTGCTCTGCCCTGCCACTCATAATAGTCAATGGCTTATTGCCTCTAAAGAACATCTCTATCATATAACAGTGCCTGTGTTGTATTTGCATGGCTTAAGAGAGCTATTACTAACCTGAACTCCCTCTCTGGGCTGGGTGGGGAGGTGAACACTCACCTGGTCAGAAAATTATTCTTGGCTGAAAATGCTCTATAGTTTCCAAATTTTCCTGTTTAAAAGGAGCAGTGAAGGTATCTCAAAGATAATGCATGCTCTTAGCTGAAAATTGGCTGTGTACTTTTCCTTTCTTAACAGAATACCTGTATTTCACTAGGAGATGCCCATTTTCTCCGAGGGAGAGAATGCTCTTACACTGGGCTTTGAACTGATGCATGATTTGAGCTAAAATCCCTCTTGAAGAACATTAAGTTTTAAGTTGGAGGAGACAGCATCAGGTAGCTGAGACACTCGAAAGGAACTTCAACTTTACCAGTATTGACTATTGACTTCAAAGCATCAGCTATTTCCACATGCTGTTAGTAGACCCTATATACCTTTGGTCTGCATTTGCATGGAGCCCAGGTATGTTTCATTACAAATACGTCCTCTCTTGTGCCTTGTTTTCTTCCCCTCACTGTGACCCAGGAGTGTGCCACACACCTTAATCTGCTTCACCAACACTATCTCTGCAGCCTCTTCGGCTAGAGGGCACCCTCTGCTACCTCTGAGCAAGGGAAGACCTGCAATGCCCAGCTGAGGGCAGAAGGGCAATATGTGTAACAGCACACTGTGAATGGCACCAGGAGCTGTACCACAGCTGTTGAAGCCACGAGAGAGTGTCTCTGATTCAGTGATTAGTGGCAGTGAATTTCACAGATTGACTAAATCCAGCTGGGTGCTGCTTCCCAACAGCAAATTTCTTCAGCCGGCAGGCCCAGGCATCCTGCCTTTCTCCAATGGCAGCTGATGGGTGAGAGTACTCTGGAATACACCTTCCCACTCCCAAAAACTGTGAATGATGTGGCACTTGTAAACTGTGCCTCATCGCTAACGTTATGCCGACGTGACGAAGCACAGGGCATCCTAAAGATGCTCCCCCAGAGCTGCCCACCACGAAACGCCCTTTCGAGGCGAAAACGACCAGAAACCACCAGAAGCGAAGCCTTAACTTCGCCTTCCTCCGCCCTTGGAAGCGTTCGGGCGCCCCGCGGAGCGGGGCAGCGAGTCTTCCTCCCGCCAGG